>CAHIKZ030004929.1:0-312500 GCA_903632075.3 Acanthosepion pharaonis | reverse complement strand
AACATCCTGAATGGCCCTTAATATTTGCTTGTCTTTTCACTATTCTATGATTAACAGGTGATGTGTGGGCAGTGTAATGGTTACTGGTATGTAAAATGGAATCAGTGATCCAAGTTCAAATTCAGGGGAGACTTAGTATTAGAGAATATGAGAAAAAGAAAACACTATAAAGGGGAGAGAACAATAAAAAAAAACAGGAATTAAGAAGACAGATAACGACTGGCATTGCATTTAAATTTCTGAACATCAAAATTCACTGGAAGGCAAAAAACAAATACCCTTGGCATAAATCCATTTTTCTTCCTCCAAATAACAGGAGAGCCTGGGCACTTTAGACTTGAATAGCAACCAATCTAAGAGAAGGAAAACTCTGAATTCCAAAGGCAATACACAACTACCTCATTATCTCTCCCAATTCACAGATAACAAAGAAATGGATTCTGTGTAGACCATGTGGTAAAATTAAATGAAACTAATAAATAAAATAATAATAAATAATCAAAAAATAATTCATTTTCCCATGATGCATGTTATAAAGAAACTGGAAAGACTTTCTGGTCTCATGTGCGATTTTATGACCCTACTTCTGGAAAGGACAGAATCTTTCTTTTTCCACTTTCTAATGAAACACCTTGGATGTGTTTTCAGCAGTCCTACTCATAGAGCAGAGATTCGGCCATCCCAACTCAGCATGTGATTGACTTGAGCTCACCCATCTTTACCCATTTTTATCCTTACTTCCCATAAATTATTTCAGAGCCAAAAAGGGAACCAGATATACTCAAGAGACATTTATTTAACTTTATTTCAATACAGTCAACATAAAAGAAACCCAAGTTTTTTGTATGCTTCTTCTATATTTGTTTATATATTGAACATGCACCTTCACCTAAAAAATATATGCAAAACTCCAAAGTTTGTTAACATTTACAACCTTTGATTGCCTCCATACTGAATGGACATAGCATTAAAAAAAAATGGTTATTAGCTGAGTTGGCTAAGAGAGTAAGAGATACTGAAATGTGGTTGTGATCCTAATCTGAATATTTAAGTTATTGTGTTTCACACAAATATATCAGTTATGTGTAACTATTTCCATCTGATTAGCTATTCTCACTAGTACTAGAAGTTAGTTTTTAATTTCAATCAAAAACCAGGATTTCAAATGCTGATTTTCAAGGAGTGAAAACAGACAGGCCGGTAAATCCTCACTAGTTGAAAGTTTAGCTCAGCACAATCTTTCTATAACATACTTTGTGTTGCATTAATCTAAATTAAATAAATGAAAAAAATAGTCATACACTTAACAAGTTCACTTATAGTGTGGTTTATTTAATCCTAAATGAATGCCTTGTACTTTAAGTTTAAGCTTAATAAATATCTAGATTCCCTGCTATCTTTAATCATCAAAGAAGTCCAATAATATCCTAGTGGATGATTTGTACTTCAGACAGTAACCTTCCGTTGATCCAAAACAGTTGGATCAGGATGGTTAAGGTAATCATATATGTTTTAGTACCTACTTACTTATACCAAAAATGTATTTCTATTACAATTCATATATAATGGTATGCAAAATAAATATTTTCTAGTTATTGAAATGGTCTTCTGTTAAAAGAATCAATGAATTCCCTCCAGCTTTCATCATCCATATTGCATTGAAGAGCTTCTTATAATTCACTTATTTAATTGTCAGTCTCACATTTATTTCTTGTCAATAATTGCAAGCTGTTTACTCCAGTAAAGTTAAGAAAGTATCAACACTTACATGTTTAACCCCCAAAATCTAGTAGTAATTATAAAAATTAAAAAAAAATCTGGTATTAATTATAGGCTTCTAAAAAAAATCTTGAATTAATTATAGGTCCATAATAAAAACTGCGTTAATAATATCAAATTTAGAAAGTGTCATTTTCATCTGTTGGAATCTCAAGTTAATAAATATCAATTGTATTTATTTATTTAATTGTATTTTATTTTATTTACAATTGTGACTAATCTGTAATCTATTACAAATATATAAGCAAGAAGAATTATTGTTTTATTTTAATCATTTCACCCCAAGCAAGGCAATATAGCCACTAAGATGCAAGAGGTTACTGAGTGCTAAAGAATATGAGAAAAAATCACTATTGAGGAGTGAGGACATTAAAAACACAAGAATTAAGAAGACAGTAGATGACAATTGATATTACATTTAAAGTTTTGAACATCAAAGTTGACTGGAAAAGCAAGAAGCTGTAAGAGAGTTCCAGAAGTGAAAAGTGCAAGAGAAGAAACTGTTAGCATAGAACTTATGGTTGCATCTAGACATTTCAACTGTAAAATCATGAGACCTAGCCACCAATTTAGTACTGCACTTAAATTCATAAAATCAATTCATAATTTGCTTAAAGGAAATGTTTATCAGAACAATTAACATGAAAGTTTTTATAGAAAAGGCACTGGGAAGCTACATTATGGTGGCAGTAAAGTGACTGATGGCAAGATGCCAGATCAGAACCAATAGCATTGCAGATTATTCTTTGGATTTTATCAAGAATCTCTAAATATGTAATGGGAATGCCAGACCAGATGTGGCAGCAATATTC
Source organism: Acanthosepion pharaonis (assembly GCA_903632075.3). NCBI lineage: Eukaryota > Metazoa > Mollusca > Cephalopoda > Sepiida > Sepiidae > Acanthosepion > Acanthosepion pharaonis. The sequence goes on along the minus strand of CAHIKZ030004929.1, from coordinate 309,909 downwards.
AAAGAACGGACAAATGGTAGACTTATAAATATGTAAGATAGATTCTGGTGAGAAAAATTGTCTAGCATAATACAGGGAACCAACTTTCTTATCAGCAGATGACTTAGCAATTGATTCAATATAAACTTTCTACTTCATGTCAGCTGAAAATGTTAATCCAAGAAGGTGCAACAAGCCACTCTCCTGGAGGTTAGCATCAGCCATGCTGATGGAAGGCAAAATGATTCTTTCAGCCAATTTGTTTTGGAGGTATTAAAATTAATAAGTCATTCCTTGCCCCATTTAACAACAGAAAGTAGATAGTTTTTTTTAGAATCAGTTGTCAATTTGAACTTATCAAACTGCTCAGAATTCTTCTTATTAAGACAAGTATAAATGATTGTGTCAATCAGAACTGATGCCATCAGGAAGGTTACTAATGAAAATTAAGAACAATGTGCGTCCAAGGAGAAAGCCCTGGAGGATGCTTGCATTAACGCAAAAAGAGTGGCCATTCAAGACAACTTTCATTTTGCGATTCAATAAGAAAGACTGAATAAGTTCAAAAATTAATATACATATTAATACCATAACCATTTAACTTGTGAAGAAGACCATGGTAATTCTTAATTTTTAAGAGCATAAGAAGATATTCCTTGCTGTCTAAGTGGGTGTGCGATTAAATACCCATTTCTGCTCAAGTTTATTGCTTTAACTTTTATATTTAACAACAGCTAAGTAACAAAGGTGGATAGTTAAATATTGGTTGTAGTAAATATTGTGTTTGCAAATGTTCCTCATTTTTTAAAACTAGATATAGTAGAAAACTGATTTTTTCTTTTAAATAAAAACTCTAGAAATTTTTCACATACCTAATACACTGACAGAAAATAAAATTGCAACCAATGAAGAATGAGGCTGATTTTAGCCTGGGTATAGTATGAGTATACTAGTGAGTAGTAAATGTAATTTTAGCATTCAATAAATCCTATAGGTTTTGAAGAGGACTGTCCTTCATTGGATCTTTTAGACTGGTCTCACAGAATCTCAAACAAACAACTTTACCAAACAACAGAAACCACATCATTTGAAGACTTTGAATGAGCAACTAAAGTAAAATGGATAACACATGTAACTAGAAGAGAAAATAATAACATAATGAAGATGTTGACTTTCTACACTACCTCAAAGAAAAGGTTAGGAAGAAAACACCCAACAATACTAGAAAGAGCAATGAGAGTTACTGGACTTCAGAAACCTATTTTCTTGAAAAACTATTTTAAGAGAAATTTTATGAATTTCTAATGACAGTAATGACAGTCTTTTTGGTATTTACCTATCTTTCCTTTATAGCAGGTGGTAATATATGATCAATTTAATGTGAAGTGCTCATGTGTTTACATATGGGCCAAAGATAAAATACTGCTCATCTCCCATGACCAACCCTTGCTCTTTAGTTCAATGAGAAAGGTGCTGTTACAGGGATGGATAGAATCCCTGAAACTAGGCTTCTCTCATTGTTTACTGCGAGCAAGACCCCTTAACATTTACCCACCCAATGTAGGTAGGATGTGACATGGCCAGTTTAATTTTGGATGCCCATATATATACATATTAATCAAAGACAACAACTGCCCAGTCCTAGCAACCACTGTTACGCTGGTGTTGGTAACCATCCTTCTTCAATGAAAAAATTGCTATCACATGATTAGTATCCTTGGGACTAAGCTGCCTTTATTGCTTAGGAAGGAGGAGAGGGAGAGGAGGGGGAGATCATGATTCTTTTTCTCTTCATATACAGCAGCCAAGTTATATAGCAATGGTGTTTGCTCTAATTGGCCAACTACTCTTAACCACAACTGCCATATAAATTAACTACTAGTGCCACATTGACAAGCTTCAAACAAGTTATTATTAAGGGGGACAATTCACACTCAACATTCATAGACCAACAGATAACATATATTAACACCACATATTCTGATAAAAATATTCAAAAGCTTTGACCAAATTATGATGTAGTAACACTCATAACATTATATAAGCTGTGTTTAATCTTTAGATGATGATGCATACTGTGATCATGTTCAATATGTGCTAAAAGAATCCAATTGCAGCAAGTGTCATGCCAGGAAGACGTGCTCATTTTCCTATTCAGTTGCGAACTGGGTCTAAAAATATTGGTTGCCAAAAGACAAAAGGGAGTCATCCACAACTACAATGCATAATTTTCATAATGAATAAATAAAATTTTCAAAAAATACATATAGAAAAAAGAGTAGAATTAAAATTTTTGTGAAAAAAATGTTTATTTCATAGTAATTACAGTGTACAGGTACTGTACAAAATTAAATAATAGTAGATATCAAATGTAAATACAGAATATTATAATTTAATTTTTTATTTATTGTTTCTAATTTCAAGTAATTGGTTGACATTTTTAAATAGTTCACTGTACAGTTTACACATTAACAGATAGTTCAAAGCACAATAGAGCATTGCATGCAGTCCATTATATTAAGAGCAATCCTTTGTGCTCACTAGATGATTGTACAAATCTGCCAATAATTGATTCTGCATCCAATTCATCAAACAATTCCTTTTTAATGGATAACAACATGTATGATTTCAAATTCTCCTCAGGCAGAAAATTTGTTAACCTTATCGTTATGATCTTTAGCTTTGAAAGTGTCCTCTCACATTGGACTTGAGTAACTGATAGTGTGAAGATGACTTCATAAAATTCTTATTCCTTTTTATTACTTTCACAGTTGCCTGTGTTTCTTTCTTTATTGCATTTTTGTTTGATATAGGGGTCCCACTCAATCAGGGGCCAACTTTCCATTGGGTAAGCTGACACCCTGGCTAGTTCACCACTGCTCCTATTGTGCAATTAGAGCCATTCTTTTGTCTTATTTTATTATTCAAGTCAATTTCTTTCACTTCCAATCCACTTAGTGATGTTGTCAGTTCATTTATTCCTTTGTCTGCTTCTTCTTTTGCCTAATACCAGAATAATGCTGCTCTAAACAAGAATAATGTTTCCCTATAACAGAATAATGTTATCCTATATCAGAATAATGTTGCCTTAAACAAGAATTATGTTGCCCTAAACAAGAATATGTTTCTTAGACCAGAATAATGTTGCTCTAAACAAGAATTATGTTGCCCTGTACCAAAATAATGTTGCCCTAAACAAGAATTATGTTGCCCTATACCAGAATAATATTGTCTTAGACCAGAATAATGTTGCTCTAAACAAGAATAATGATGCCCTAAACAAGAATTATGTTGCCCTATACCAAAATAATGTTGCCCTAAACAAGAATAATGTCCTAAACAAGAATAATGTTGTTCTAAACAAGAATTATTTTGCACTATATCAGAATAATTTTCCATAAACAAGAATAATTTTGTCCTAAACAAGAATAATGTTGTTCTAAACAAGAATTGTGTTGCTCTAAACCAGAATAATGTTGCTCTAAACAAGAATGTTGCCATATATCAGAATCATGTTATCCTAAACAAGAATAATGTTTAATACCAGATTAAAATCAGCTTAGTGCAAATAGGAAAGAAATTCTGACTTCCAACTAGCATCTTTATATCTTCAATTTTTCTTGATACGTATTGAGTCTTGTAACCCATTAGGTTCACAAGTACAACATGTGTACTCCAGCCATAGCAACAGCATGACAAAATAGCCTGAAAGACCCCATCCTTCTTCAGGCTAGTTTTTCTTCTCCTAGATTGGTTGGCATCAAAACCTAGAGAATCCAGTCTGTCCTGCTATTTAAATTATAGGATGGGAGAGAAGAGATGGATTCATGCATTTGCTAAAGGCATTTGCGCAAAAGTGAATACTTACTGATTCCACTTTCCACACTGATATCTGTTACACTATCTGCATACCTTGATTAACTACAAGCACCCACAAACCAAACCAAGCCAAGCCTCCTGCCTTATCTCCCCAGCAGCTGTGCTAAGTGAATGGGAAAAGAATTGGAAGAGCACATGCCTGAAATGAATAGGAGATAAATAAGTAGAAATCAGAGTTAGCCGTTGATTGGAATAAAATAAACTAGAATAGTAACTTGTAAAAAGTACTACCAGGATGTTAGAGTTTATTTAATATTTTATCAACAGGAAAAAGTGTTAGGGTAACTTGGGTTATTGTTATAAAGTGATATTTTGTATTTAAACAGTATCCCATTGGTGAAATAGTCTAAAGTAAATACAAACACACCAAAGTACTTAGCTTTTATTATTGCAGAAAGAATACTATATAAAGAAAAAATAAAAATAGAAAAATATAGAAACTCTCAAATATATACAGACTTGTGCACAAGCACACTTATTGAACTAGAATTCACATACATGCACCCCATAATTTTTACATATTAAATCATTAAACATATTTCAACATTTTTTATTTTATGCACACACACACAAGTTTAAAATTTGCTATATTTATTGTATTCAATATTGTTGATAGAGTATTTGTACATATAAACAGTGTGGATATAGATATAGTCTGATGATCATGCAAAGTGTGATCATTGTTGATTTCTATATCTATAGTGTATGTCAATATATATATCTGTGTATGTGTGGATAGATAGTGTGTACATGAGTAGATAAGATAAATTAATTTCATCTGAATGGTGCAACTCTCTAAATGTTTCTCACAATATATATATATATATATATATATATATATATATATATTTAAATATATATTGTTAAATATAACAGACAATGAATGTCTATTATGTCTGGTCATCTAAACTTTGTATGTTTTCTTTAATTTCAAATGAAAATAATGACAAAAATTATCCAAAATTTGGATATTTTTTTAAGCTGGTCCTTGATTTAAGCTTTCGACTCACATGAGCCATCTTTACAGTGCTTATATGGACATTTAAACAAATATATTCACCATCAAAGATGATATTCTGTTATGTTGACATAGAAGATTGCTATGCATTGTTGTGACTAGTTTGAAATGCAATTATATATTAAATGTTATATATATATATATATAAATAATTTCTTTTCTGTATTTCTCACTTGTGAAACTCCCTCCAGATCTCTTACTTTCCTGTCAAATACGATCTTCAAAAATTTAAATACATCATCAGTCACCATCTTTTTTCCTGAACTCTATTCTTTTATTGTCCTTTCTTCTCATTTGGTTCTCATATGCACACAATTATTGAAGTCAAGCCTGGTCAGAACCTAGATAGGTGACCACTTATCAGGTTCCAATTTCATTATATTCAATATACAAATACCCTTGTGAAAACTATGAATCCACCTCTTCTCCCACCAGCTATGGGTTAATTAGTAAGACTTGTATCAGTAAGTCATTATTATCTCAGAAAAAATTTTTACAATCCAAAAATATTTTCTGGTTTTAAGTAGCATGCAAAAGGTTGATAAACCATAAAAACAAATCACATCCACACACACATACACATACTTACACACACAAAAATATCTACGCATTATTTTTTTTAATTATCTATTTATATTGATTATTTTCCACAGTAGTAGATAGGTTCACTTATTGTTTGCTCACACTCCTCCCCACTCTTTTGAACAGGAGTAAAAGTTTATTCCTTGTTTTCTGTTTAGGATTGGGTTTCTGGTTCCTTCTAAATTCTACTTCAACTCTATAATTCTAACATCTCTGCTTAAACTCTGAAATTTATACTGTTATTGAGTTTCAGGTTCTTTCTAAATTTTTTCCTTCTCTTACACTTCCAGTAGTCCTTTGCATCTTAGTGGCATTATCACCTTGCAAGTAGTACATGGTCTGATTATTTCTTATGGCATGAAACTGCTTCTCCCCATGTTGAATTGATTTCTATGTCCATAAACAGTATGGACATAAAAATCAACACTGCAAGATTACTGGCAAATTCTCACCTTACCATATTTTTAGTATTTTTTTTATCTTAATGAGTTCATAAGACTTTAAAAAATCTATTTTGTTTATTTTAATCATTTCACCCCAAGCAAGGTGATAAAGTCATTAAGATGCAAGAGGTTACTGACAATGAAAGACAATACAGTGTAGGAAACTGAGTAAACATTACCGAGAAGAAAGGATAATAAAAGAACAGGATTCAAAAAGATAGAAGATTATGATTGATGTTGCATTTAAATTTCGGAAGATCATTGGCAGGAAAGCAAGAAACTAAAAGAAACTTCCACAGTGAGAAGTGTGAGTGAAGAAACTTTTAGAATAATGTTTCTGGTTATATCTAGCAATTTGAACAGTAAAATGGAAAGACCCAGCTGTCAATCTAGTACTATGCTCAAATTTGTGAAGTCAAGGTACCAAAGAGGAAATCTCATGAGAACAATTACCATGAAAAGTCAGCATTACTTAATATTTTCATATAGACTAACACTTTTACTGGTTTGTCATATTATCAACCCTTTTCTCTCTTTCCTGTTGCTCCTCTTTTTCTTAATGCTTACTATCAGGATGTGCTCACAGACATCCACAAACAAACCAAGCCTCTTGCATTATCTTCCCAGAAACTATTCTGAACTAATGGATAAAGAATTAGAAGGATGCATATCTGAACTGAATTAGCTATGAACAGGTGAAAATCAGTTGGCCATTGATTGGACTAGAAGCGGTTGGAATGATAGTAAAATATATTATCGTGATATAACTTTTATTTCCTAAATGAACCATGATTCTAGATTGGCACAGTTTGTAAGGTAGGGATAACAAAAGTTCTTGTTATAAAAAGATAGTCTATGTTTTATTTACTAGGTTTAACATACTTAAGCTTAAGCATAGGACACTCAGTGAAGATCAACATGACTATTAAAAATCTCCAATTATCTGACCATAACACCATGATGAGGTATCCAAGTGATATTCTATGTTGAAACATAACTCACTGAGAGAGTATGTTGCCATATTCACTAATAGGTCACTGTGTGGTGAGTAGGATCAATTTTTGATCTCTGGATGAAAATGCTGAAAGTTTTGCCTTTGTATCAAACTATGTACTTGTATGGTGCGGTTGGCTATATTTTGATGTATCTAAGACAACTCTTCTGACCTGTCAGTTGGTGATGCTATAGTTGTTGGTATATGTGATGTGGCAGAGGTTCATGTGTCCCAGATTCAAATTATTGAATAGATCATGTAACCTTCTCTCATCTGATTTTCCAACATGCCTAATGATTGCATTTTTCAATATGTCATAAGGTTTGTCTTCTGGCATCTTGTCAAAGAGATTGACTGACTCTGTCACCACATCTGTGGGGAGTTTTTCAACAGTGTAAGCATATCATGAGCTTTGAAATATGATTTTCTTTGTGTTTAATTATGAAAACCAGATTTGCACATTTGTCAGGCTGTAAACGAGTAAATTTACAGTTATCATGGCTTCCATAGATTTGATGGCATTTACATCCATATTCTACATCTTGATGTTGCGGTTACATTTTTGCCATGACTTTGTGGGAGAATTTGTATCATTTAGATATGTGGCTGAACATCACGTTCATTTTATTGAAGCCTTGTTCTTTTAAATCATAAGATTATGAATTCATATCACATTGTGGTTACCAGTTTGTTTGGTCAGTCTACATGGATTAAAAGTGAAAAATTAAAATCTGAGTGTCATGTCCACAAATACAACATAATGCAAAGAAATGATTTTTTTACTTAGGCAAAAAGGAAAATCAGATTGAAATAATCATATATTTATGTACATGTTAACATTTGTTTTTACATGGTAAACATTGTGTTTATTCTGGTCATAAAAAACTAAAGTTCAAATGTTCAACAAAATTTTCCATTTGTTAAAAGGTAGTTTATAAAGTCATATGCCTTGGTCAATATAAAGTGTGTATATATGTATGCATATCTGAAGCATTTTAACAGAGTGTAGGCATGGCTGCTGACTGAATGTGAGTGTATGTGGGTGAAGCTCATTAGTAGAAATGCATATGTGTGTGAGCGCTAATACATGAAATCTGATTATGATGATTCCATGATGATGGATGATAAGACTTACTTTTTTCCATGACTATGAATATTTCTTTGAGTTGTGTGAATATTCCTTTGAATGGTGTGTAGTCATTGCTGACTGAGGTGTTGTCATGGTAATGAGAGAATTCTGGTCAGGTGTTTACAGATCCAACCATTTGTCATTGACAGGTGATCCATGTCCAGCTGCTGGCTGGGTTTTTGCTGTGTGGGTTTTTATTGCCCCCAAAATCAGTGTATATATAGTTATCCTGATCACATGATTGGCTCTAAATGAAAGCTTTTTGGTTTACATGGGATAGCAGCAAGTGACCATTTCATTTGGAGTTCAAACATATGGACATAGCCGGAAACCTAGCATGTGACTGTACTGTCCAATCAAATTCTAGAAATCACTTATTTAATTTTGGGTCCTATTTTCTTTATTGATTTGTACAAAAGTTTTGTTTTAGTGATTCTGATTTTATTTATGTGTGGGCATTTCTTATTTGTGTTTCACCTATTGGTTTTAAAATATAAGATTTTATATCCTATAGCAACATTCTTATAAGTATACCAATTTGTAAAATTAGAAAGCATTTGGTAGTACTATGATGTAAATTTTTTTTAATTCCATGTCTCTTTAGGATGTTTAGATTCCTTTTCTTTATTATCAGTAAATTGCCTTGCATTTGTTGGGATCCATTTACTCACATTTTTGTTGCTATCTGAGTGTTGGGACAACAACAACAATATATCTTTTATATGAAACATGAAAAGGTTATTTTCTGGAGGAAAAGTAGAAGCAGAACATCAGTTCAAATAACATTAATATATTCTTTTCAGAAATATTCAATAGCAATAAAATGTTCAATTTCCCTTGCAATGATTTTTTTTATAAATTAATTAAGTGTTCTTAATGCAATGTGAAATGTGTGAACAGGCTTACTTTATGATGGTCAGCCTAATGTGTTTGTGAATTTGTAGAAAAAGGATTAATCAGCAGTTGTTGGTTAATCCCTTCTATTGTGTGTATGGACAAGGCCTTGGTTGATGGCTGCTGGCTGTTTTTTCTTCCATTGTCTGTGAGTATGTGTGCATGTATGCACTTATAGATCAAATTGGACTCTGAAATTGTTTTGATCCTTGAGAAGTATACTTCTATTTTTATACCCATAAGGAGATTCAAAATCTAATTTCACATAGACGTGTGAAACTTTTTGAATACAAGGTTTTCATTAGTTAGAAAATAATTTCAAGCTGGTTCATGAAAATCTTTTTCTCAAATTTGTGGGAGTGGTGAAAGGAGTTATTATTGTTATTTTCTAAATAGTCCAAAAATAATAATATGTGTTAGGTTCACAACTAAACCCACAAGTATTCTGGTGGTATTTGTCCTTGTAATGGTTGTTTATCAAACAAACCTTTTGATTGAATCTTATTAGTTGAAAAATATGTATAGGATTTAATTCCTATAATAGGAATTAAATCCTAAACATATTAAATTCTATACATATTATACCACCTCCTAGATTGATAAATATTGGAAAATGATTCTGAGTAATATTCTTGTAAGTATACCAATTTGTGAAATTAGCATTTGGTAGTATTTTGGTAGTATTCTTGGGAAAGTAAATTGTTTCCCATAGCCTTCTCTACAGCTTGAAATTCAGAGTTTTTCTTCTCTTAGTCTGGTTGCTATCAAAAGCTAAAGGGTCCAATCATTCATGATATTTAACATATAGTATGGGAAAAAGTGACAGATTCATACCTATCTCAAAGGCATTTGTACAAAAGTGAACACACCAGACTGGGCCTGAATTTGAACTCAGATTGTTTATTCCATTTTCTATGTTGATATCTATTACACCACTTGCACATGATGTGAATAAATATGTCAAAATAGAAGTCAGTTATTTTGTCAGTCAAATTTTGATTAACAACAATTTCAACAAATTGAAGAGACCAAAAATCATGGAAAGATTCTATTTTATTTTTACTTTCTGAAAGTTACTTTGGAAAGTTCTTTATTAAAAGTCTGTGTGTAATATTTACATTTTTTTAAAAGAAAGCTATATAAATAATAAATATAAAAAATCTCAATCCAGCAAACAAGTAACAAAGATCTTGACTTATGAAAATTTTTTTTTAAAAATACTTAGCAAAAACTCCCTATCAAAAAAGAGAAATGATTTAACGGCTGGGAAATGATACTATGGAGTTGATATTGTTACTGAAATGATATATTTTCTTCATACATGATGTCCACTGGAAGTATTTTTATGGTGTGTCATCCCAATATGAAATAAGACAAGCACAAAAACAAAACAGACATTAAGTTTTTATTTTGTAAAAAGTAGATACTTAAACTAATTCTGTGCTTGGAAAGAAAGGAAAAGTTGTTTTAACAAAGTCAATTAACAAAAGACCAAGCAACTTACACACCAAGTGAAAAAGAACTTGCAGGAAAAATTTAACAACATCAAATAGGCAAACAGAGAAAATTAGTTTTACAGTTATTATAGAGTAACTGTAAAACCAATTTTCATTGGCTGAATTCCCAGAAAAATCAAACCAATAAAAGCTCAGGCAAAATTGAAACTCCCTGGGAGGTGATTGCTCCTGGTTGGGTTGTCTCATAGAGGGGGTCTGATGTTTTTAGAGACCTCAAGCCCCCAACAGCACCAAGAATAAACATCATTGATGAAGCTTCCTGGCATGCTGCAAAGGTGTCTGAGATATGTGTATACAAATGGTTTTATATATGTTTAGTCTGCAGCTGTTGTTAGTTCATAGTAGTTTAGAAAGGAAAAATACTTTTGCTTATGGATACTACCCACTGAATTATCACAAGGTGTGTCTTCCTGCCATTTATTTAATTTTCTCCTTTTTTACTGTCTGCTGCCAATTATTCTGGAACAAGTTAAATGGAACATTATCATCCATCTAAAAAAAAGTAATTTACTTAATAACCATCACTGTCATTACATGTAGTTGTAGTCATCAGTGAAGATTTGTCTTTGATTAAATTTTTTGACAGACAGAAACTAATATTTCTTTATATAATAAAAAAGAAATGTAAAATTATATAAAAATAATAAAAAGGAAATTAAAAAATAATACAGTAGACTAGGTTCATTTATTAAATTTTCTTTTGTGGGGAGTGTTTAAAAAAAAAATTTATTAAAAGAAAAAGTTACTAACATATATTCTTTAAATAAAAAAAATTGTTAAAACGAAGCCTGTCAATTTATAAAAAGATACTTGTATAAAATTTGAGTTTCAAAATTTTTTAAAAAAGACTAAGTCTGATGGTCTCAAAACCTGCCAAAATAAAGTTTGTGAACAGGTATGGTTTAAAGAGATACATTTTGTGATATGCTCTCTATAGTTATACTTTTTTTTGTTGTCGTTCCCTTCACACTTCAGGTTTTCTTTTTGCATTTCTTTGAACACATTTACAGCATATTCCACAACTGAAATACATCATAATATATATAAGTAATTAAAAATGCCTTGGTTTTAAAAAGTATAAAGAGTGAATTAAAAAACATGGCTTGGGACATTTCATCACTGCCAACTCAACACCACTGACTCAATACCAGCCAACTCATCTCTGTGACAACTCAACTCCAGGACAACTCACCACCAACCTACTCAGCATGAAGACAATTGGAAATGTTGGTGCCAAATTCATAGCTTCAGACTGGTGTTAGCTGTTATACTGTGTGCATCTCTTAGATTGCTTTTGAGTCATAGAGATTTTGAAATCATGCCTGTTTGTCTTAGTGATTTATTAATTACAATGACCTATTTGGCTGACTGGTGTTTAATTTTCAAGATCAGACAAATAGTTAGTTATGTACCATGTGTGATACATGCTTAGGCGATCATGTATCTTTTGATACATGACTGATGAGGCAGATTTTTTCCCACAGTAGGTTGCCATTTCTTTCTGCAGTAGACCAGTTGCCATCCAAGGCTATAGAACCCAGTCTATCCTATTAACTCATAGCTGTGGGGAGAAGAAGAGGATTCATATCTCTCCCAAGGGTATTAGCATGTAAGTGAATGTAATGAATTCTACTGGAATCCAAACTCAGCTCTCCAATTTCTCAATCCGAGCCACTAAAGCAAATAGAAGACTACATGCAAAGCTGGGTATGGAGCACCCCACAATATGGAGATTCATTACGGAGCTGCAAAAGGTGTTAAGAAACCGAGATGCATTTTTCTCACAATTAATGGGGATGTCATCCCCCTCCCCCTAAATTGAAGGAGTCTATGAAGGCAGATGAAAGAATTTTGTAGATTGTTTCTTCTTTTTTCACAATGATCTCCAACTGAATATTTGATGGGAATTGCATACAATTTTTTCAATAAATTTTAAAATTGAAAATAAAGTTGTATTAAAAAATGATCTTTAATAAATTATTTTTAATTGTTTTTAAAAAGTTGATGAAAAATTTTCATAGTTTGAATGTCATTGAGTTGTGCTTGTGCTGAGTAGGTTTGAGTTGAGATGTCACAGAGATTAGTTTGGTGGTGTTGAGTCAGCAGCAATGAATTATCCTGCACCCTAAAAAACATCCTTACAGATAATAATTATTTGTTTAACAAGCAGATCTGATTGATTTTATGTTAGTTCATATCATCGTCATCATCACTATCATCATCATCCTAAGATAAAGGTCAAAATGTTAATAAAAGCAATAGCACTTATAACCTATGAGCATATTTTTCAGTTATTTTACATTCACCTTTCATTTTGTTCTTTTTAAATATCTATTCTTGTAAAATTGGCTGCATAAGAATTTACAATCTGGTATAAATGAACTGATAGCCATATGACTGAGCTTGATGGGTGGATAAATTATAGGTAATAAGGTACAAAATGAAATTTATTAGTAATGACATCTGCCAATGGGCAGGGCTGGTGCATATAACCCCTGATATCTCCCAACCAGGTGGGGGAGCATATCTGATTGGGGGCTCCAGGCAGTGCTTACCAACATTTGCTTTATTTCTACCTACATTTCTATATGTTACAAAGCATGATTATTAAAAGATGAAAGATTTTTGCATATTCTGATGTTATTCTGAGGTCTTTTTTTGCCTAAATCCGTGAATTTGTTTTGCTCATGCTAAGTCTTGAAAAAGCCCTATATTTACCCATAATTTTGAATGTGTTAAAATTATTCAACATTTTAACAAGAAAAAATTCAAGTTAATGTTAAAATTTGCCACAAGGCATTACTGATTTGTTTAAGATGGAATGAACTATTATGATATCTTTAATTTGTATTTAGATATATTGTATTTATTTTCAATTTTTCTTTGTTGAATTGTTCACTTATATTGTATATGATCGATTATTGTATAGATAACTGTATAGAATAAAATTTGTATTTTATATGAAAAGTGAGATTTGGTAGAGTGGGGAGGAATCACAGATACCTTGATACTCTTGCACCAGCCCTGGCAGATATATGTTCTGGGGAATTTGGAACCAACTTACCCTGAAGGGTAACCTTGGAGGTTAAGAGAAAATGTGTGTATGTATGTATGTATATGTGTGTGTGGCAGGTGGGAGAGGCATGCTGTGCCAACAGCTTTGCCTTATAAGCATCAGCACTACAAATGGCTGCTTCATTCCTTGTATATTAAGTTTTAAAACTTGATTACTACTGCAAAAGTAAACTTTTCTTAATAGCAAAGTATCATGTTGAATTTATTATATCCCTTGCCTATGAATTAGAATGATTTAAAGTTGAATTCTATATTTTATTTATTATTTTTATAAATCTGATAAAGAACCCATAACTTAGCACCATTATGCAATCTTTGAATGATAAAAGCAAAAGTATCTGACTTTGCCTAGGTTTCTAAATATCTAAAATAAATACAACCACATGAGTTCACCATATTATGTATCAATTGCTTTCAGAAGAGGCCGACAATCTTTTGTTGGTTCAGAAATGTTGATTCAGTTAGGTTTGTTGCCCTCAAGCAGATAAGAAAATAATCCTGTTTTACCATTATAAAATTTCACAAAAACATAAATAAATGAAGGGTCTGCAATGACTTCAGTTACTTTCTTAATGTCAAGAAATGGTTTCCCTGTCATTTCTACATATGGAAATTGTTCTGAGGAATTTTCCCCTTTGGTGCTTCAACTGCATGAATTTAAGTGTAATACTAGATTGGTGACTAGGTCTCACCATTTTACTATTGAACTAGCTAGATGCAACTGTCTGTTTGATTCTAATAGTTACTTTGCTTGGACTTCTAACTTGTGGAACTCACTTCCAATTTCTTGCTTCTTTATCACCTATAATTTTCAAAAGTTTAAATGCAGTGTCAATCACCATTTTCTGTATTCCTGATTCCTGTTCATTTATTGTCCTTACTACTCACTAAAGTCTTCTCATTCTTTCTCTTCTACTTGCAGTAACCACTTGCGTCTTAGTGGCATCATCACTTTGCTTAGGATGAAATAATTAAAAAAAAACTGCTCTCATATTTCTTAAAAAGTTTTCTGTGAAAAAAATCGTTTTTTTTTTTTTTAAATATTGTACTAATTCATATAATTGTTATATTTGAATTCTTTTTAATCAAGACATTTTTTTCAATGTCACTATTCCTATTAAAGACTTTTTCAAAGGTATTAATACAAAATGATCACAGATTATCTCAGTCAGAGTTTGAACCTGGTTTGCTGATTTTATGTGCTGCTAACTGGCAACTGACACCATTGTTTTTTTTTTAGAAATAATCAACTGTTTATACACACAATTTTTATTTTATAAGCAACATGGGATTTTGACCCATATTTAGGTTGCTTCATTTTTGAGCAAGAATTCACACTTGGGTTGTTCAAAAGGTAGATTAAATTTTTTATGTTTGAGTTTAATACATAGAAAAGAAAGACATTTCAAAGCAAGTAAGTAAACTAGTAGAATTGGTAGAATTTTTTTAATAGAATATAAAATAATATATTTAGTAACTCTTTTTGGTTAATTTTGTTCTTTCTTTCTCTTTCTTTGTTGTGTTTTTAAGTTGCTTAATCCATATTGACATCAATAGCTGTTTTAAATTTAGTCAAATTTGAGTACAGTTGCTTATAAAAAAAAAAGACATCTTGACACTTAGATTTTTAGTTTGTTTTGGAAACAGTGTCTTTTTTATGACAGTGAGGTTCACCCTTTACAAGGCCTGGGGCTGACTCAAGGCAGAGGATGACTTGAGGAGGCCATTTGTATGTATAGCCATGAAAGATAAAAGTTAACCCTCACCTTGAACAGGTTAAGATTGTAGTGATCAAGGAAACACCCAGTTGGGAGTTGGTTCCACATGGCAGTGGTTTGTGAGAAAAAGCTGCTTGAGTGGAACCTACTTCTCACCAATGGAATATGGAGGGAATGTGGATGGTTTGCTACTATGTAAGTGGCATGATGTGTTCTTACCTAGGTTTGCCTTGGCGGAACTAGGGAATGTAGTTCTGTGAAAGTAGTGGTAGAGCAGCGAGAGGCTTGCCACATCCCACCTATAGGAGAAAGGTTAAAGGGTGGAGAATAATTTGTCACACACAAGGGCTCAGAGATGCTTTTGAACTCCGTGTAGGCTGGAGAGTGGGGTCTGGACAGCTCCTGCTCAAATATGAGAACAGTACTCCACTTTTGGCTTGATCTGGCTCTTGTAAATCAGGAGGAGTCAGGTACTTACTGGAGGGATACAGTTTGATCTTAAATTGATCCATATTGACTTCTAGTGACCACAGAGATCAATACCACCTATCCCAAGTTACCTTTAGAGATTCAATTTCAGCTCACAAATTCCAGGCTTTTGGTCAACTAAGATGAACAATCATGCTTTATTTTGATAACATTACTAAATGATTATTAATATGATGATCATATAAATGTTGTCATAGTTGCATTATTCAAAACATTCAATTTAATTATGTCATTTATAGTCAGGATAAAGTTACTGTATTTAATATGTCACTTCAGTGAAACACAAACATAAGTTGTCCCTTGAGACAATCAGTTCCCCACTCTTTAATATCTTGCTATGACTATTCTTGGGAAAAGTAGAGGCTTTGCTAACTATTTTGTCCATAGCTGGAGATTGATTCATGTTTTTCCCATGGGTTTTAGGATTTGAATTCAACTTGCTGCTTTTGTGTTACCACTACACCACCTATATATCCTTGTCACACTTACCTAAAAACTAAAATACAATTTACAATACAGTTAAGGTGAGCTGATACCTTAAGGAGTGCCATTTCTAATCTTGACAGCTGAAAATGATAGACAATGTTAGACAAATGTATAGATTCCTTATCTCTGAGGATATTGATTCCTTTCAGAAAGATCATCAAAAGTATCTAATTGTGGGAAGCAATTTGCATGAAAGATTGGTTTTGTTTGTTTTATGGCCTATCAACCCATTGGGTCATTCAATGCTGAAATTTAATATTCTTTTCTAAATAAAGACTTTTATTTAAACAGTCAAAAATTTTTATTTTAAATAGTTAAAAAGGATTAATTTTATTTTGCTGTTAATTATGCTTATTTTTTTAAATTATATTTTTGAAATCAGTTTTATATTTTTTAGTGTTGCAATGATTGTTATTTTGCTATAAAAATGTATTGTTGGTCATTTTATTATAAAAATATACAGTTAATTTTTGTTTGGAGGTTCACTATTTGCCCATAACTTGGACCCTAACAGGAGCTGCCACACCAGGTCAGAGTAAACCTAGAACAACAGCAGTTAAGAGGTGGTTCCATGCTCCTCAAAACCTACAATCTTCTTATGAGCTATGTGCACTAGTATTGATGAGGACAGTGATGGACTGCAACCATCTCATTCTTCTTCAGTTTGTTAATTTTTGTGAGAGGTTATATACTGTATTTGACAGCCTATAAGGAGCACTTTTCTCTTAAAAAATTGGCCTAAATCTTATATACAAAGCTTCCCATAGAGCAAGTCTACACAAAATATGGCCTGCAAGACTACCCATTGTGGCCTGTGAGGCTTTTTCAAAATAATCACATACAAAAGATTCAGTTTTGTGAAAGCATGATTTTATTCAACCAATCTTTCACTGCCTTTTTATCTAATTAATCCTTTTTAACTTTCCATATAAAAAGGAAAAGAAAGGATATTCTTGCCAACCCTCTCTCTGTATATTTGTTTCTATCTCACTTATACTTACTAAATTATTCTAAAAATTTACTCTTGCAGCCCATGGCTAATTAACTGTGATCAATGTGGCCCGTCACTTTTTCTTAATCTTGCAGGCCTGTCATAGTGTAATTTTATCTCCAACCATTGCTACAGTAGTAAGGTATAGAAACTAAGCTCCTGACACTTGGTTTGACCACGTCCACATTGACATCACAGGCCTATTTCCCCTTTGTCAGGGATGCTACAACCTTTTCACTCTCATTGACAGATATACCTGTTGGCCTGAAATAATTCCACTTATTGACATGTGTGTGCAATCATTCACACAAGGCTGCATTTCAGGTTGAACCAGCAGATTTTGTGTGCCCACAACTGTTACCACAGAGGAACTTAGAGTCATCACTTATTAAACTACTCTGTATGAACACATTTTATGCATATCATCCTGAAATTAATGGTATAATTGAACGTTTTTATCATTCTCTCAAAGAATAAATGAAAACTGCATGAAACCATACATCTCCTTTTAATTATATTAGGATTGAGAAAAGCTGAAAAATATACCTGACCATCTTCTTTTGATAACATGTTGCACAATTAGCATCATCTTCCCCTAGACAAACCAACCACATCAACTATCTACCAGACTCAATCAAAAAAGGATAGTGTAATGAACATCCCTTGCAACCAGCTTACAGAGGTCCCTACAAGGTTGTAACATTTTATGATTGGTATTTCACTATAACCATCAACAACACACAAGAAAACTTTTCTATCGACCATTTGAGACTTGCACATTTTGACAATATTGGTGATGGTTCTTCTGACACTGAAATGAACTTACAAGCAAGAACTTCAACTGGTGTTAGCCTTCAGGTGAGTGACTCGTTGTACTTTCTTAAACTAGCATTTTCTACTGACATGAAGTGGAAAGATTATATTGAATGGATTGCCAGTGCTGCTGCTAGGAAGATTGGCTTTATCATGCTAGACAAGTCTTCTTGTCAGAATTTATCTTACATATCTACAAGTCTACCATTCGTCCATGCTTAGAACATTACTGTCATATACAGTCTGGTGCTCCTGCTATATATTTAGAGATCCTTGATAAAATCCAAAATAGAGTCTGCAATGTTATGGGTCCTGACCTGGGATCTCAATTTCACTTTCATAGCTACCCTATGTCTTTTCTATAAATACTTTCATGGTAAATGTTCTGATAAACTCTCTTCTATGGTA
The DNA here is from genome assembly GCA_903632075.3 of Acanthosepion pharaonis. Classification (NCBI taxonomy): domain Eukaryota; kingdom Metazoa; phylum Mollusca; class Cephalopoda; order Sepiida; family Sepiidae; genus Acanthosepion; species Acanthosepion pharaonis. Next base: position 291,494 of record CAHIKZ030004929.1, on the reverse strand, counting down.
CCTAGACTCTATGAATTTATGTACCTTATTAGATTGGCAGTAAACTCTCATCATTTTACAGTTGAAATGGCTTGATGTAACCTTAAATTCTATCTTTTCTCATACATTTCACTTGTGAAACTCTCTTCCATCTTCTTGCTTTCCAGTCAAGTTTGATCTTTAAAAATTTAAATGTAATTTCAATCATTATCTTCTGTTCTTTTATTGTTCTCACTCCTTAATAATGTTTTTTTTACATTCTTTCACACTCAGTAACTCCTTGCATCTAAGTTGCTTTATATTACCTTGCTTGTGGTGAAATAGAAAAAAAAAAAAGAAAGACATATCAAATAGCTGGAAAAAAAATCAACACTTTTCTTAGATTACATAGATATTTGTGGATATAAACTCTTTTTTTCTTGAGATAGTTATACAACCATCTTGCTTGAAAGTGGGTAATGTAGTGAGTTAACACATACACTCTAACACTGACTCACATGCTGGTCAAAGCACGTACATAGCAGCCATAGGGTTTAAGGCTCTGCTGAACCCTACATGTATCGGAGTTCTAGATTGGTCGCAAAACCATCCAATTGTAGCCTGTATCCCTGATACTTCAGAGTGTTGTAGAGTAGTTTTCACAGTGGAGGCTTGTATTTCAATAAGTCGTCCTAAATTAGGTTCAACGTACAAAACATTAGGAACTTGAAATAAGAGTTAATGATGCAGCAATCAAGTTGTGATGGTTGGTAATTCAATGTCCGACAGACTCACTCAACTCAACACCACTGAGCCCAACTGGCGACTGCTACTACTACTACTACTTATTATGTGTGGGAGAGTCTATTAATAATAGAATAGGTACATCAGGTATAACATCCCCCCCTAAAACTTTACTCCGCAGGAGTAAAAAGTTTTCTTTCTTTATTTATTTTTCAAATTTTTACAGAAAATATGAAGAAAAAAAACAACAAAAAATTTTTCTTTTTTTTTTAAGCAACATTGTAGCTTATTTCCTACTTTTTTTTGATCCACTTTTAAATGATCAGTTGCCTTTCTTTTTTTCTTCTGGATCGGCGTACCTTAGGTAAAATTATTTGCAGGGGTTATTAGATCAAACTTATTGAAAATCACCTCCATCGGCGTTTTTTTTTTTTTTTTTCGCGGGACCGCTGTCAACCACATCTGAAAAACGTTGTATGATCTGTTTACTACATGTGAAATTTTCCCCTTTCATCAAGTACGTCATATAGCCAATCCGCTTTTCTATTTTTTTTTTTATTATTTCCATAGTGTTACCAGAAACAACTATCCGCTTTGCACTTCTTAAAGATGGACTCATAGTTTCTGTAGGTTCTTGTTGACTTAAATCATTTAATAATACTGCATGTCCTTGGTTGTGTGTAACTCGCTCCTCAATTTTTCTCGGTGTCAGCTTCATTTTTACTTTCTGGAGCTTGTTTTTCATGTATATTGTCGGTGTTACCCATTCAATTTTTTTAAATAATCTGTCCAATTCTTTATCTATCTGGTCAATTGAAGCAAACAGCACATTCCATTTTTTTTTTAATATTGCCTGAGCATTTTGTTTTGGCTGTAATTTTGCCTCCATCTTGGTACACATTCCCAAACCTGGAGAAAAAACAGTAGGAAAAGTTCCCTTCAGTTTTTGTACTAATTTTTGGGCTTCGCATTGGTAAATCCCATAATTGAAATTCTGTTATCCAATCCATACCAAGTAAGTTTGTGGTATTTTCTATGACAAATAGTTTAGCTTTTTGCGTTTTTTTATTTAATGTGACGTTTGTAACAAATTCTCCAATAAATTGTATTTTTTCTCCCGTCACTGACCTCGCGATTTTATTTGTTTTCATTAAAGTTGGTTTCCCCGACTTCTTCCACGTATTCAAATTTATGATAGATAGGTCAGAACCAGTGTCAAGTTGCATTTTTATTTTTTTATTACTTATTTCGACGGTAACAAATTTTCTAGTTATTCCATTGTTCACTTCGTCGGACTTTAATTTTCTTATTTTATTGTCTTTATTTTTTGACCTGCAGTGCGAGCTTTTATGCTCCACTCTTTCACAGTTGAAACATTTTTTTATTCCTAAAATTGCAATATCTATACCAGTGAAGTTCACCGCAAGCAAAACATGGCTTCGGGAGTTTTTGTTTATTTTCTCTGGTATTTCACTTTTTGTTGGATAATCCAAATTTTAGAATTCTTTTTTTGGTAGACTGACTTTTCTTTTTTTTGTAGCGTATTTTCCTTACATGCGAAACGCCAGACTGTTCTATCTTTTTTCTAGTCTTTCTTTTTACGCTTAACATATCTTGTGCAGTCTTCTGCCAAACTCTGTATCGTAATACTTTGTTGGTTTTCCAATTTTGAAAGTACCAATTTCCTCAATTCTGCGTCTCTTTCTGATACTAGACCTTGAACAAATATTAAGCACTTAAAATTGTCAGCACTTAATTCTGCTAGTTTGAATTCTTGTTCACATTAGCTGCATACGTTATAAAGTCTTGTTCATCCTCTTTCATCAGATTCAAACATTTCCACCTCTTGTGAAACAAAGATGTCTTTTTACTAAATAATTCACTTAATATATTTACTGCCTCGGTAAAAGTCAACTCGCTAGTTTTTTTCGGTAAAATGTAGTTTACCAATATGTTATGCTCAGCAGTTCCTAACTTGCTTAAAAGAAGTCTAACCTTCTTTCCTTCAGAGCACCTGTGGCAGTCCTTGTTATACACGTCCGTATATTTTTTAAAATACTCTTCAAAATTTATCTCTTTGCCTGGACTGTACGTGAATATTTCAATCGAATTCCATATTGTATTCTCTGGGAAAGAATCATTTTGTAAATTTTTCTCTTTCCTCTTCTCAGTTATTTCCAGAATTTTGTTTTGAAACTCCTTATGCATCAGTTCCATGTCTCGTTGAAACTATTAAAGGTCTCCTCCTGTAGTTGTTTCTGGAATGTTTTCTGTAGCTCTAATATTGTCTTTTGTTGTTCTGTCTGGAACTTAAAAAATTCCTGGAATATATTTTTGCATTCCTCCATCTTTGCAAAAAAGTTTACACAATGCTTAAATATTGTAGAGGAGGGTCCAAAACGGATTTGGAATTCGTGGCCTATTTGAGCAAACTCTCTTATCAAGAAAAAAAAAAATTCTTTTCTCAGTTGAGAATACGACTGATTTTTTCATCACTAAATTGACGTCTTGTCTTTTGAAAAAACTTTGCCAAGTTTTGTTTTTTTTTTTTAAATGTGAACCCAAGATGTCGCTGAAAATTTGATGAGCAAATTTTTTTTCTTTTTCCTCCATATGAATTTCAAATTCTGGTCGCCAAAGTTGTTATAGAGTGAACGAAAAATTTTTCTTTTCCGTATGAATTACAAATTCCTTCATTGCCAATGTGTTGTTAGGCGCACGAAAAGTTTTTTTTTCTTTCTCCGTCTGAGTTTCGAATCCTCGGTCGCCAATGTGTTGTAAAGTAAACGAAAAATTTTTCTTTTCCCGTGTAAAAAACGAATCCCTCATCGCCAATGTTGTAGAGTAGTTTTCACAGTGGAGGCTTGTATTTCAATAAGTTGTCCTAAATTAGGTTCGATGTACAAAACGTTAGGAACTTGAAATAAGAGTTAATGATGCAGCAATCTAGTTGTGATGGTTGGTACTTCAATGTCCGACAGACTCACTCAACTCAACACCACTGAGCCCAACTGGCGACCGCTACTACTACTACTACTTATTATGTGTGGGAGAGTCTATTAATAATAGAATAGGTACATCAGGTATAACACAGAGGGCAATATAAAGCACTTGGTCTCTTTTCATTTTCATGACATGGACAAACAAGAACTCATCTGTCCCCACATGCCAAACCTTCTTAAAAGCAGAACTTTCATCATTCTATAGCAAAAAATAAAAAAAATAATCACAAAAGGTAAATATTTTATGTACTGTATATTGTTTCTCAATAGAGTAAATCTTATGATTGGGATATGGTTAAACTATTCTTATTCTTTTCTCAGGCTTATCCATAATATTCACTAACATATATCATTATCCTGCCATAGGCAATAATTTTAACACAAAATGTTACTTCTACCTTGCCCAACTCCATAATAATATTATTTACTCAAACAGCATTATTATTATTAATAATAATGGTAGTGTAAAAGAAATTATAATAATAAAATACCAGCAATGTTTGAAAGTACCAGCTGATCCATCATAGTTAAATATGCACTATTTACATTATTCAGACTATTGTACTCATCTTTGTTGCCATATTTATTACAATGTTTTGGCTGTTGTACACTACGGCCTTCTTCAAGTGGTTGGAATGTCGAACTGAACTCTTTATTGTGCTCACTGGGGAAGACTGTTCTAATTCCACGTGCCATGTCTAATGGATGTCATCAGTTATCCCCTGTTAATTCCCCTCTCCAAGTTCTCCACCACCTTAAAACAGGTATTGAACTCACACTCTTTGGGTCCTGTCACTGGATTTAACTAACACCTTTATCCACTGTGCCATGTGTCCTTGTGAGAAATATGGCAACAAAGATGAGGACAATAATCTGAATAATGTAAACAGTGTACATAACACCTCATCTCAGAAATATAGACAGATAGCTAAATATGCCTCAACCAGCTAGAAACTACAAAAGAAAGGAGACATAACTGGAAGGAAATGTCAGTAATAGTAAAATACTACCTGGCTAACATAACTTTAAAGCCTCATAGAAATATCTGTCATATGACACAACCAAAGAATGGCTGGTTAAAATGTGTGTAGTAAAGAGGTAGGTGGTGAATGTCTTTAATAGGGTTATAGTAAACAGGATATGAAAGTGGAAGTTGACACTTCTGTGGCTGGAATACAAGTGAGAAAAATTGTTTTTCTATGCAGAAGGATCATGCATATCTTCTGATTAGAAAACAAAAAAAAAATGAATTAAAATAATTTACTTAATAAGGCTTTGTGTCAAAAACAAAATCTGGTTTCTGGAGCCACTCTACATCCATAAAAGAATCTGAACTGTTTAACTCAATGAGAGAAATCATTCCATCACTGATCATATCATCACTTGTGTTCTTGTCTACATCTGATACCATGTGTGTTTGAGTTTTCTGAGCACCACATTCAACGGTATCTGTATGTATTGTTAAATTTCCATGAACTCTAAAAATATGAACATTATTTTCTTTCAGTGTATTCTTCAAGAGATTTTTATTTACAGTGAACTCTCAAAAAATATGTTTATTTATTCAACTAAGTGAAATATATTAATAACATGTGTTATTGCATCAAATATATTTTATTCTACAAAGTATTTTGTATCTGCTTGCATCTATGACATTGTGTTTAAAAATATAAAAAAATGACAAACTTATATCTTGTCATGCCTTTTAAATGTTAATTTGTGCTTTTATTTGAATAAGCCATATCCCTGTAGCAGCAGTAGTCTTTCAAAACAAAGAATTTATGTCTGGTTCTCTCTTGGTATCTCTTTTGATACTACATTTGAATATAACCCTTAACAGACAGCAACTGAAAGGGGTGATCAGCTATAGGGTTGCTTGTTATTGGTAGATATGATACTGATGGTGCTGATTGAGTTTACAAAATTTTACTCCCAAGAAAATGCCCAATTGCCATGGTAGCTTGCTTTTGATAAACTATTTTCAGCTTTGTTTTCTCTTGCAATGTTTTATTACTGTAATCATGTAGGATATTTTCACTATTGTGATTTCTTGCTTTATGCTCAGCTCTACTGCTTGCTTGCTTTTTATATGCAGTAATATTTTCTCTTATAGCTAAAGTGCTTTTGTAATGAAATGATATCTCACTTCCAACATTACATGCCTAAATACACTAAAAGATTTTCCAGAATATGTCACACTAAAATAGGGTTTGTCTATTCCTGCATGTATCTTTTATGCTATCAAATATGGTAATCTATATTATAATGATCTAATTTCTGTAGTTGTATGTGTGTTTCCTATTGTAACTCAACAAAGTAGTAGATCATAGCACAGTTATTATTTTTTTTAGAACAATACTGTTGGGCCACTGAATTTCATGTTATTCTTTAAGTACAGATTGACAAAATAATGAAAACAAATCTATGTAAAAATGATAACACCTGGTCTATTTACAAGGCTATATAAGAAAATAAGAAGGAACCATGAAGAATCCTTAACCTATCTGCATTCTTTTCATCAGCCATTGTGGCAAACAATAATAATAATAATAATAATAAAGGTTAGCAATAGTTAACATTTGCAAATATGTAAATTTAAAAATAGAGAGTGATCTGATATCAAACAGAGCCTACAAAAGATTGCATTTAAGTGAGTTTTCATGAATGAATATATATTTGTATATTTGTCACTATTTTAGTGTATATGTGCTTATATCCTAATAGATTTTTTTTATCTTTTAGTATTGTAGTATGGTATACAAAATGAACAAGAGAGAGTATGAGATGAGAAAAATTTACTGATAGTTAAAACACTTGCACTTCAAACTGGTTTAAATGAAATGAAAGTTTTAAACTGTGGGGAAAAAGGAAAGACTTAACAGAGAAATTTTTGTTTGTTTGGAATCATACAAAATAGTTAGAAAAAGAAGAGAAATTAATTAAGAAAGAAAGAAAATGCAGATTTTTCAGTATATAAAGAAAAATAAATCAATGGTTAAATTTTTAAAAAATATATTTGGTAAATCAAAAGAATGAAAAAATATTTTCATGAGTTTTATCATCAATTTAGATTTTGAACATGAAAAACATACTGCCTTATTTATTACTATTTTTTTTTTTTGCTTTTGGACAGGGTTACCAGCTATGTGACCCAAGCCTAAATTTGAACCAATAACATGAATATTACAGGGGAAAGTAAACTTTTACATACTACACATAGAGTAGTTTTTTTTAGCTTAGTTATAATTAAAACTAAAAACATTCAATTTCAAATGTTTATTTTATCCTTCAACATTTCTGGTATTAGATTTCTGTGAGAACCAAATCAAATATGTTACACCTGTTTAAGCATAGGATAGTAACATTCATCCATCATACTCGCTATCTTTCATATATAAAGTATGCTTGTATATATAAACATATATAAATTATACTTATATCATGTCTGTGTGTGTGTGTGTGTGTGTGTGTATGTGTGTCTGTATATACATATATACACTCCTGGTCAAAATCTTAAGACCAGATACAAAACGGTTAAAAAAAAAAAAAAAAAAAATACTGTTATTTTAACTGAAATATATTTGCGAAACATTTACATTTAATTAGAAAATGTAGTTTATTAACAAACAAGTGAAAATTTTAAGCTTTTAATTGATTAATTTAAACAAACATTGAAAAAGTATTTTTTGGTTGGTCATAAAGATAAGACCATGTATGAAAAAAGTTACTGGACAAAAATTTTAGAACTCGTCAGTGTGCTCAAAACTTCTGGTATGTAGACATCTACTTAGCTCATTTCCTGCATTAAATTTCAGATTTTAAAATGGCTAAGGGTAAAATTTTAACAAAGTTCGAACAGGGAACGATTGTTAAATTTCAAAGATGTGGTCTTTTGCAACAAGCCATTGCAAATGAAATTGGCCATAGCAGAACTGTCATTGCTAACTTCATTAAAACTCTGGATGTGTATGTTTTTAAAAAATCAAGCAGTCGCCCCAATAAAATCTCACCATCTCTAGACAGATGCATTAAGCGAGAAGTTAAGAGAGATTCAAGCCTAACATCAAATCAAATAAAAGTGAATACAGATGCTGAATGCAGCTCTCAAACAATTCTACGGCATTTAAATAAAAAAGGGTTTCAGAACGTGAAATTGCTGCAGAGGCCTCACGTTCTTCCTTGCCATAAAAAGCTCCCATTTACAAATTGCTTTTGATTATCCAACTTGGGATGTGGATAAATGGAAGAAAGTGTTGCTTTCAGACAAGAAAAAAATTCAACCTTGATGGCCCAGACGGTTTTCAGCATTACTGGCATGCAAATGATGTCCCAAAAGAAATTTTCTCAACACGACACAGTGGAGGTGGATCAATTATAGTCTGGGATTCATTTTCGTACAATGGAACTCTTGAGTTACAAGAGGTAAAAGGTCATTAAACAGCTGCGAATTACACTGACATGTTAAGAAAGGTATTGCTAATTACTGAAGGCCCTCATCTATTTGGAGAAAACTGGATTTTCCAACTGGAAAATGCTGCAATCCACAATGCTCGAAGGTTGAAGGAGTTTTTTATGGAAAACAACATTCAGCTTTTGAGCCACCCACCATGCTCTCCAGATTTAAACCCACTCAAGAATGTTTGAGGATAGATGGCAAAGGATGTTTATAAACATGGATCACAATTTGAAACTGTGGATATTTTTCGTGCATCCTAGGTAAGCATCCCAAGAACCCTCAGGCAGAAGTTAATAATGAGTATGCCAAAACGAAGTTTTGAAGTAATTTGCAGAAATGGTGGATATACTGAATATCAAATTGCCATTGTGACTTATTTGTTCTGTATTTTCTATTTTTATTTATATGGTCTTATCTTTATGATCAACCAAAAAAATACTTTTTCAATGTTAAATTAATCAATTAAAAGCTTAAAATTTTCACTTGTTTGTTGATAAACTACATTTTCTAATTAAATGTAAATGTTTCACAAATATATTTCAATTAAAGTAACAGTATTTTATATTTTTTTAGCCCTTTGTATTTGGTCTTAAGATTTTGACCAGGAGTGTATATATGCTTGATATATATATATATATATATATAGTAGTTTTTTTTTTTCTGATATTCTGTGAATGATCTTGAAGAATAATCTGTTGTAGCATTTTTTGCTTCTTAGTAACTCTACTGCTGTCTAACATTATTGAAATTTTGTTTCAAGATTAGACACTCTTGAGATGGAATGTCAAGTAGACAAAAATGAGCATGCTCGACATATTGCTTTTAATCAATGTCACAAAGCTGCTAAAGCTGCTTGAGACATTTGTACTGTGTACAGAGATGACTTCATTACCAACAAAATGGTACAGAAATGGTTTTCATATTCCAAGGAGGGGAAGTTCAAACTCACAGACTTTCTGCATTCTGGCTGACATGTTCATTTTGATGAGAGCCAATTGCACATGTTGATTAAAGAAAAACCACACCAGATCACTAGGGACTTGGCTCAGAAGCTGGCAAGGTCTAATGTTTCTGTTGCTCATCTTCACTTAATGGGTAAAGTCTACAAACATAGTGCATGGGTGCCACATCCATTGACTGAAAGAATCAAACTCCAGTGTGAGTTTACTTGCTTCACACCAGGCTGCTCATGGATACAAAGAAAGAGCTTGTTTGGGAAGTTCTACCACATCAACCATATTCTCTGTATTTAGCCTCTTCAGACTACCACTTTTTTGGTTGCCTTTTACCAATCTGATGAGTGTTTTGTTCAACAACAATATGGAGCTCAAAACGTGTCTTGATGAATTTGTTAAAATCTAGTGATTTCTATTGTCAAGGCATTTAACAGTTAGTGAATCATTGGCAAGCAGCCATAAACAATGAAGGGGAATACATTGTTGAATGATTCATCAGAGCTATTAATAAATAATATGTATTAAAATAAATGAAAAAAAATAAACAAATTTATGTAACAACCTTTATTTATATATATATATATATCTTACTTATTATAAAACGCAGAGTGTGTGTGTGTGTGTGTGTGTGTGTGTGTCTACGTTTATATATTGGATCGGATTTCCTACATTTTTCAACCGATTTCAACAAAACTTCACATGACTGCGTAAAATTACCTTGTGGTGGTTCTGATAGCACCAAAAATTGGACAAACACAATTGTTTTTGCACGAAATCAATTTGAAAACACGATTCTGTCGCCAGAATGAAAGGGGGACAACTCATATCGAGTTATACTTATAAAACCCAGGTTGTTTGTGTGTGTGAGTGTGTGTGTTCGCTTATATATGGGATCGGATTTCCTACATTTTTCAACCGATTTCAACAAAACTTCACTTTTTTTGGCAGGTAGTGTTTCTTATTGTCTTGCACACTTTTTTCTTTATTTTTACATTCAGAATGCTTTAAAAATTCCATTTACAAGACAATTGTTTATAATAAAATTCTATTTAATCGGTAGACTCATAATGATTGAAAACATTGTTTTTGTTTGAGTTTGGGTTTGACCAATTCATAAAAAAAAAAAAAAAACAAAAAAAAAAACTAAGACATGCGTGTCCGTCAACCTTGAACAATAATCTTTGTCAATTTTATTTTTCAGTCTTTATGATGGTGGATACTTGATCTATCTCTTACTGTTACATCCCCGGGCAAAGCCGGGCTCTACAGCTAGTATATATATAAAGAGAGCTACATATATAGAGTTCACAAATTTAAGTACAGTACTAGATTAGCAGCTAAGTCTCATCATTTTTACTGTTGAAATTGCTAAAGTGTAACTGTAAGCTCTCTGCTAAAGATATCCCATTATTTTTACTTGTAAAATTCTCTTCCAGCTTCTTGCTTTCCTGTTAACTATGCTCTTCAAAAATTTAAAATTCAACATCAGTTGTCATCTTCTGTCTCCTTGAATCTTGTTCTTTTATTGTTCTCAATCTTTAATCAGGTTTTTCTCAGTTTCCTTCTCCCTCAGTAACTCTTGCATCTTAGTGGCTTTTATCTTGCATAGGATGAAAGGATTATATATATATATATATATACCTCCAAAGATTTACTAAAAAATGATCATACATGGCAAAAAAAAAATGCCCCAAACTTAATAAAAACAAATTTTTATTGTCAAATTCTTTGTTATTATTTAGAGGAAAGACCAAAGGATTTTTATCCTATGTAGAACGTTCAAAATTTTGGTTACAAATTTTGTTTTTCTTGTGTCAGTGGGGTGTAAATAAATTAGTACAATTGATAGAAAATTTTAGCATAGATTTGCGGTAAAAAAACATTGATTTAGAAATACTGACAAAAATCAAATAATTGTTATATTTTAAGGAAACTTTCAGGACTTATTCACAAATGAATGAAATTATTTTAGAAATGTTTCTTTTTTAAGAAAATCTTGGTGAGAACATTTTTGTATTGCTTAATGTTTATATTAGTTATATGCAGAACTCCTTAGAGAATTTAAATCCACATGTTCAATATTTTCTTTTTGTAGAACAGGACCCCCTATTACAGAAAATCTGCTCTGAATCATAAAATAAAAAATGCAATAAAACTAAGACATTATTTAATTAGAAAAGCTTTTAATTGCTTTTAGGAATAAGATATATTAGGGACAGTATTCTCTTGAGAAAAACATTTTTTATAGAATAATGAATTTTTACAAGAATTGTTTTCATTTCTTTTAAATTTTAATTTGAATAATTTGTAAATTTTTAAATCTTTTAAAACTCTGTATTAATTTGTCTGGGTTAGGTGATATTGTTATTAAATAAAAACTATATTTATTAATCATAAATGGAAAAGCTTACTACAAGTCAGTGACTCCCAATATTTTAAAAAGAATTTTGAATTTTTTTGTGTGTGCATAAACATAAATATAGACATCCATACATGACATTATCAAAAAATAAGAGTGGTAACTCTAGTAAATTTAAAGCCAAATTACTTAAAATTCAATAAAACATTAAATTATAGAAAATATTTCCCTAAGTTTTTAAGATCATTGGGTAGTTAAAAATTATATAAAAAATGCACTTATGTTATATTCCTCAAATAATTTTTACAGATATTTCTCCCATAGAAAAAAAGATTAGATAAACTTCTGGCTATCAAGTTATCAATAGAAGTGTCAACACCTATGAAAACACCTGTGTTAAATGCATTTCTGTTATATTTTAAACTAAAAGTAAAGTTGTTTTAAATCAGATTAATTAAACTTTAAATCAGCTAATATTCCTCAAATAAAGTTTCAGAAAAGTATATTTTATTTTTGAAAGATTTTTTAATAAAGATAATTACAATGTGCTGAAAGCTAAAAATTAGTAATTTAAAAAAAAAAAAAAAAAAAACTCCTTCCAGTCAATTTAAATTAATTTTGAAATACAGCAAAGTATCTTACTTATTGTAAATATTGAAACTTAATCTATTAGCTTGAAATTAAAACTAAAATAAAAACTTCAAGAAAGATTTTTTTATTTTTAAAAATTAATTTTAAACCTTAGGTATCATGTTTCTTTGGAGGTGTGTGTGTGTATATATATATATATATATATATATATATATATATATATATATGAGAAAGAAGCAAATTCAGCTGATGTTTTTTCTATTTGTTATTCTATACTCTATATCTGCTATACATGTGCTTTTAGGAATAAGATATATTAGGGACAGTATAGAATCTTTAATCTAATCTTTAATTAGCACACCCCACACTTTTTATATTACCTTGCATGCTGTCAATTGATTTTTATCACAAGTTATGTTTTTTTTACTTCTCAAATTCATTATCATTTTTATCTGCTGTCAATTTCTACCTAGCAGTAAGCAATCATGGTTTTGAAGTTCCACTGAGTTTGGGATTTGAAGAACTCAATTTTCAGCTTGCATAAAAATTACCTTTACATTTTAAACTAATCACAAGTAAAATGAAGGAGGTAAGATTAAAATCATCAAACCAATCAAATAATGGAAAATATTTTTCTATCTAAATTGTCTTTAAATGAACTGTTGAATTTGCATAGTATTTGTTAATATTTTATTTCAGATAATCTTTCAACCACTTCCCTTTCCAGGAATTTACTGACTGTAGGTTGGTATTATTTTAAGTTTCCAAATAATATGCTTATTTCTTTTTATGTTTTCTTAACTAATTTTTTTTTTTTTTTGCTTTTATTATAATAGAACAATATCATTTTCTTTGCAGTCATACTGAAGATATATTCTTTTGTTTATAAATCAAGTACTTATGTTTAAGTATTATTTTCTACCTTTGTGAATAGCAAAATTACTGGCCATCCATAATACTATAGCAGCCCCTACTATATTTTGCTGAAACTGAGAACTAAATATAAGACTAAATTTGTTTACTTGAAATCAATCTATGACAATGCTATCGAGATGAGCTGTATCGTTTGTATAAAATCATTATTGCTACTAATTTTCAAAATGTCATTTTCCTTGTATTTTTTCACAATATTACTTTTCAAAACTTTTATACACATTAACACATACATATATACATACACACACACACACAATGAAGAAAAATCAAACTAACACCAATAAAATGCACATGAATTATTTTTAACTTAATATAAAAATAATGAAAATGATAAAAATTGGAAGCCAATTGCTGAAACATCCTGATGAGTGGACCAAATGATTACAAAAAGGTTTGTTTACAAAACTCTAGAGTCAGGGTGCTGAATATAACATCAATCAGCTAAGTGACAAATTTTCTGTTTATTTAGTCCTGTAAGTCTTATGTGTGGAAAACATCTTTAGGCCTTGTTCAAAAAAAAAAAAAAAAAAAAAATTGTGTATTTAAAATGAAAACAAAAAAACGTTTATAATAGATCTTAAAAAAAAAAAAAAAAAAAAAAAAATATTCGATTTAAGAGAGGATCAAATAAAAAATATAGAATCAGGAATAGATAGGTTTGTCTATTGACTGGTTCACACTAGTCCCTGGTCCTTTTTTCACAGGAGTAGGGATTTATTCCTTGTTTCCTGTTTAGGATTGGGTTTCTAGTTCCCTCTAAAATCTTTTTTGTCTATTTTACATCCATTGGCTCTTTGCATCTTGGTGTCATTATCACTTTGCTTGGTACCTCTTACTCTGTAACCCTCTACCTCGAGTGGCTCTGGAGCCTTGTATAAAAATAAATAAATAAAAAATTAGCACACCCCACACTTTTTATATTACCTTGCATGCTGTCTATTGATTTTTATCACAAGTTATGTTTTTTTTACTTCTCAAATTCATTATCATTTTTATCTGCTGTCAATTCTACCTAGCAGTAAGCAATCATGGTTTTGAAGTTCCACTGAATTTGTGATTTGAAGAACTCAATTTTCAGCCTGAATTGGAATTTCAGTCCAAATTGGTCTTTTGGCCAGAATTGGACTTATAGCCTGAATCAGAGTTAAATTGAAGAATTCAAAGTTATTTCTTCAAAATTATCATTGCTGTTTTCTAAACTGGACCAGAGGTCCCTTTAGTTTTGGGTCAGAGGTCCAATCAGCCCTCTGCAGGAACTAGCTTTAAAGTCCATAGAGTATGGCTTTTAAGCTACTGATGAGGATGATATTAAAACCTTATTTAATCAAATCATTGATACAAAGCTTTATGAATTGTGTGTGTGTGTGTGTGTGTGTGCACATGTGCAAGCGGAAATATGAATACAGAAGGTGCAATGGGAGATAATCTATGTTAACTTCTATTCTTTATTAACTTGTTATTCATATATTCAATGCAAGTTGACAATAAATCTAAGAACTTTTTACAAGTGTTATTGCTTGGGTCATCACTATAAAGGAGTGGCTTGCTCAGGTGTTCACTCATCAACTTTCTTCTCTCTAAACTACTGGAGAATGCCAGAAACAAGACATTTTTTTTATTGATATCTAATTGAACCACTTGAATTTATGAATGTTTCTCTAGACATTTAGTTACCTGTTATATCACATTTTTGGAGAAAAATAAATGTAATCATCAAAATTTAACAATAAAAGTATATCAATTTTGTAGTATTTCCTCCTAGATCACCCTTCAATGATCTTTAGTAAACAATTTGAGTTGCAAATACAGAATAAATATTTGGTATGACTTGATCTTGTAGCTTCCATCCTTGGGAACTTGCTTTTTCATGGCAGCTACCTTACCAATTAAATTGTTAAATTACAAAGATCAAAATTTGAACTTTTTCTCTTCCTTTTCCAATAATGTATTGTTCATAATTTTTTTTTATTATGCAAATGTATATCTGGTGTTCTTACTACAAAAATGTATTTTTATACTTTTATAATGTTTATTACTTGGAATGGCAGGCAACTGAAAAAGGCTGGACTGCCAAAATTTTGCAATAATAAGATAAGGATATTAGTCTGACTGAAATGTTGCAATAATAAGATAAGGATATTAGTCTGACTGAAAATAATAAAAAAAATTGTTAACTCTTCATTCCAGAAATTTAGACAAAAGTAATTTAAATTTAGCAATACACAATTCCTCTACTCCCTAAAAAGGGGCATAGAAATTTTAATAATCTTCTTCTTATTGAAAGAATTTATTGACAATATACACTGGTATACTAAATACTGTAGATTAATATAGTAAATATCTATAACTAGTTGACATAAGATTTAAGTGTACTGAAACAAATTACTATTAATTTATTGTCTCTTGGGATATTTTGCATTTTTTTATGTATTTTTCTCTTTCAGACCAAATTGTTTTAGATTTCCCCTAACCAAAATTAAAGAAAGTATTTACTGTGACTCATTTGAGAAAAGATATCATTTCAAGTTTAGGAGAAAAAAAAGTGAATGACTTGTTCATATTTAAACTAATTTTTTTTGTAATTATTTCACCCCTAAGCAAGCCAATAAAGCCAAGATGCAAGAGAATTAGAAAAAGAAATGCATTATTAAGGAGAGAAAACTATAAAAGAACAGGAATTAAGAAGACAGAAGATAATGGTTGACATTGCACTTAAATTTTTGAAAATAAAAATTGACTGGGAAGCAAGAAGCTGGAAGAGAGTTCCAAAAGCAAGAAAAGAAACTGTGAACATAGGACTTTCAGTGACATGAAGTCATTTCAACTGTAAAATGATGAGACCTTGCCACCAATCTAGTACTGCGCTTAAATTCATAAAGTCTAGGTACCAAAGAGGAAAGTTCATCAGAACAATTACCATGAAAATATTTATAGAAAAAGCAAAGGAAGATATGTTTGTTACTGTCTTGAGAAAGTGATTGAAGCCAAGATGTCAGGTCAGTACCAATAACATTGCAGATTCTTCTTTGTATTTTATCAAGAATCTCTAAATACTTAGAAGTATGAGACCTATGTGGTAACAATATTCAATGCATGATCTTATAAAAAACTAAATGAGTAGATCATATTTAAGTAAATGTTTTGCATCCAGCATCTATTGCAATCAATCAATTTATGTATTTGGAAATTCTCTTTACATGTGAATAGTGTAACTGTTATTTTACATGTAACTGTTATCAAAGAAAATGGGATTGGCATACTGGGTTCAAATTCTGGTCTCATCTGCTATGTTCACTTTTGCACAAATGCTCTTGGGAAAGGCATGATCAATTTCTTTTCCTCTAGCTATGGGTTAAATAACATGGGAGACTGTGCTCCTTAGCCCTGAGTCATAGCTAGACTATTCTTAATAAAAAATGGTGGAGAAAGCAATGAGAAATATACTCCGCTATCTTTCCCCAAGAAATCACAATTCACAAATAAAGGAATTTGTGGAGAGTTGTGGCGGACTTCACCACATTAATTTAATTTAGATTAGGAAACCAAACTGAGGTAAAGAAAGGATAAGCCAAAGACATCCATCACTGCACATAAAATATGTATTTAACAAGATGTACAAACAAGGATGTCCAAGAAGGTATGCATTGAGTAAAACAAGAGTTGTCTCTCTTTAACTATTATTTGTATTCCAAAGTTCAATGAAAGAAAGTTTCTGATAGTTTCTGGTAATAAATGTTTTCAACAGTTTTGCTATGTAAGGAAAAGATTATGTGAGTGTAAGGAATATTCAGCATGTGAGTGGTGGTGTGAGTGAGAAGGTTGGTGCATAGATTTGTTATAGACAAGCGTATGGTTGCAAGAAAGAAATACGACAACAGCAGAAATAGATTTACGTGATTTATTTCAATAGGAACCTGTGGTTTTGGGACAGCTACCTTGTGGTAAGGTTCATAAGCTGGCTTCGGATCTGGGTTGATCTCTCATAGTAGTTCACACTGGTTGGTGCTGGCACCCCCCCTGCTGACCACTCAGCCTGACCGTGACAGGTCTCTTCCCTGGCCTCCTGTTAACTGCCTGTTGTACTTCCGTGTGACCCCTTTTATGGCTTTTTTTTATGGCTTAACAGGCTCAAAAAACAACACAAGTATAATTAGGAGGGAAGCATTTTTATTGGTCGAAAAATAGAAACACTTTAAAATATTATTTTATTTTTCAACCGGAACTCGTACATCGGTAACATGCGTAAACAAAGATTATGGTCATTTTGTGACAGGGCCTTGTCTCGTTCACATCCGGCTCACGCTCTTGAGTATGTTAGTTTATTTGCCTGTAAATCTTATTTTATTTTATAACAAGACTCCCCCAGATCTCGGTCTGATTTACAGTGAGCATTATTCGTGTATATTTAGGTGATTAATTCATGATAATGTCTCTGAAGCGTGTGGGAAGTTGTCCTCGTGTTCTTCTTATTGGCATTTATTTTGGTATGGAGTTATTTGCTGAATTATGTGTCCCAGAGGGATGTGGAGGAGAATGATCCTGGTGACTGTTACATGGTGGAGGCAGAGGGATTGTATTCGATAGATGTGTTGGACGTGGAGCCAGTCGTCGGATATGTGCATGGTGAATCCAGATTGTATCACCATTATCGTTTTGCACTGGACACATCATATTGTTCGTTTTTATAATGGTGTAATTTCCTATCCAGGGCAGATGAGAGGTTTGGGCAACAGTTGAGTGTGGCCGATGAAGTAAAACCTTGTCGCCTACTTGTATTGGGTCCTTGTATATGAGGCGATTTAAGTTAGTCTCAAGTTTGTGGTCAGCTTCATTGTTGGCCAGGGTGACGTAGTGGTGAACCTGCTTTAGCAGGGCATTAATTTGCATTCCATATGCTCCAGGATCGTCACTTGTGATTTCTTTTCTGTGTAGTGTAGGTAGGCCGATGTTGGGGTGACGGCCAGTAATGGCATAGTGCGGGGAGACACCGGTGGTACTGTTGGTCGTGGCATTCATGGACAAAACGACAGATTCTAGAACGTCTGTCCATTCGCAGTTCTTGTCTTTGCATAACATATAAAGTGCATTCTTCATCGTGCGATGTTGTCTCTCGATATTTCCTGAGCTTTGTGGGCACCAAAGACAGTGAAGTTCTTGTGTGATTTACATCTGGTTACAGTGAAGTGTGTGCCTCGATCAGAGGATACTATGCGTGGAATCTCTCTGTGTCGAAGGAAGAACTGGTACAATCCGCGGGTGGCGTCGATAGCACATTCTCTTGTGCAGGGTATAGCTGTAAAGTGTCGGCTGAAGCTATCCAAGATGGTTAGGACGTAGTGTTTTCCCTTTGAGTTGGGCATTGTGACAAAGTCTATAAAGACGAGATCGAATAGTCTCTTTCCTCATTTGTAGTGGTCAATGGGTACGTCTACCTTAGTTGCCCTTGCACTTAGCACACGTGTCGCAAGAATCGACATAGGCCTTGATGTCGCGGCTTTTGAATTCCCACCAGTAGCTGGAAAGTTCTCATATACGGGTAACACCTGAGTGGTTGTTGCCCTTGTGTGCCTGGTAGAGGTATCTGGATCATAGTTTGTATGGTACAACCAATCTTGGAGAATGTTTACTGTCTCTTATCATCAAAACGAAGGTGCCTGGTTCTAGAAAAAATTGGTGCAAATATTTTTTGAAAAGCATAGCTCAGTGGTCGTCAGGATCGATATGAGGTTCGCTTAGAGTGGGTGACTGGAGGACGCTGATGTTGTTCATTTGCGATGCTGAGGTGGTTGCAGATTCTCTCAGTGGGGATGGTGGTGGTAGAGTGATAGGCAAAGAATGCGTTGGTGACGCGCTTGTGGGTGCGGGCGTTTTGTGGCGTGTGAGTTTTGGGAATAAGCTGTAAACCATTAAACTCGCCAAGGCACCAAGGTGTAGGGTCGTTCCGGGCTTTCGTTTTCTTATGTCCGCAACCTCTGCTGAGCATCTCAGCCCATACATTTGATTCGCCTTCAACATATTCTAAGACAAATTTATAACATGAAATTTCTTCTTGCCATCATCGTATTTTGGCATTATTTAACTCTCGTTGGTCCAGATATGTCAGCGATCTGTGGTCGGTGAAGATGACGAAGGGGCGGTTGCGAAGGAAATAATCAAATTTCAATATTGACCACTTTACTGCATATGCCTCTTGTTCCGTCGTGGACCAGTTCTGTTCCGTGGAGTTGAATGTATGGGAAGCGACTGGTATGATAT
The DNA here is from genome assembly GCA_903632075.3 of Acanthosepion pharaonis. Lineage (NCBI taxonomy): Eukaryota > Metazoa > Mollusca > Cephalopoda > Sepiida > Sepiidae > Acanthosepion > Acanthosepion pharaonis. The sequence continues at coordinate 272,237 of CAHIKZ030004929.1, read as the reverse complement.
CCTTCTTCCTGTTGTCGGCTTCTTGCATTAAGATTGCTCCACATGCGACGTCACTGGCGTTGGTGGTGAGTGTGAAAAGTTTGGAGAAATCCAGAAACGAGATAACGGGTGGCGAAGAGAGACGGTCCTTGATTTTTTTGAAGGCTCTGTCGGCATTTTGCATCCAGATTAACAGTTTATTAACCTTGTTGAGTTTGTGTATGGGACCCATAAGTTTTGAAAATATATCTGACCTGATTTGTTTGTGAAGACGTATCTCTAGGAATTGTCTGATCCACACTAAACGGCTGATAAAGCTTTGTAATTCCTTTTTTGATGTTGGAGGTTTCATTTCCCTGATGGCACGAACGTATTCTGGATCAGCCTTGAATCCTTCGCTGTTTACTATGCGTCCAAGGAATTTTGCCTCTGATGCAAGGAAGGAACATTCATCTGGATTCAGCTTGAGTCCGAATTTTCAGAGAGCAGTAAAAAATTGTTCAAGGGAGAGTATGTACTCCCTAAATGTCCTAGTGTGGACCAGGTTGCCGTCGATATAGGAAGAAATGTCGTCACGGGATGTGACTGTGGCTAGGGCTTCTGCTATGTAACGAGAGAAGATTTGTCCGGCAGATGTAAGGCCGAAGGCCAGACACGTGTATTGATAGCATTGGTCTTTCCATGTAAATGCTGTTTTGTATCGGTCTCGCTTGTCGATCTCAATTTGCCAGTAGCCACTATGTAGATCGAGGGTAGTGAAATATCTATTGCCTTTGCCGATTTTGCTGAACAAGTGGTCGATCCTTGGCATTGGGTAAGGGTCAAGATCGACTAAGACCTTGTTTGAGAGTTCTTTTAAAGTTAGCGACGATGCGAATCGATACGTTTTTCTTGCGTATGGCAAATACAGGGCTATTGAAGCCTTTCAGGTTGCTGCAGTTTTCAATGATACCTTCATCGGCGATGCGCTTAATTTCAGTATCAACGTCTGCTTCCAAAGCCTGGGCGATCGGGTGTTGTTTTTGGCAGTGAGACTGGCCGTTGGTTGGTATGGGATAGGATATTTTGGCTGATCAGGATCGGTGTGGTTTGGCTAGTTACCAGCACGTTAACCTTTTTGAATGTGGATGAGTCTCGACTGCCGATGGTGATGTCACAAGTCGGTTCGCCAAGGGCAGTGGTGCTGCCGTTGATTCCTTTTACTATGACGTCGAAGCGGGTCATGTGTTTCTTGGCTTCTCTGGGTAACTGAGATATTGGTAAGATGCAGGTGGAGCATCCAGAGTCTAGCATTGCGACACCAGAGAAGGTGATGTCCCTGAAGTTGAAGGTGGATTGGACAAGTGGTGAATGGTGAGCGAGTCCTTGAAAGTTGAAGGTGTGATGGCTGACGTAGGGGCATGGCGAACGAGGCATCACATCTCGTCCTGCCCGAAGCGAAAATCCTGTTCAACATCATTTATGGATTGTATATTATTATTATTCGTTGCGGCGATATGGGCCTGTACCCGAGTGTGAGGTGGGTGGCGATATAGGCAGTTGTGTCCATGGAGGCAGGGGCAACCTCTGAGGTAGTTCTTGCACACGCTGATTTGTGGCGTGTACTGATGGTTTCTGCGTGTCGGATGGTGGCTGTGTTCGGGAGGGTTGGTGAGGCCCGTCTGCTGTGGGTTTGGTTGCCTGCTGGGTCAGAGTGGCACGTTTCTTTGGTTTGACCACTGTGGTTTCTGTGTGAAATACACAGTGTCGTGCGAAGTTGTGTCGTTGGATTTTACACCGCAATCAATGTATCTTTGAGCTTTGGAGGCTATGCCAATGGCTGAATAGTGGTTGTCCATTGTCTTGACAAGATGTGGGTAAAGATTTGAGTTCCAAATTTTCACCTTTTCGCTCATTAGCATGGCACCGATGATGGAAATAAGTCCATCGACTGTTAAGTCTGAATTTTTGTCTTTTTTGTATTTGTTTTTTATGTGGACAGCTGCCTCTCTAAGGGTGTTTTCGAGTCGACCCGTGAAGTCTGTTAATTTTTCTCCGTCTCGCCATTCCAGATCCCAGGCTTGACTGAGGTGTTGGAAGTTAGTCATCTGGCTTCCGTGGGCTGCTAATAAGTATTTCTTCAGTTGTTCGAAGGTGGATATGTCTTTTTTTGAGTCAACCATCTGCTGAAAGATACTTTGGTCCAGTAAATCTTTAGCAGACTTGACGAATTCGCATTCCAGGCTGGAATAGGTGCGTGACGCGGATTGTGTATGCTTTGTTTAGAGCCATGATGAATCAGTTCATGTCGTGTCCAGGGTGGAAAGTTCTCTCTAGCTTCAATATGTCGCATATAGTTTGTTGGTGCATCATTAAGCTGTAATCGCCGTTTGTTTGAGCGGTGGGAGGTGTTAAAGTTGTTGATTTTAGGGCAGTCAGCATGTCGTTTATGTCGGCTTGAATTTCTTGTATCGTGTCTTCGGAAGGCTGTGTTGGTCTTGTTTTCAAGTTGAATAGCAGTGTTTTCTGTTCCTTGATGAGAGTAAATAGTTTGGCTCGGGTGAAGCTCGTGTACTCGTCCAGATTTCTCTTGCTGTATGCTTCTGACACCAGTGTTATAGACAAGCGTAGGGTTGCAAGAAACAAATACGACAACAGTAGAAATAGATTTACGTGATTTATTTCAATAGGAATGTGTGGTTTTGAGACAGCTACCTTGTGGTAAAGTTCATAAGCCGGCTTTGGATCTGGGTTGATCTCTCATAGTAGTTCACACTGGTTGGTGCTGGCGCTCCCCCTGCTGACCACTCATCCTGACCGTGACAGGTCTCTTCCCTGGCCTCCTGTTGACTGCCTGTTGTACTTCCGTGTGACCCCTTTTATGGCTTTTTTTTATGGCTTAACAGGCTCAAAAAACGATGCGAGTATAATTAGGAGGGAAGCATTTTTATTGGTCAAAAAATAGAAACACTTTAAAATATTATTTTATTTTTTGACAGGAACTCGTACGTCGGGAACATGCGTAAACGAAGATAATGGTCATTTTGTGATGGGGCCTTGTCCCGTTCACATCCAGCACTCACTCTTGAGTATGTTAATTTATTTGCCTGTAAATCAGCTGAGATATGTCTTATTTTATTTTATAACAGTTTCAACTGTCATGGATTCATTTGGCAGCTGAAATCTCACTAATTATCTAAGAATATTTCTTACTTATATAGGTGATTATCAGCTCCAAATAGCTGTGCAGGAAGAATTGTTCTTCATGTGCAAACAATCTGATTGGTTGGCATTGACCAATCAGCGAGTGAGTTTTGGGGAGACTCAAGAAAGCTTCTGGGATCCGTTTCTCCCAAAAGTGCACAAAATCGACTACATGAAAATAGAGCCATTACAAAATTGTTGCATTGCTGTGATTTGTAAATTGCCTATTACAAAGTAGTGTTGATTTATTATCCAATGAATGCTTGTCATTGTATGATTTGTACAAGTGTGTGTGTGTGTGTGTGTAGATTGTCACAGAGTCAATATCACCTGACATTTAAAGACATTCTCTCATAACCAATTGAGTGTATGTGTGTGTGTGTGTGTATATATTTTTAAAAGGATGTTTTATCCAACATTATTTCTTATTACTATAAATATTATTTTTAGTGGGTACATGTATTTCAGTTGCTATCCTTATTTTTGATTTTATTAGAAAAAGTGTTTTTTATTTGATTTGGAACAGTGAAATTTTCCTTTAATAAAATTTATCAAATATTCAGGCTGGTAGACAAAAATAAAATACTGTTTCAAAAATAAACAAAACATCTACTCAAAAAAGAATATCAACTAAAAATAATTTTTAAAGTTATATAAGTAATAATAATACACTAAAAAAATAAAATTATTAGTAATAATAATACACTAAAAAATAAAATTAGGAGAATTTAACATTTTAACAATGTTACAATATATAACTAGAGCTATAATATTCAATAAATCAAGAAAGGTTCAAGTGACTTGATTTATTGTGTGTGTAACTCCTTTGTTAATAGTGGATAAGACAAAATAATAGTGGTAAAATAAGTAAAATTACTTGAAGTATACCTGGATGACAGAAACTTGAACATCAGATGGCACAATGGCTGAAATGTGATAATAACAACAAAGATGAAGATAATAGTCTAACTGTAAATAATGATAAGTGTTCATCCCAGAAATTAGAAAAAAGTTAATACAATTTTATCATATTAAAATGTACTTCATCACATGACAATACCAAGTAAATTTACTAATTTCCATGTAAATCTAAACATGTAAATTGACCCAATTTTACAATCCTTTAAAATTCTTGTTTATACTCAACTTGCATAAGAATTTTAAAGAATGTCAAATAAGACAACTAATCATTAAAATAATTTTATATGGTATTTTCATGGGCTTTTTTTATTTTAAAATGTAATACATAACTTAAATATCTTAAGTTTTAATTTTGGTTTTAATTGTCAGAAAATAAAGTTTGTTATAAAAAAAATTTACATACTTAAAATAGGTTTTAGAGTATTTTTTTAAGAAATTAAAAAGTTTCAAATTTTTACATTTATTTTATAGCTAAAAAAAATTAAAATTTCAAAAAAAAAAAAAAAAAGGATTTAAATTATTGCAATAAATTTAAAAAAATAATTTTACAAGCCCTTGGTGATATGGAGTCATACAAAATAAATTAGTCAATGTCAGTTATTTTTTATAAAAATTTCAATCTTTTATTTAAAGTGAATATAAAATGTGTTAAAAAAAAAAAAAGACTTCTAGCTTTTGTAAAATTCTAAGAAAAAAAAAAAGCCAAAATATATCTACAGGTTGACATTAGATATTGCTTATAGTAAAGTGATGAAGATGATGAATATTGCATACAATATATAAAAACATCAAATGAAATGCAAAACTGACATGAATACAGATATCAATCCACTATGATATTATCAGTCTATATTTTTTATATTAGTACATTTTCTGAGGAAAAGGAATTTTTTGAAATGAGATATATGCTTTGGTATACATGTTCATCTTGGTGATTTCTATTTGATCTATGTTGGGCAGTGGAGGGGTTCTCATTCAGCTTTTATATCAGTGAATACTCATCAGTCTTATTCACCTTTATGCTACCTGTCCATCCACTGAACCAGTAGCTTTTCAGCATTACCAGGATCCAGATGGGTTTTAATTACTATGTTTTATCTACTCTGCCATATGGATTAAAGTATTGATTAAATGGTGAAATTCCAGAGCTGTAAACCAAATTTCTATACTCAGGTGATGAGATTGTATGAATCAGGTGATAGAGTTCTTCTTAACCAGAGGCTCTCAGGTGGTATTCATCTCTATGCTAGGTCTACTGAGCAGGTTGTCAGTACCTAATATATGCACTGATTCTTTCACTCTTATCCAGAGTACAAATACAGATACTTAAAGAAAGCCTGAGAGTACAATGGTCAAAATATTGAGTATAACAATCAAGATAAGCATACTGATCTAAATAGAAAAGCATTTAATAATGAGGGAAACTAAGAAAATAACAGTGGGAAGGTTCAGGTCAAAAGTCTGGGGTAATAATTCCAAAGGTCATAAATCAATCTTCCAACTCTAATGTCAAAACTGCCAAGGGCATAAATCAAAAGGGGTAAAAACAATTCTGCATCTACAACTTGCAATGCACAATTACCTTCTTTGCTCAAGAAGAGCAGAGAGTCTCATCTGTTGTCTAAAGTAGCATTCTTTTATAGGGGAGTAAGAAAGCAGTGATTGGTTGAAACTGGTAGGAAAGAAAAAAAAAAAAATTATATTTCGAGGACTACTAAAGTCAACCTGATCTTGATTTTTTTTTTTTGAGGTAAGACTTTGCTCCTTTGTTGCCACACTAACAAAAAAAAAAAACAAAAACACAGGTAATTTTTCATAAGTTAACAAATCTCTCAGATACCATTTTCTTATTTTGATATAACTGATAATATAATCTTACTTGTAACCTTAAATAAAAGATATATCTTCCTGATTACTTTTTGTTCCCATCCATTAGTAATGTTTGTTTTTAATTCTTCCACACCCAATAACACCTTGTGTCTTAGTAGCTTTACTGCCTTGCATGAGGTGAAATTGAATAAAAAAAGGAGAAAAAAAGGTTTATTTTTATATATATTTTTAGAGTTTTTCATTAAATTTCTGTACCCATATCCAAAAATGTTTGTAATTGGCTGCTACATTTTATAGCTATATTTTGTAATTTTCGAAAAGAGCATACATTCTTTGAAAAAGATCTACTTAACAACATTAAATGTAATAAAAAGAAGATAGTTATATCAGTAAACAAAATGTCTTTCCAAGTATTTAGTAACGAATTTATATAAATTTTTTTTGGATGTTATAATGACAGATATAAGGATTAATATTTTGGCAATGTTGAGATATTACTTTAAATTATGCCTCAGAATGTTAAAACTGCTTCTGGAAGAATGGTTAGTTCCTTGCATCATTCTAGAAAATACCTAACATTTACTGCAAGGATATATCTGTATAAGAGTCAGATTGGACTAAGCATAGAGTATTACTTACAGCCAAATCAGGGCTGGTTCTGCCCCATCATCTTCACTGTCCAGCCTAGAGTTCAAAGGCCATTATGCAGCCTTGTGATTAATAATTTTCCAGACAAAAAATTACTAACCTCTTACTGCTATCATTATTATTATAGCAAATGTTCAAACTTGCTACATTCCTTAGTTTCACCAGTTCAAACCTTCACAGACCATGCCATGTTAGGCCACTTACGTAGCATTAAATCATCCTCATTCCCTTCATATTCCTTTATTAAGGAGGAAGTCCCACTTAAATTGCTTCTTCCCTAGAAGCATCACTTTGTGAAACAGACGCTCAAGAGGATGCTTCCACTAAAACCTTAACCTCTTTAAGCCCAAGGTCAAATGATATCTATATATCCTCATGATGTGAACCTCTTCCTTGTACCCTTTACAACAATCTCATTCAGTAACCCTCTAGAGTAGCTCTTGGGCCTTGTATTGGGTGAACAATAGAATTTTAAAAAATATAAAGAAATATCCGAGTGTAGTGCCCAAAAGTAATCTAAGCATTTTAAAAGGTGTTAACTTGTTCTTTGAAATAAAGACAATCATCAGTTGCTGATTAGGATTAAAAAAAAAAAAAAACACAAAGTAGAGGATTACTCAACTAAATGCACCTGAAAACTTTCAGAAGAGCTTGGATGATAAAAAGATACTGTATACAGAGCATATTCTTTTTAATCATATCACCCAATACAAAGCAGTAAAGCCACTAAGACACAAGTGGGTTACTGAGTGTAAAAGAAAAAAAATAGAACATTATTAAGGAGCAAAAACAATAGAAAAGTAATCAAGAAGACAGTAGATAATGATTGACACTGCATTTAAATCTTGGAAGATTAAACTTGACTGGAAAGTTCCACAAGTGAGAAGTGCGAAAAAAGAAACTGTTAGTATAAAACTTACGGCTACATTTACTCAATTTAACTGTGAATTTATGAGACCTTGCCACCAATCTATCATTGAGCTTAAATTCATAAAGTCTAAGGACCATAGTGAAGAGTTCATCCAAACAATTACCATGAAATTATTTATAGAAAAGGCACAGGGAAGCTACATTACAGCATGGAAAAGTGACTGAAGCCAAGATACCAGGTCAGGACCAATACAATAAGAGTGAATTTAAAAAAAGGGGGAATATTTTTGATACATCCTAACATATTGTTTCACAGGTGAAAAGATTTAGAAAACACTTATTTCCATGTGTGTTTATTGGTTAATCTCTGTTAGTGTGGATACCTTCATGAAATTCTTCAATTTCACATCTCATCCAACCAAGATTTTAATCTATCTACTTATTTTATATTCACTTCAAAAAGAGAAAAAAAAAAAAAAGAAAAAGATCAATACAATTAAAAATAAATTATCAAAATATGAAAATATCTTTATTTTTAATGATAACATTTAAATTTGATTTTCTGGATCTTAGTATCACGAGTTTGTCTGCAGATTAAATTAGCAGCAAGAACATCATATCAAATATTTGATGATCAAAAATATGGTCATGCTATCAAGATCACTAAGTGTAGATAAGATGTCAATTGAAATATGAATTACCGTCCATAAATATTTGGTAAAAAATGAATGAGAAATTCTGGTTACACTTAATTTTCTGGACTAACATTCTGTTATGTTTATAAGTCTGTTAGAACTTATTTTGAATTTCGCTTAATCTTTTTTACAGAAGAAAATGGTGACATACCCTGAAAGCCAAAACACTTTCATGCTGTATACTGTTTTTGTAGAAGAAAGCGAGAAAGAAAAAAAGAAAAGAAAGATGCTTCATAACTGAATGAGGTCAGTGAACTCATGTAAATTAGCTTCTGCTAACCAATCAGGATTCAAGTGTCATAAAGTGGAATGATTTGCATAGAAAAATATCCTAAACCATTTCCATGATACACCAATTGAAAACCTGATAAAGGTCCACTGAACTACTATAAAAGCAACTGACTTTTCCTACAAAAGGGGTGTTGCGGGGGTTGGCTGTGCATGTGTATATGGATATTTGAACTTTGTGAACTTTTAGAGACAGGAGGGTTTTGTTGGTAACAAAGAAGACTACTGAACTGCTATGTGATATCTATCCTCTTTTATGGCAGTGAATGTTGGATAATTTCTTCAAAGATGAAGAGACTGAAGGCGACAGAGGCATGGTTCTACAGAAGGATGCTAAGGATATCATGGGCCGAATATATGAGCAACGATGAGGTTTTGGAGAGGATGCAAACAAAGAGGAAACTTATACTTAATATCAGGAATAAGTAGCTGAAATTTCTGGGACATGTAATGAGAAAAGAGGGCTTGGAAAATCTGATACTCACAGGGTGGATAGAGGGAAAGAGGGACAAGGGAAAGCAATGTATGATATACTTCATGGGCTTAAGCAAGTGGATGGCAGAATGGGGTCTGGAAGAGATAACAAGAGGACAAACCTTACTGAGAGCTACAAGGGACAGGAGGAAATAGAGAACCATGATTGCCTATGTCCTGAAGGGACATGGCACACAGAACTTTTATCATACATTTTTGGAACATATTTGTTATTGAAATAAGTTCATTTCCTATTGGCTTTTAACAAAAATTTACAGACATTGTTAATATTGGTTTTGAGAACAAAGTAAATGTGTAATTTCTTTTCCTTTTTATAAATTTCCATCAGAATAGGATGCAAATAGAATCATCCAATAACATTAAAGTCTCAATATATTTTCAGCTGATAGCAAAAAAAAAAAAAATGAAAACAAAAAATTGGATAGCAAAAAAATGAAAACAAAAAAAACACATTGTCACTTAAGCAAAATAATGCGATTTGTAATAAATCCCACCATTTATTCTTATATGCAACTGAGTCAAAAGTTTCAGTACACCAAATTTCAACTGACTGAAGAAATTTTGCCAACTGCATTGTGAATATGATCTATTACAAATTAAACATAATAACCAATGTTTATTGTAACAATATTACCAAATATTTTACAAAATAAAATAAATGATATTAAGCAGCTTTTAAACAATATTGTTAATATTACACAATGTACAAAATTGTGCAATAATATAAAAATGTTAGCCCAGAGAAATGTAATAATGACACGCAGAAAAAAAAAATGAGGGTGTAGTATATACATATATTAGTCCAAATTTTGTTCAAACAATTGAATTCTTTCATAATATACTTGATGATGTGTTTCACGCATTCCATTCTTCAGCTTCATCAGAATAGGAAAAAAAAGAAAAAGAAATCTTATTTTTACAGAAAATATATGACATGGCAAATCATGTTTAAAGAGAGAGGATCATACATCGAATGAGATTCAGGTAATTGACAAAGAGCATTCTTAGAAAGTGAGAAAATTGAAAGATACAGCAGATATTGGCTAGTTGGTCAGGTGTACAAGGTGAGTTAGTATGGATTTCAACACAATGCAGTTTTCATTACTTAGCAAAGAAGACATTGGGAAACTCACCCATATAGAGTTTGGAATTATCAGAGTAAGCAGGTGGTGGCATAGTTTTGTCTATGTACTTGGCACTGCTGAAATAGTTGGTAAATTTGACTGCCATTTTTTCCATAGTTTTCTTTCCCCCTATTTTTGTACAGCTGATGAAAGCTGGGTTGGCTGAAAATTGTTTTAATGACATGAAAATCACAAATTCAAATGTCTCAACAAAATTTAAAATATTAATGACTTCTCAGCTTTTATACATATATATACAAAACATACAATTCCACATTGTCTATAGTCATCTTTGTGTAGAATTAGTTTGAAACCTACTATTCCCCTTCGAGGGATGTACACATCGTCCAATCATTGTTAGTGGCTGTGAAGATTTGGGATCATAAAATTCCCAGAGTTTTTTAAACTCCTTGTGGTACTCTTCAACTATCTGGGGTTTGTTTATGATCACCAAATCTTCCTGGTTTCCTGTGATGGCATTTACAGTCCAATTAAAAGACCCAGTGAAGAGGATTTTCTTGTCAATGATAGCAAACTTGTGGTGCATATAATAAGGTGAATTGTCTGTGCGCACTTGAATCCCTAGAAAAGAAAAAAAACAACCAAGAAATTTATTACTAACACACAAAATACTCATCATCATTATTACTACTGACATTAAATTTAGTAGCAATTTACATCAATTATCACAGGCAAACATGTAATAATACTTCAGAGAAGGATTTTAGGAATGGATCTTCAGACTCATCAGTCACTCTAATTTAACATGGAGATGTACCAAATAATACAAGGGGATACTGAAAAGTTCTTGGCCTGACCCACTTCCAAAAATTTTACTAGATGATTAAACATTAGGATTTTGGTCAGGCTGTGAACTTTTCAGCACCTCCTCATATATTATAAGTGTTAATAGTCATTGTAACGGATCATTTTTTTCTATCACCCAAAGGGATGATAGAAAAACTGATCTGGTTATAAGGATTACTAAGAAAGATCTAAAATAGAGGGCAAATTGAAAGGTTGGTCTTCATTAAAAATTGATATCTTTTATGGTGGGATTGTTCACTGAAGGTAGCAATTGATGAAAAGCATCCAGAATTAGTTAAAGAGAAAGAGCATAGAATTCTGTCAGAAAAATGCTCAATGATATCCACATAGTTCTTTGCTGGTTCGGCAAAAAAAAAAAAAAAACTGTTACAGTTTGGTTGGAAAATTTTTACTTTTCCACCATATTCACTAGGTATTAGTTTTATCTTGCATTAGTTTTTATAACAGTCTTTAGAGAATTGTCTTAATGAAAAGAATTTTTTAATCCCCTGGAAAACTGAAAAATGCATCTAGTACTATTTTTTTGCTTAGAAAGATTAAAGCTTCTGGGATAATGGATTTATGAAGTTGCTTGAAAAATAGCAGAAAATAATAGAACAAAACAGTGTCTGGCAAAGTTTATGTTGAAAATTAAAAAAAAAACTATTTTTATTTAACAAAATGAACAAATCTTGAGCAAATTTCACTATCATTATGCCTTATGGTCAATGAGGAGGTGCTAAAAGGTTCTCAGCCCAACTCACTTCCCCAAATCTGACCAAATATCAGAATGTGTTGTCAGGGTTGCTTGGTTAGGCTGAGAACTTTTCAGAACTCCTTTTTAGATTAATATTTCATTAAATTTCAGATCAGAATTTGGTATGTTTATCTAAAACCTTTTTGCTGTGATGTACCCTAGTTGTAACAAATTGTAAGATCATGAAAAAAAAAAAAATAGCACTGAACATGAAGATAAAAAAAGTAAATAATTGCATGGTCACTGCACATGTAAAAGAACAGTCATGCAATGAAATAAGAGAAACATTTCAAATTTTGTTTCAAGATTTGTCTTGATGATTAAAGATTTTTTTATTACTTGTTTAAATGCTGCCAAAGATGATCATTAGTCGCTACCTATTTTTAGAATTTATATGATAATTTATAAAAAAAATAAAAAGGAAGTACTACTGTAAATAGCAAAAAATATGCAATAAAAATACAGTTTTTGTTTTATAAAATAAAAACATTATTTCCTGGCATCATGACTTTTATGCAGCAATTGGTTTGGTTTGGGTTTTTTGTTTTACAGCTTATCAACCTCATTGGGTTATTTAATGCTGACCAGATTTTTCGGATAGGTTTGTATGAATAGAATATGTATTCTTTATAAGAAATCATTTTGTAGATCAAGTTTCATTGACGTATTTTGTAAAGAGGGTTTTTGTCAATAATCAAATGTGTTGCTGGTAATAATTTTTTTCCTTCAAAAATTGGTTGCAAAACCAATGTAGTTAAGCAGATTTGGCAAAGAGTATTTTTTTTATATTTTTCCTGTACAGTAAATTTCTTTAATGAAATTTATGATGTTATTTGAATCAGTATTTTCAAATAGATCCTTTAAGTTATCCGATTTGTAGAGTTTGTTTTGAGTTTGCTGGAAGTTATAGCAAATTAGTAGTATGTGTTTAACTGTATATGGTTCCTGGCATGGGACGCATATTGACGGTTTCTCATTTTTTAGTAGATGTTGGTGGGTTATGTATGTGTATCCTACACAGAGTCTAACTAGTACCACCTCCTCTCTCCTTATCTTTCTGTAATTTGACTGTCTTTCACTAATGATTGGTTGGATGTTGAGTAGTTTGTTGTTTAAATAGTTCCATAATTGCTGCCATTTTTCTTTAATGGTCCAGTTTATGGTGGGTTGGAAGTTGGTGTGTGGAACCTTTACATTTGAGAGGGCCATGTTTACATTTGAGAGGGCCATTCCTTTGACATTTTGTCGGCTTTTCTATTTCCTTGTATGCCAATATACCTTAGTATACATCATAGGACTATTACAGTATTTTTTTTTATCATAAATAGTGTTAATCCTATTTATTTATTAAAGGGCTTCCCATATTTTTATTCTTCAGAGCTGTGAGTACAGATAGTGAATCTGAGAAGATAATGAATCTATTTGACCCACTGGATTCTATAATATCTAAAGCCAAGTATATGGCTGAGACTTCTGTACTGAAGATTAAGGCATTGTCAAGCAATTGTTTCTGCATTGTTATATTGTTAAAGATAGCAGAGCATTCAACTCTGTCCAAGATTTTAGAGTCATCAGTGTATATATGCTTATGATTTGGGTGAACCTGTAGAACATTATGGATTTCTTGCATGTAATCAGATATGTTAGAATTAATTTTAGGGTATTTAGTAAGGTGTAGTGAACGAGAAGGATTACCAAAAAGTAGTCAGCAAAAATCTTATAGCGAAGAAAACGGCGACTTACCTCGTCAACCCAAGCGACAGCGTGTCGCGTGTATTCTGTGATGAACAAAGAAACAAGTCCGTCGCAGGAGTCGCTATAAGAGTATATTGATATGCAAATTACGGAGCATCCTATCCCAGCTGTTGACGAATGAAAAAAATAGGTTCTGCCGATAAAAGCAGTTGGTGTTTTCGATTCGGGGAAGGAAAATTTGGGCATTTTTGGCTACGGCGTTTGTTGGAGATTGAGTTATTTTCCTGACGCGTTACAAGTGATTTTTTCTTTGTGTTGTGAAAGTAACAAATTTGCTTCGAGAACGCTTACACTTCATAAGGTTTAGCAGAATCATAGAGTGTTTCATTAACCAGGGTGGATTTTTTGAGATGGTGTTTCTAAGAATCAGTGTTGGATTTATTTGTGTTTTGTGGATGAGATTTTTCATGCAAAGGCCAAATGGTTTGATAACATTTTCTTTTATATCAAACAGATTTTTGTATTTAGGGTTGAAGGTACAGTGGTAGGCAGAATTTGTTGGGCATGATTTGAGTTTTAGATATTTCAGTGTCAGTTTTTCTTGCCTCAATTTTAACAGTGCCTCATAGACTTCAGCATATAAACTTTTTATGGGTGATGTTTTGAAGGCACCATGAGCAATCTTTGTTGAACCAGGGTCTTTGATGTTTATTTGATTTACTGCATTTTGGTATACATTTTCTCACAATTCCTATTAATATTTTGGAGAAATATTCAATAGATTTTTTTTTGTTGTTTTTGTCTGAAAGTTTTTGACAGCATTAGTTTTTATATTTCCTCCAGTCTGCTTTGTTTAGTTTCCATCGAGGGAATTGTTTCCAGTTAACTCCTGAATTCTTCAGTATAACTGGGTAGTGATCATTGCTGTATGAATTGTCAAGTACTTGCCAACTGTAATCCATAAAAATAGAAGCATCACAGAGTGATAGATCAATTTCTGAGTAAATACCTGATACAGGATGTAGACATGTATTAGACTTATCATTTAGTAAACATAAGTCATTGTTGTTAATTACATTTTCTAAGCTTTCCTTCTTTTTGTCTGAGTTCTTGGATCCCCATATAACAATGTGACTGTTAAAGTCACCTAATAATATGAATGGTTTTGGTAGTTGTTCTATTAATTTATTTAGATCGGTTTCTTTTATGGGGTTATAGCGAAGAAAACAGCGACTTATCTCATCAAACCAAGCGACAATGCGTTGTGTGTATCCTACGACGGAAAAGAAAATTACTTACCAAAAAAAAAAAAAAAAAAAAAAGGGCACGTATTCCGCATAAAGATAGAATATTTAGATTAAAAACAAGTCTGTTGCAGAAGTCTATAAAAGTATTTTGATATGCAAAAATTTGGCGTCCTGTCTCAGTTGTCGATGAATGAAAAAAATGCTTGGCCGATAAAAGCAGTAGGTGTTCTCGAATCGGGAGGGGAAAATTTGATGTATTTTGGCTACCATATTCTTCGGAGAGCGAGTTATTTTTCTGACTGGTTATGTGCATTGGGATTTGTGAGGTAGTACCTGTGAATTGAGTTTTCGGCATTTCTTTCTGCCCCTGATATTCGAGTCTGAACTTAAAGTGATTTGTTCTCTGCATTGTGGAATTAATCTGCGACAAACATTTCCTTTGCTTTCAGAATACTTACAGGGGTCATGAGATAGCATGTAAATAGAGCATATGTTAATGGTTTTATGTAGGGTAGTTTTTGCAGCAACTGCTTGGAGATTGGTTTCTAGAAATATTTGGAAGTTTTTAGAACATTAAAATAAAAGGTTTTAAAAAAAAGTTTTGATCTTGTATTATTTCATCTATAATTGTTTTATCTCTTATTTCAAGCACTGAAAAAAAAGAAAAAAAAAAGAAACCAGCATTAGATTTGTGGAGGTATCAAGTGACAGCAAGCCTAGTACTCCACAAAGCTACTGTATCTTTTTACATGTCTTTACAACTGGGTGTTTTCAGAACAGTTTCTTTTGGCCATCAAAAAACTTTTCCTTCGTATTTTTTTATCCTTTTTGTCTAAATAAAATTATGGTCAAATGACTGAAAATTCAATAGAAGTGAGAAAACTGGTTAAAAGAACTATAAATGGTGATCATTTTTTTTATTTTTTATTTTTCTATTTACAAACACTGAATTTTGCAACCACAAGCTCAATAGTTAAAAAAACTGTTGGAATGATAATTCACTCTTGTAAAAATTATATCCACTATCTTGATGTGAATATGATTGAATATTTATAATGGAAATAAGATTACATATAAAAGTTAATAAGTGAAAAATTAAATTGAAAAGATTAGTATTTGGTATTTCAGAATATGTTACCCAGTGTGGTATTTGTAACAAATTAAATTCAAATATGTCTATTTTCTGAAATTGTATTTATCAAAAAATATCCTATGAATACACAGATTACATTTTTGTCATTAATTTAATATAAAATATTAAGTATTACAGTTTTCAGAAGACTACTTTTTATTTTATAAAATAGAAAAATTTAAGTGAAAACTATCAGAAATATATACAGATTGAACAGGCATGATACACTTGACTGGCAGGTTTGATGGTTTGGGACTGAGTTGAATCTAGTTGTCATTAGTTTGTAGGTAGGAACAACAAATTTGGCTGAAAAATCAACATTTGGAATGGAAAAACCTAAATTGTATTAAATTATCACACAAATTCTAATTAAGAAAGAATTATTTGGATGCATTTAAAGTTTCTTTTACCAACATTTCCTTCAAAACTTATTTCATGTGTGCATCTAAAGATATCTATGACTGCACTCCATTAATATTGCTACATATATTAACAATACTATTCAATTATACATTTTTATATGTTATGATGGCAGATACAAGTATCTATATTTTGGCAATATTGTGGTATTATTTTAAATTGTTCCTTGGAATGTTAAAAGCTGCTTTTGAAAGAATGGTTGGTTCCTTGTATCAATCCAGAAAATATCTAATTCCTGTTATGCTCTCTCGTCAAATCATAAAATGCTTTGTGCCATTAGTAAGGAGGAATGGAGAAAATTTTCCAAATAAAAATTATTTCTGTACATTATAAAATTGGAGAAATTTGGGGGGAATGCGATTGTGTGAAGAAAAGGTGTTTATTTGCAACAAATAAGGACAAACATTGTTTTAAAGTAATTTACATCCCAATTTAGAGAAAAACTTTTCATTTGACTACTTCTTCGCTCTTTAATTTGTGATAGGTTTATGCCTATGTAAATTGTACAGTGCAGTATATGCAATCCAGTCTCAATTTTGCTGGATTGCTGAGGTTCAAAATTTAAAAAAAAAAATAAAATGCGAAGACATTTGTGAGATCGGGTATAACAAGGGAAGTAACTTAAAAAAAAAACATGAAGCCACTTTAAGGTTATTTTTCTTAGAATAATTTTACTCTTAGTAAAGCACAGGGAAGATGCTGAAAACAAACATTACTGTTCCATTAAATAAACCTGTCAATATTTTTGCCCACTTATAACTTAAATGAATCTTCACTGAAGAGAAAAATACTACAAATATCTTCTACTTTTCAAATTAATAATATTTAGTCTCTAACTAATATTAGGTAATCAGTCAGTTAAGTGCCATACATGATACACACGTGGGAGATCATGTCTCTTTTGATTCATGACTGGCTAGGAAGACGTTTTCCTGCGGTAGGTTGCCATTTCTTTCTGCGGTAGACTGGTTGCCAACCAAGGATATAGAACCCAGTCTGTCCTGCTATTCAACCCATAGTTGGGAGGAGATGAGTTGGATTAATACTGTTCCCAAGGGTGTTATTTATTTTAAGTGAATGTAATGAACCTGAATTTGAACTTGGCTCTCAAATTTCTTATTCAGTAGCAATATCCATTACACCACAATCAATTTAACATCATACAAATCGACTTAAGAGTCTGTTTTAGTAAATCCTATTTTAACCCCTAAAATTCTCAACAGGAAAATTTCAATTTTTCACTTTCATCTTGAGACATTTTATTAATTTAATAAAGTGGGAGCAGCCAAAAACTGCCACTTTGTGAAACGGATTTGCATGTGAATGTTTCTATTTCAGTCTTGACCTCTTCAAGTCAACGATCAATCATTATCAATCCTCCTTATCCTCATTAACCTCATTAAGATTTACCATTTCAACTGCAACTCTCTACATTGAGTGGCTCTTGAGCCTTGTACCAGGCAAAATTTAATAAAAAAATATGTTTCCTTCTGTGCCTATGTGAAAATAATAGCACTAAAATCTGAAAGAAAAGGTTGCACAAGAAAAATGTCTAGAGATGAATGTGCCTGCACACACGCAAAAACAATAAAACTAAGAACAATAATAGCTTATTTGCTTACAGTCAAAATGTGACATAGCATCTTTTACTATACTGATTAAGTAGAAAGAGTAGATGCTGTCAGAGGAAAGATCCCTAATTATAACGTAACAGGTCAATTTAGTAAATTTGTAAATTTATATCTAAAACGGCTCACGAATCAATTTATGTGGTCTTAAGAGTGATAGATGTGTTAATGGCCAAGAAGAATCACTGACAAATTTTAATCATCAGAAACTTGCATATTAAAATATTGAAAGGCTGTGCATGTAGCATAACAGACATTAGTGTGGAAAGTGAAATCAGTGAGCCAAGTTCAAATTCAGGGCTAGGCTGTAGTGTTCAGTTTTGCACTAGTATCTTTGGGAAATAAATGAATTCTTCTTCTTCCCCTAGCTAGAGATTAAATAACAAGATAGACTATGCTCCCTGGCCTTGGGTGGCATTGAGTCTAAGTGAAAGAAAACTTCATTTCAAACAGTGGAGAAGGCAACAGGAAACCACTCAATTATTTTTTCCAAGAATGCATGGCAATTCACAGCTCATAAAGAAATGAAAAATGTGGAGAGTCTTGATTACCTACATCCAGAAGGAATTTGGTATTAAAAAAAAAAAAAAAAAAAAATAGAAAAACACATACAAGAAAGTTGTTGTTAATATCATAATTCTATTTTTATATATATTTTTAAAGATAAATTGTTACCAAGATTTTATACTGTTTATATATATATATATATTATATATATATATATATAAGGTAATAAATCTGTTGGTATATAATCCAAGTGGATCCTAGTAATACAAAATATTAAAACTGATTCACAAAAAGAGCTCAATGTATTATTACAGAGCAAATAATTAGTACACAATAAAATCCAAAATACCTCATATGGATTTATTTCAATCAATGAAATTAGTCTTATTCAACCCCAGTATAGACTGAGTTTGTGTTGTAATTCTGAGATATATACACACACTATTTTTTATTGTCTTAGAGAAAATAACACAAGAACTATCTATTTCTATGATATGCCATTATTTATCTGCCTTTGCATGGAGTGGGGGTGATAAAGTCACTTTAATGTGCTGCCATTAGGGTACAGGCAAAATTTGCTGTTTTTCTTAGTACCTTTTTCTTTTGAAATACCACAGGTATCAGGGACTAATCAAGAACCACACCATTTAAGTACAATAGGAAGTGTGCTGCTTAGAGACAGGGGAATGGTCCCTTAAAGCTAAGTATATTTTTATGCTGATTATTATGGTTTGCATTCTGCTAGTTTTCTTAATGATCTACTATCACTCATTCTAATTCAACTTATCAGACAATATGATTTAAGTGTGGATCTAATAGAGGTCCAGGATCAGAGTTCCCTCAACTCAGACAATTTACAATTATATAAGAAATTTTATAAATAAGACCCAAATAATCTCAACCAAATATATATTTACTTTAGGTACAAAAAATTTATTTTGTTTTTCATTTAAATATACAGAACACAGGACAACATAAGACTTTAAACTCAAGAAAACTTTAAATAAATTTCATTAATTGAAATTTGTCTCTGTAATAAACTCATTACTGTTATTTTTTTTAGGTTGGTCATTTAAATTCTTCAATAATAAAGAGTTAATCAGTGATCATGACTTGATTAATTTTTAACTGAATTTTACTAAAGAATTTCATCACTCAAATTTAAATTTAACAAGTCAGATCTACACATTTATAGAAATAGATTAATTACCACAAAAAAAAAAAAAAAAAAAAAAAAAAAAAAGACACCATCTGTTTTAAAATATTTGCTAAAAATCAAGGAATTATGTCATTCAAACAAAATTTCAGGACTTATTCATTAGTAAATTAATAGTTTATTGAATAGGTTATTTTTAAAAAAATAAAAACTTTGGGAAATTATTTTTGTGTGGTAGGTGTCACTCCATATTTTTGATATTGCATGCATGCTTTTTAATTTAGAGGGAGGAGGGGTGTTCATCAAAATTTTTTAGTTTAAGAAGAAATCCCTGAAGATATTGTTCATACAATATTATTTTATATATATTTATATTGCATAAATAATATCTTCAGGGATTTGAATAATTCAACAGTGTATGAACAGACATGACACTGGATTTAACTAATGCCTTTATCCACTGTGCCATGTGTCCTTGAGGACATCTGTGTATGAATTTCTGGGTATTATAATCCTAATGTCTTCATCAACCATTTTTTACCAATGCTCATATTGCAATTTTTTGCTGTTATCATTGCATGTTTTTTTTACCAGAGCTCATATTGCAATTTTCATTGTTATTATTGCTTTCATCTGGCACTCATTATTATTATTATTATTATTATTATTCACTCATGTTAGCATAATGCACATGATCAATTCTGCCCTTACTTCACAGCCATTGGACATGTACGTACCGGTCAAAGCGCACGCACATATTTATTGTTTCATTTGAAACAATTGCAGCACAGGGCCAAAGGGGAAGTGGGGTAATGCTGGTCAACACTTTCTATCCTAGACCTAGCTAATCAGATTCACGACTCATGCATTCTTTACAATTTGCTCATTCACCAAAAAAAACTCATCTGTCATTAAATACCACAAATTCTCAGGGCACCTATAAAAAAACCCATTACATAAAAATTTCATTATTTACAAACAGTTCATGTCTTTTTTTTTTTTCTTACAAAAATATATGCTTATGAAATGAGTTGGGGGATGGGGAATGAACCCAGAAAACGAAACTAAAAAAAACCTAAAGCATTCAAACTAAACAGATGTTAGTAAGGCCCAACCACCCCACAAAAATAATAAGAGTGGTTGCTTTATTCTGCTTTGGGACAGAATCAAGAAGCACACTCACTAATGGAGAGGGAAGGTAAAAAATAAATGACAGTGTGGAAAAAATTAAAGTCTGACTCTGTTGAGATGAAAAAAATGGACAAAAACAAACTGGGGAGATTGGGAATCTCGACATGGATCATAACGAAGGAGAGAGCAGGGAACAGACCAGGAACAAGATTTACTTACATTAACTAGGTAAACAAAGAGTGTCTAATTTACTGAGGAGAAGGTTCACAGGAAAACATCCCATTGCTTCAAATGGGCTTAAAAAAAAGAGAATCAAATCTGGCCCTATTCACTTGCACCAAGCTTGCAAATTTTACCCACCTTTTGCTGAAATCTATCAACAACAAACGCTTTCTATCTGTTCTGATCTCAATACCGAGTTGACACCAAAAGAATCCAACCAGAACATGATGAGAATAGCGTTCATATCGCAAGATTCCCTCTATTCACGATGTCCATATCACCATTCTTGCAACAGCGAAAAAAAACACCATCCGTTTCTCCCCAGAGTATGGGGGCAACACATTATCACATGCGTATGCACAATCAATGGATATGTGATGCTTGGGATCTATACACGCCATCAAATTGCTGACAGTCCCAGAAAGGGCACACCTGAGGACTATGGCAAAAGGCGTGCGAAGCCGTTTCCTCTAAGCCAAGGTCACACCGATGACAATCGGGCAAATCCACCTCACCTCATCTGAAGGCTATGTCATTGAGAGATAGCTTATTCTGGACAAATCACCAGGTAAGTGAAAACTCAGGGTTGCTGAGGTAATCCGCCACTGACGCTCAAGACCAGAAAGAGTGCTACTTGGTTGCTGACAAGCCGAGCCGCCTACAGAGAGGATCCTTTGCGACCCCCTCCACTAATTCTTGATACAATAGTCTCCTAGGCCACGAAAGGTCTGTAGGCCGAGGAATGGCCCTCAAGGCCAATCGACACTTGTGGAGGAAATTCGACTGATCCCAGGGCTTACTTAGATGCTCAGCACTGGAAACCTTAGGAGCGATGGTAAGGCAAGAGAATGCAGCCCTGACACTCCTTGACAAGATCAAATCCTTTGTCAATGCGCAAGGTAGGAAAGCCAATCTCAAGGCATGTTGGTGACTCGCTAAGTGTGGTATTAAGCACCCCATGACACGGATGTTGGGCACAGACACCCTTTGTCGACATGATGACGTCTTCCCTCTCATCATTTATTGGGTGGTTATACTTCCCCTCTGTAAGGGACATAAGTGACACATGCCTCAGCCCTACCCTTCAAGGAAAACTGCCTTCAGTGCCAAATCTTGACTGATGCACTGAACTTTGCCAGCACTTCAGACCAATCTTTCAAGTTGGAGTCTGGACCTGAACCACAATCTAAGAATGTGGACATCCCCATCTGTCCAACTAAAGGGCCCCAAAAAATCAACCCCCTTCCAGGCACCTAACCACAAGCTGGAAGACTTGCTGTGGTTAATCTTGGCTCCAATGACCTTCTCGTACTGCTCAAGCAATTTTTGCCCAACTTCAATGACCCTGCGGCATGACACGAAAATGGATATGTCATCGGTGTACGCAGAAACTCTGGATCAAGTCCCACCAGGGACAGTGATTCCACATAGGGCCAAACTGCATGCCCTGTCCCTCAGCTGGCGAAGGAGGGGCTCCAACACTAAAGCATAAAGTAGGAATGAGTAGGAATAAGGACAGTGGGCATCCCTGACAAACTGACAGTGACAGCACAAAAGCACATGACCACTTCCTGTTCACCTGTACCACAACAGGCTGATCCACTTGCAGAAGTTGGGTTTGAATCTGGCTGCCTGCAGGATAGCAACCAGATACTGAGGGTCGACCCTATCAAATGCCTTGGACTGATCCAAATTGATCAGCACAACTTTACAGCACATGCTCATATGTGAACATACATTCCTAGTGGGAGACAACAATAGGAAAAACTTGGCTAAATCTACAAGAAAATGATTATTATTAAAAAAATAAAAAAAAAGTAACCAGTTCATTTGTGAAGATTTGGAGAGAAAAATGTGTTATTGAAATCTACTTAAAGAGTATAAAATAATGGTTGGGGATGAGATGGGTGTAATAGTAAAATAAAATCGAAATTCCTTAACTTAAAACAAAAAAAAAAAAGTGAAAAAAATATAAATAAATATTTGAAACGTTTATTGAATGAACATTATTCAACAGGTTTGACTACCATTTACCGCTCCTGGCGATAGAATATGACTAGAATAATTTTTAAACAGTTGTCGACTAAGTGAAATTGAAATTTTAAAATGAACCTAATTGATGTAGTGATGCAATTCCATCACAATATTTTTATAAGTGGTGCACCTCAGGCCTCACTGAATAATGGAATCACCATAACTGAAGTATTGTTAGTATTTTAAGTTTATCTAGCGCTAACTGCAAATTCGGTTTGTTTAATAATTGCTTATTGAAGGAGTGTCTAACGCAATAATAGTGCAGGTTGAAGAAGAAAAAAACCAAAGTTTTTTTTAATTATTTTTAAAAAATTTCTTCTTCTTTTTAGAACATTCTGAATTTTGATTTAAAAAACATTGTTTCTCTTTGTATCACCAGAACTAGTACAATTTCTTTGTATTACACGCATTATTAATTTGTAAAATCTTGCAAAAATAATTGGCGGATGTTAATGAAACTTTCAGAAACTATTCACAGATGATCAAAATTATTATAAATATGTTTTTTTTTTTATTAAATTCATGGCAGAAATATTTTTTTTATATTTATTACCGCCCCACCCCCGTAACTAATTTATGAAAACGCTAGAAATACGATCGAATCCAGTTTAGTGTGTTACAAGGCTTTGAGGAATGCAAATCGTTTTTTTTTTTGTTTTTAATTGGTGACTCAAAAAAAGACAAAATTTTTAACAAAAATTTCAGACGTGCTAGGAACGATTAAAAAATGTAAAAAAATACCCACAATATATCTTTCCTCTTAATAACAACATGAACATTTAGATGATAAAATTTTGTTTTTGTCAAGTTTGGCATCTTTTACATCATGCTATTTTAGCGATCTCATGGAGGTAAGCATTTAGACGATAAAATTTTGTTTTCGTCAAGTTTGGCGTCTTTTTCATCATGCTATGCTCTTTTTTTTTTTTAGCGATCTCGGGGAGGTACCTACACCTTTTTTTTATTTAAGACAGAAAGTAATGTTTTATTTACGAACGCTAGCCTGTGATGTTAAAGGACAAATTAGAAAGACCAATTCCGCCCCCTTTCCGAAAATGCGCGGGAAAAGTAAAAGTAAAACTTAAGTACGGAAGACCAATGTTGCGGTTTGAATGTTTCAAAGTATGTTCGTACGTGTGTGTTTTTGCGCATAGTGTCTTTCCAAGGAAAACGTATAGCGTCCCCAACAAAAGCGGGGAAAACTTAAACTTCTACGAGAGCTTTATATAGTCACTTAGTCGCAGTGTGAAAGAGTCGAGTATTTATACTTGAGAGATAGCGTCCCCTAGGAACAATTTTGGACAGTTAGGAAATTAAGGAGTTAACTCCGACATACTCATCGGCCACTGACTTTCTAAAACAAACAAAGCGAATCCAATAAACGCATTAATTTAAATGGAAGTTAAATTTTGCTTTTATTCGGAAGTTTACTAAAAAGTTAATCTGCAAAGAAAAAAATACATTTTAAAAACATTGGCACGTTCATTCGGCTCATTGAACCGTCGTTATAAACGCAAAATGTAAACAAAAAAAATCTCTTTTTAAAATCCAGTATTTGTCCTAGAAAATTTAAGGATTAATTAACAGGATTTTATAAAAGTAATGCTTACTTTTTGCTTAAAACATAAAAAATAACGTTTATTTACACAAAACAACCAGTCATAGGTCAATAACAGTAATTTTCAAATTTCATCCCTGACTTCAAAAGCACTCGAAAAATTAAAGAAATACGGAATACCATTAATGCAATAATAAAAACATCTGATATTTAAAACTAAATTATCTTTAATCTTCTCTAATCAGTGGTTTAAGAATATTTTTTATTCTACGCTTTTATGAAAATAATTAGAACGAATAATTTTGTATACGTAGAAGTATAAAAAATAAATTAATTAAAAATTAATTAAATTATATTCATCAGTTTAACACATCGCTTTTATTTTTATTACTTTCTTACCTGTTTGAGGTTATAAAATGTTTATTTGAACTCAATATTTTTTTCCCATAACTATTATTCTGAATTTAAGAGTTATCCGAATCAAACCGATAGGGAAGAATAGACAATCAAAGGAGGTAATTCATAATTATTTTCTTTTTAGACTTCCGTACAAAAAATTTAAAAATTGCTAAAAGAAAAAAAAACTTTTAAAAATGGTTCATGCTTGAAAATGGCATTAAAAAGTAAGTAAACTAGTTTTTCCAGTCTTCAAATATTTAACAAAAATGTTACGAACAACTAAGGGAAGGAATGAATTGAAAATTACATTGAAAAATTACAAGTAATTTTTTTAAAATAAATATTCCGAGTAAATTTGTTTTCCCGCCAAGTCTGAGAGAAAATAATGCAAGAACTAAAAAATAAATAAAATAAAAATTGAGTTTTAATAAAAAAAATTTTATTGAATTATTTTTGGAAAGGTGAATTTTCCGTAAGTTCACACTTGATATAGCATTTTTCATTTTTTACTTTTTTTTTTTTTTTAATGAAATAATGTCAGGGATTTCTTTATAACTAAGAAAAAAAAAATTGGCGAACAAACACCGTCATCAAATTAGAAAGTGTACACTACACAAGATATCGAAAGGAGTAGATGGAACTGAGCCCTGCCAAATATTCCTACAAAGGTTTTCTAATAAAATGACCTTCAGTAAAAACAGTTAATTAATGAATGAGTATTCAAAATTTCGTTTAAATCGGATAATTCCCCGTTTTCTTTTTTGGCAAATTTTTAAAAACAGTGGATAGCGATTTCATTTCGGAAAAAAATGAATTCATTTTTTTTTAGTGGTACCTAAAAAATTTGATCAGATAGATATTTAATACGGATTAAAATATAACTAAAGAAGCTAGAGCAGGCATGGATGAATATGATTTTGCATTTATACACGAAGTGACAATACTAGGAGAATGTTTACTTTGAACATTTCTGCTGTTTATAGTGTTTCTGTTTACGTACGGTTTGATTGAATCTTCATCGAGTGAAAGTAAAAAGAGGAATGGAAAAAAGTACCTTAACTCATGATGTTTTATAACATTTAAAAATGGAATAATGAGCATATCTTTTTAGAACCTAATATTTTCTAATGATAAGTCAAAGTGTAATAATAGAATCTAAAATTTAGATTTTATTAAATTTATCATTGTACAATTTTTAATATAATAATGAATAAAATAATAAATCATATAACTTTATAACTATAAACTAAACAATAGGATTCACACCGACCTCGCAGAAAAGAAAAAAAATTGTACCATCGAGCTTCCATAAAAGCAAAAAAATTGTTGTAAAGCAATAAACTTATTTTTACAACTGAGCTTACCGTAGCTTCGAAGTTTCCAAATATGTGAGTTGTTGACGTTTTCTAATTCGGCATCTGTAATTACCTTGACTTCCGCTGCCATGGAATTGAGTTTAATAAGCACATCAACAAGATCGTTACAGGTGATGGTGTAAACACAAACGTAAATGGAGCGTCGTGTCGAACGTAAAAGAGCAAAAAGTTGTCCCAAAGATGTTTCTTCTTCTTTATGGGAGAAACGACACTCGAAGTTTAGACATCCGTAGTCGTTAACGAAAAAGGCCTTACAAGCAACTACTTTATCCGGAAAAAATAATACCTTAGTCGTGCAAGGTTTCGCTTTTTTTGTGTCTTTGTTAGAACGAGTGACAGTTCGTAAACTTGTATGATATTTTTTGTACAAGTTGTAAGTTATAAATACAAATGTGCCTGTTAACAATCCAACTAAGAAAGACCTTTTTTCTAATACCATTTTTAAAAACAGGCACACGTGGTGGGTAAAACTCTTGATTTCTTGCAACGAAAGGAATTATGAAAAAAAGAGAACACGAAACCACGATGAATTTAAACCAGTGAAAATGAAAATCAAATAAAATAAACCTTCCCTTGTAGTTTCAGTTTTATTATAACGTTGACTTCAGGTGATATTTACGATGCGCTATATTTTACTATGGATGGCCAGCATAAGCTTAAAATTTGTCAAACATATTTCGATTAAAAAAGAAAACGATGGTAAATATTTTTGGTTATTGTAGAGAATTAAGTTGTTACTAGTTGTTAATGTTACACAAAGCGTTTGGCGAAAATGGCAAAATGTTTTGTCGACTAAAAAAAATACTTAAAAAAAAAAATATTCAGTTTTCTGTTTTTAAAACAATATTGTTTTCGCACATTTCCGTAGCTAACTAGTAAATTAGCACAAACCTTTAAATTAAAAAATGACTCGAGTGAAATTTGTTAAAAAATAAAGCAGATTTGCAATTTCATTCAAAATCAGTCTTCTTTTTTTTTTCTCTCTCTCTCGTACACTAAACACGTGGTCACTTTTTTTCCTTTGGTTTCAATGTTTCTGTCCGTGGGTGTCCCTTCTTTTCGCTTTGTAAGAAGAGTAAGACTTAACATTTAACAAGAGATATATTGCAGGGAAACGGAATAAGTAAATTTTTACAGTAATTAATACAATAGATAGCGTATTTTATTCGTTTATTTAAACTCGGATAGGTACGAAGAGTAATTTGTAAATTTTTTTTTAAATTTGAAGAATATTTCTGTTTTATTATTATTTTTTACAAAGGAGAGCCTCTAACATTTTACGTCCACTAGAATTTGTTCATTAAAGAAACACTAAATTTACTTATCATAGCTTAAAAAATGTATTGTAGCACAAGGCCGCAAGTATGGAACATAGTGAGGATCGAAAGCAAAAAATTAAAGAGAGAAAAAAAAATCATTTTTTTGAAAGAGACGATAATAAAAACAAAATAAAATCTGGGCTTTTTTCCCCAAGAAATATTTTATTTTTTCTTTTATTCCTATCGATTAAGAATAAGATATCACGAATCTAAAAAAAATGTTTTAATTTTGGTTGTTTCCCAATTTGCTCTGTAAATTTATTGTAAAAAAAAAAAAAAAAAAAGAAAAATAGGTCACGAAGGGAAGTAATAATAATTTCAATTCATATTTCGCGGCTGTTTACGAATTTTGTATTTTTAAGCATTATTTTACTACACAACACAAAAATAGCTAAGTAAGAATTATGACTTTAAATATTAACTTTTTTTTTTAAATTTTAACAATCGCATTAGATATTTCAAAGGCTTTTGACAAGGTGGTGCATATTAGAGGGTTACAGTACAAGCTCTCTAGCTATGGAATCACTGAAAGAGTTTTCACAATTATCAAGTCCTTCCTAACAGGTAGGTCCCTGAGGCCTAAGCAATCAAAACAGGTGTCTCCCAAAGCTCAACTCCTCAGTTCAAACCGCTTTCTACTTAACATAAATGATCTGCCTAAGAGTATACTCCAATCATTTGTGAATATCTGTGCTGATGATAAATGGTATATGGGTGTGCCACCGAAGTTATAGATGACCAGAGCTTGGCAGCTGATCTCTTCTCTGACCTAGTTCTAACCTGACCTGTTCAGTGGTGAAAAAAACTAGCTGGTCACAATGCCTTGAAAACCAAACTAGTGATGTTCCATCATCACAAGTAGACCTTGCTTTTTCACCTATCACAATAAACAGGTGTCCTCTCATGCACTCAAGGCACAGGGCCTCTCTATTGGGACAATCCAGACCCCATGTGGAACTCACACTAAAGGTGCTGGAAAAACGCTCAGTTCTATGTACTGCTTTAATAAGTATCTGGATCCTGCTATCCACTACCTTTACAAGAGCCAGATCAGGCCAAAAATGGAGTACTACTGCCATATGGCTGCCCAATCTTCCCTTTCCAGTCTTGATAGAGTTCAAAAGCATCCCTGTGTCCTTGTGGGTGATGAATTATTTTCCACCCTATAACCACTTTCCCACTGGCAAAATGTTGCAAGTTTCTTGCTCTATTGCTATTTCCATGGAAAGTGTTCAAATGAACTACATTTTTTAGTTTTACCAGTTATAACCTTCATGGCTAAGACCTGCCCTGCCATGCACATTGTAGTGAACAGTCCTCATACCCTTCATATTTCAATTATGAGATTTAAGTACCAATTTGAATAGCTTCTTCCCATGAACTACTACTATGTGGAACCAATTCCCAAGAGGATGTGCCCCTAATCACTACAATGTTAACCTGTTCAGGTCTATGATTTGTAGAGCAAAGATAGAAATAAACACCAAGACAGTTACACAACAAATGACAAAAAAATCATGCATCCTTCCAGTTTGTAAATTAATCCTTTGAAAATAAATATTTAAAATCTTTCAACCAACAGGTTACATTACTGCTGAAAATAAAATACATGCTTCATGATCTCTTTGAAGAATATATAAGCAATGTTTCTAGACCAGAAGGGTTGCCAATAAGGAACGGCAACAGATGACAAACACACAGCTTCATTCACCCATCTTCCTCATCAAACTATGTGACACTTACACTTTCTACCTCATTTTCTCCTTTGCATCTTCTTTCTCAGACATACATGCAAAGAAATCAAATTTCTTTTCATCTTAACAAACAACTACTAACAAAGAACTTTAACACTCATATCGAGTGGAGAAAAATTTAGTTGTAAAAACATGAAAATAAAAATATTTTATATTTAAAAAACTTTCTTGCCTCTTTCTTTGTTGTGTGTTGATTCAAATCCACAACACATTAACTGTTATTTTCACCACATATCCCCATAAAGTGTGCCTCTTACCGCTTACTCTGTAACCTTTTACCTTGAGTAGCTCTTGGGCTTTGTACAGGGTGAACATTATTGTAAAAAAAGAAATTAAACTATTTGAAGGTAAGTAATGCCATCTGTCAAGAAAATATTGTACTACAGTAAACTTATTGTAATTTCATAAAACTCTGAAAGAATAGTTTTGTCTTTCCTGAAATGTGTATACACTTTTTTGGTGGACTCTGTATATTGAGATTGTGCAAAATGGATTGGACTTTAACAAATTTATTTTTTTGATTATTAATTTAAGGAATTTTTCACTTTTCTGGTTTTATTTAGGTTTTGCTTCTTTTTCTGTTTCTGTCTTTGTTTGTTTCTTCTTTCATAAAAACGCCTAGTTAATCCACTGATAACAGCCAAAATTCCGTGTCCTGAAATTCTCATTTCTTTGTATCCTTATACCTTTTATTTTCTTGTAACCTGAAATTTTCTGCCCAAGTAGTTGATACTTATATAACTCCCAAATAGGCTACTGGCAAGTACCAAATTTTGGTTAAAATCACCCTCCTGATTGGTCAGAAAATCCAAAGGTATATATCTTTGAAATTTGAAAATTAAATTATAAACCATTCACCTTTGAATGGCTTATTTTCGGTAGTTATTTTTTGTTGAGTCATGCTATTTTCACCACAAATGTATTAGTTAATTTTTTATTAATTTCCCAGCTTTCCTTAAATTTTTTAGAACACTTCTCTTAAAAGAAAGTAATAAACAAACCTAGACTCTGTTATAATATTTCTTTTTATCTTCACCTTTTTATTAAACATTTAATATGCATTTTGTTTTATATAAATTTTTATATTCTCCCCTCAAGAGAAAAATCAAGAAACAAATTTAGTTTAGTGTATTATTTTATTTTCACCTTTTAATTTTATATTACTTTCTTATGAAATTTTTCCATACTTACATAGAAAAGTTTTCAAATTAAAAAGTACAAAAGTCAAAGGGTTGAGAAAGAAATCTCTATCTCAGGAGGTGCTGGTTTTCTGGGCCCTTTAGACAAAATATTCTGATTTTAGAAACAGATGTTTACAAATGAGATAAATCTCACAGGTTTAGGGGAAGACATTCTTTGTTATGGGAATTCTTGTAGGTTTTTAAGGGTTCTTCTTTCTTCTTCAACACTAGCATCAGTTTTTCTTCCCAGATAGCAATCATTTTCTTGCTTGAGTGCAGTTGAATCTCTTCTGAGCTTGTCATACAAGATTTCTTCTTTATATATCAAACAGGTAGCTCCATACTGGATCAAAATCATGTCCTTGGGTGGGCGGGTATACTTTTTATCCCCATTGGTTAAAAAATCAACTTGATCCACTTAATCAAGCTTACCAGGTAGGAGATGTGTTGCTTTCCTCTGGCCTTCTAACATTCAGTCTGCTATGTGAGTAACAAATTTTCCAAGCCACCTTTCCTCATTATGTACACCAGAATTTCAACTGTCTCTTTCTGATGTTAAGCATAAATGTCCTTTTTGTTGCTATGTTTAGTCCATGGTATTCTCAGCATCCTTTCGTAGAACCACATTTCTGTTGCTTCAAGTCTCTTCTCTTCTTTACCTGAGAGGAGATTTTCCAGCATTCACTACCATATTGGAAGACTGATACTACATAACAGTTCAGTACTCTTTTCTGTGTTTCTAATGATATTTTTCTGCTTTTTAATACTTTGCTCAGCTTTTGGAAGGCATCTTTTACTATCCCAATGTGCCACTAGATTTTCGTGACACACTTTCCATCCTCTGTTAATATGTTTCCCAGATATCTAAATTGTTGCGCCTGTTCCATTTTTTTCAGTTCCTTTTGCTAACAACCATTCATTCAATCTTGCATTTAGTCCTTTCTTCTTACTTTCCTTCACTATCTTTTGTAGGATTTCTTGTTGGTTTCTTGCTGTTGTAGTCATTCAACTGCTATCCATTTCTGATTCTGTTTTATTGCCTATAATTGCGTGGCTAATGCTGAAATGTTCTTGTCTCAAACAAGAAGTTCTTCAAAAAAATTTTTATGTTTGGTTAGACTTTGAAAAGTGAATGGGTCAAGAACTTTTCAGCATTCTCTTGTAGAAAGTGTAATATTTTGACCCAGAATGTTGTGATAAAAAGCCACAATAATGGAGTAAAATTAGTAATGAAATAATAATAGTGAAAATGAATAATTTAAAAATGTTAAAACTATATACTCCTGGTATCAGTTTAAATTGACACCTTTTTTCCATTTATCTAAACTATAATTATAAAATATAATTTTGGAAAGTAAAGATTCAATGGAATATGTTAGAAAATTTCTAAGTCTTCATCTGAAATTAAGAAAAAACAAGTATTCAATGAAATCTGTGGGCTAAGATGAACATTGTTGATAGCAGTAGAACACCAAAGCTGTTACTTAAAGCGGGAAACATCTCAAAATGATAATACAGAAAGATGTCTTATTCATGCAACAACTTTTTAATAACTCATTTTTAAACATAATAACAATATATGGAAAAAACAATAAACTTTGACAAGGAGTGAGGGCAGTTAAAATAAATGTGGTATCAATGGAAAAAAACATCCGTTTCACACTTCTTTTTATTGCAGGCATGAAGGTATAAGTTTGCCACTACTTCTATTAACAATTTTTGTGTTCAGTGATGTTGACAAATAATTGTAGACTACCATCAAATGATATCACTTCTCTTACCACATTAGATGGAAAAATTATTACTAAGATTCATCTATCTATATCTATAATTCTCAAAATGTGTGTGTGTGTGTGTGTGTGAGCAGATGTTTATGCGTTTCCACAGTTTTCATCCAATTCCGTTGAAATTTTTTTTGTTTGACAGATAATTCTTCAGTGCCAGTTTTGAATCCAAATTGTCTGGAAAAAATTACAGCTTTGATGGTGTAAAATAGAAAAAAACTGATTTCTTACACTTTGCACAAAACTCAAAGGCAAAAATTAATGTCTGCAAAAAATAGCGTACAATCAATTTAGAGAGTTGAAACACAAAAGATTATTAGAATTATAAAAAAAAATTATATTATAAATAATAATTATCGTATATTATTATTATTATTATGACAGTCCATGGAAGAGGTTCCTTCCTTGCAAGATTAAGAATACAAAAACGGCCCTTTTCAGGGCCACCCGCCATTCAAATTGTTACCCCCCCCCCCCACATTTGGGGATGTGCCTCATTTGCACCCAATTATTGTTACTAATATTGATTTTCAGGTGAGCTGACTTTAAACTTAAACTGCTCCAACTGAACAGCAAAAATTCCTAGTAATGAAAGACCCGGTCAAAGACAGGTTATACTGCTAGTTTATTACTAAAACAGTTATCTGTATTTGTTTCTTTATTGTATTTTTATTTTGACATAGTAGGGTCATTCCAACAGGGGCCCACTTGTCATCAGGCAAGATAACACCCTGGCTAGTCCATCACTGTCCAACAGTTTACCAAGGAAGTCAGTTTAAAAATACTTTGAAGCCCACATCATGTAATACACGAGGATTCATACTTATGTTTTTGAGGATGCTATAGTAATGGTTATGGCAATATTCGTTATTTCCTTATAAAGAAACATTCTGCATGTGTTCTTCTTGGAAAGTTTGTTGTAACCAAAATTGGTAAATGAAATGTTGGTTGATATCAAAAGCTGAATTTTGTGTTTAAAAGATAAACTTTTAAGCTTATAACTTTTGAGTAAATTGTGCATTAAATATTAAGAATCTTTTGGCTGTAAAATAGTTGACTTGAAGTAAGTTATATTCAAAGTTGCTTTTTGAATAAAATGTTTGTTTGGCAAACTATGTTCTTTGAGTAGAATTCTTGTCTCAATATAAATCATAGATGTTAAAATTGAAGTTTAGTTTGTTGGTGAGTAAGTGAATTCAAAGTTTGGGACTATGTGAAGGAAATCTAACTTAGAAACTTCAAAGATTTGAATGGCATGAATTTGGCGAATTGTTTGATACTGTAAAGCTCACTGTTAGAAGTTGATACGTTTCTGTTGCTTGTAGTTGAAGGAGTGAATGAGTTAAGAGATGTGCTATGTTCATATGTATGTGTGTGCACATGTGTCATAGCGTCTTTCCATAAGGAACAGATGTGGGCTCTTCACTGAACTACATTGTTGTGGTTCTATGAAAAACAGAGGAAAGAGGAAGAGTTGAAGATGTCACTAAGTATTTATAATGTTGTATGTCATGTGATAGGCTTGAAACAGATTTTTGGTGGTAAATTAATTTTAACTGTGCAGACATAAGCAAAAGCATAATATTAGCATTAATTGACCAATCAGGAGTCAGAGAAATATCAAGGCTGTGATCTACTTTGGTGTTTGTACAAAAATTGACATTGAAAGAAAGTGGTAACAGAATGTTAAACAGTTATTGCTCTTTCTTGTACTTTTGTTTGAAGTAGTATGTAATGCCAAGATCTTGATTGTTATTATTTTCTCCTTGAGTTACATGTGCTATTTTATCTGTTGTTGATGTTGAAAGTCCTCAAGTGATGTGGTTTCTGTTATTTAGTACATTTTTTTTGTTAGTAATTCTGTAGCTTCAGTTCACATGGTTCAAAGAAGGATGGTTCTCATTAAAATCTACAGGCTGGAAAATTTGCTGAAAGCGGTTTCACATCATTAATCTGAGAAAGCAGCTGCATACAGCTGGCAGTTTAATTTCTGGACAGGTTTGGTGCTATGAATGACATCCATATGAAAGTCTTTATTCCAGCTACTCCAGCTAAATGGGAATGGGGTGGGGGATGCTTCTAAATAACTTGAGTGCTGGATTTTGGAAATTCTCTCTCCAGTACTATATATATATATGGTGGACTCTCCCATCGTATGAGGGTCAAGCATTTCAGTTCCTAGGAACTGATGGCCAAACACCAGCACATATGATTTAATTATAGTGCTGAAAGCCTTGTGCAGATTTTACTATACTTTTTGAAGGGCCAGATACAGAGACCTGGTGCAATATGTACCACAAGATCCCCAAACAACTCTCTGCAGATTTTGAATTCAGAGTTGTCCTTCTCCTAGACCAGTTGCCATCCAAGGCTATAGAACCCAGTCTGTCCAGCTATTTACTCATAGCTGGAGGGAGAAGAAGAGGATTAATACCTTTCCCAAGGGTATTAGCACGTAAGTAAATGTAATAGATTTGACTGGAATTTTAACTCAGCTCTCCAATTCCTCAACCCGAGCCACTATCCACTTCACCATGCCTCCCTATATATATACACACACACACACACATACATGTGAGCTCATGTGCACACATACATATATACAAATGCAGGCTCAAAAAATGTACTTAATTTTTTTAATTTGATGTCAGCTTGAATATTTATAAACATGCATTTAATATTTAATTTAAACTGTTAATCTTTATAAGTCAGTAAACATTAATATTTTTTAATTTTAACCATTAATTTTGTTTACAAGTCAATAAACACTGCATTTATTGTCAATTAAAGAGGGAGTACATTTTTGGGGACACCCTGTATATATGCACACATAAAAAAAACATACACACAAAAACAAACCCTAACTCAAAGATTTTAGCAATCATTTTATTCTCATAAAAGAAACAAAATTGCAGTAAAAATAAGAGAAGCAGCAATATTTTTTAAATAAAACTTTTATTAAAAAAATATAACAATATTTTTAATATATATATATATTGCCAGAATCTGTCATCACATCTTAGATACAAGGAACAAATATACTGACAAATCACTCCTTTTAAAACCTTTTCTTAAAAGTAAATGTCAAGCAATGTTTGCGTAGATCCAAGATCACCTAAACACCACTGATTTAATCCAGACAGTAAAAAATAAAAATCTCATTTTTACTTATAAACATACAAGGAAATTTCTAATTATACAGGTTTATATTTAGCACCACAAATACAGTGCAAAATATCAAAAATAAAAAATATTTTTGTATGAATTTCTAACATGAGAAGTTATATACATTTATTTTGCTGTTAAATACACTGGCAATTTTATCATAACTACTTATATTAAAAATGTCAGGATACTTGAATTACATTGTTTAGCATTTTCAGAGTTGTAGATATTTCGTCTATCACAAATTTTATATGTATATAAATGTACTATCTGCAAGAACAAGTGTTTCCAAATCAAGATAACTGCTTATGAGCTTCAGTTTACACCAAAACCAATCTCAAGTTTAAGAACCAAAATTCATTAAAAATCACTGACTTTCAAGTGTCATGAATGAATTTTTTTTTCATATTTATAAATTTCTTTATTAGCTGAGCAAGTTAGAAGTACTTTTCCTAATTCCATTTATTTTTTTAAGCAGTCTGAGAAACAGGTTAATACAGATCAAAGTTATTTAAAAAGCATATACAGAAAACAAGTCCCAGATATAACTTTTATTAAAAACTGATGAACACATATGAATGACAACTCCAAATAAAAATGGGGTAACATGATTAATATTGACCTTTTTTTGAAGTTTTTGTTTTTAATTTAAAAATTGGTTCTATAAGAAAAAAATGTAAACAGAAATAAAGTTATCTTTGCTTGGATCTGAAGTTAAGAATAACTTTTTTCAGCAAAGCTTTTCTTGCTATTTGAACTCTCTTCCGATTTCTTGCTTCCCTGTCACCTATAATCTTCAAAAATTTAAATTCAATGACAATTGCCATCTTGTTTGTTTATTGTTCTTTCTCCTCACTAAAGTTTTCTTGTTCTCTTTCACTCTCAGTGAATTATTCAAACCCTTGCATCCTAGTGGCATTATTGTCTTGCTTGGAGTGAAATGGTTAAAAAAAAAACCCCAAAAAACCCGAAAGACCAGGCACATTAGATTGTTTTTTGTCATCTGCATTCCTTTCTTGTAACATTTATGGCAAATTTACAGTTGAGCTGGCTAGATGTAACCATAAGTTCTATGCTAAGTTTCTTTTCTTGTAATTCTCGCTTGTGGAACTCACTTCTGGCTCCATGCTTTCCAGCCAACTTTAATTTGCAAAAATTTAAATGTAATGTCAATTGCTATCTACTGTCCCAATTACTCTTTCCGTTCATTATTAATGTTTCTGTTCCTAATTCTTCCACACCCCGTAACCCTTTGTGTTTTAGTGTCTTGCATGGAGTGATAACAATTAAAAAGAAAAAAAGATTGCTTATTCTTGAAAGAATAATGTCAGATAAATATGATAGCATTACTGAACAGAAAACAAGTGATTTCCAATTATTATTTAACAAATTAATAAGTTAATTCATAATTACTTTGATTAATGCTATTCTAAACCTAGTAATTATGTTGCTTTAAAAATTTTTTTAAAATTGTTCATGCCACACTTCTACCCTTGGGAAAGGCATGGATACATCTTTTCTTGCATTGACTATATATTAAATAGAAAAGTAGACTAGTTATTCTTGTTTGGTTGACAACCAGCCTAAGAGAGCAACTTTTCATTCAAAACTGTGGAGAAGGTAATGGTGAAACTATTCCACTTCCTTAAGGACAATCATTTCATTGCACAATTTAGTGATATTAAAGAATAGGAATAGTCAGTGTCATCTCTACCCAGAAGGGACACAGAATTTTAAAAAGGGAGATAAATTGGTTGTTTGATAATTTTTCACTTCAAATAAAACTTAGAAAACTGAAGCTACTTTATGCCAAAATTTATCAGAAAGGATTCAAGTATTTTGTGAACATTTTAGTATGTGGACTTCACTTGAGCTAATTCTTACTTTATAGAATAACATTTTCAAATAACTTCTAACATTATTATGTTTGTATTAGGGGTTTAACTTTATCAAATGAAATAAAATTCAAGTGAGAAATTTACCTTAAATGAGTGAATTACTGCAAACATTCTTATTGATCAATTTTGCTAAAATATTTAAGAGCATATATAAGATGCAGAGATTATGGACTTTCAGTTCAGATGATCTTGGATCTAAGCTGGTTAAAATAAGATTTTAATAAATATTTATATCAAAGATTAACTAAGGCAACCAATCTGAACAGATACCCGTGGGTATTGTGGACTTTTATACAGTGCTCATTTTATGAGTGGGATGTGAAAAAAACTTGTCTAAAATCTTAAAATAAGCAGTTTTGAGCTTGAACTCAAACCAACCGTATTTCTACTGACATGATTGATTAAAGAACACTTATCAGATAAGCTATTTCCTCAGACAATTATATCATTTAACATTGCAAATAAAATAGGTTTATGAATTGAATGCGAGATGGCCAAAGGTTCACATGAGCATTCCTCATTTAAAACCAATAGTGTTTGTTTGCACATCAAAATGACAAAGTATTTTAGTTTAAATTTAAAAGTTTGTATTCAAGAGAAGTAAATTATTAGAATCTATCAACATTACAAAACTCTAATCCATTGGATATAAATAATTTGTTTAATAGTCAACTTCTTTTTGTTTGATTGCAATTGTAAAAAATAACGCAAAGAAAAATACAGATTTGTGCATTAAGGCACTTCAGTAAAATTTGTTTCAGAATCAATAACTTTGGGAGATCAATCAGAAGATTGAATAGGTGACGGTGGTATAAAAGATTGTCTAAAGTTCAGCTGGCCACACTTGGGTATAAAATAGAGCTGATATTTTTATCGGGTTAACCATTGTAAATTTAAATAAGCCAGTATAATGTTTACAAATACATCATTTGACGGATTACTGTAAGACATGGAGAGTAAATGTTTTTAACTTTTTAGAGTGAAGAATATGAAAGAAACAAAGTAATATCAAATGAAAATCCAGTTTGGAATGAAAGGAAAAAAAGAAAGATAAAAAAATGCTGGGTTAGAAAATTAGATGGATTTTTTTTATGGCTTAACTTTTAGCTGGTTATTTAAAGCCAGAAAATATTTTTGGATTATAAAATATTTTGAAGATAATAAATATTTACCGATACAAATCATAGCTGGAGGGAGAAGAGGTGGATTCATACTTTCCCCAAGGGTGTTTGCATGTAAGTGAATCTAACAAACTTAATTGGAATTAGAACTTCACTCACCAATTTCAAGCTGTTATCCATTACACCACTTGCACATCCAAGCTTACAGTACCTGGTATTCTCAAGTGGTAACCCATCTAGGTACTGGCTAGGCTCAAAGTTGCTTAAATTTTTTAATCATACAAGAACTTTTGTTTCAATGTCATATGGCTTTAAGCCGAGAAAATTAGAGTAATAAAAAATAAATGAAATCTTGATAATTTCATAGTTACAATGTAACTAGATAACAATATCTGTAGTATTTGTTTTTGTACTTGGCAACTTAACATGGTTATAAAAAAAAATGCTCAGCAAAAGACTGTATAAGTATTAGGATTTAGTAATAAGAGCTGTTTCCTTACAATGAAACATTTAGCATTCATTGACCAAGCAGCCAGTGCTATTGTTAGTTGAAATTTATAAACTCTTTCTCTCTCTCTCAAAAAAAAAAAAAAGAGAGACAAATTTACTAAGTAAATCATATTTTTTCTGTATGAATAATTCCAATGTAAAGGAAAATTATTTTAAGTCATAAATTTACATATTCATTTTGGAATGTATTTCATTTTTGGTCTACTCTTATTTTTACTACAACAAAGCTATTGGTATAAATACAAAAAATAATTTATAAGTTTTTGCATGTTACCTTTAAGCCAAATGCACCTAAATTTAAGGCAGTTACATGACAAGTGAACACTAGTTGGTTTTATATTCTACTAAAAATGGCACATTCTTGAAATGAGAGTAAATGTTTAACAAGCTTGACAATGTTGTAATTTATATTTGAAGAAAGAAAAAAAAAAAAAAAAAAAAGGCCAAAAGCATAAATTAATCATTTTAAGCAGTTCAGATACTGGAATTTTGATTAACATCTTGATTATTTCTCTAAGATTAAGAATGCTTTTACATAAAAGAATTAAGCTAAAAGGAAAAGTCAGTGAAACTTACAACATCTCGCAAATCACTAAATCCCAAACTCTTACTTATAATTCATATATTTTAGGCAACTGATTACTGTAATAGATTTTCCTTCACAGCAAATATTTGGCTTGGAACTACAAGAAAAAAACTCTTTTATTGCATAAAAGAAGCTGTGCATGATAGACTTTTCTTTTAAAGTATATACTAAAATCTTATTTTAAAATCTTTATTTTAAAGTATATACTAAAATCTTATTTTAAAATCTTTATTTTAAAGTATATACTAAAATCTTTCTTTTAAAGTATATACTAAAATCTTATTTTAAAATCTTTATTTTAAAGTATATACTAAAATCTTATTTTAAAATCTTTATTTTAAAGTATATACTAAAATCTTATTTTAAAATCTTTCTTTTAAAGTATATACTAAATCACCAAGCAATAGGCAGTCAACATGTGAGAGAGTTAAATATAAACAGCAAAGAGTTACCTTTACATAGTTATTTGGTCTATGAAAGCCAACAGTGAAGTATTTCTAACATAGGATAGTAACTGCTACAAGATGAACACAAGACACAAGTTACATGAGTTTAATAAAAAACAATTCCAAAGTATAAGCTCTTTGTTCATTGGCCTTTTTGGCCTTTACACAATCTAAGATTCGATTGGAATCTTTCAGGGATGGACTGGGAAAGTGTATGTTAAAGAGCATCATTTTCTGTAACTTACAGGTTAAAAAAAAAAAAAAGTCAGCCCAGATTAAATATACAGCCTGACAAAGTTTCTTAAAATTTCATGTTTATTCGTCTTGATGAAAGCATGGGGGAATAAAAATTAATTTGGACAAGATTTTAAGTAATTTTTTTTTTTTTTAACATCTGTATACATACAGCACCTTTTCTGCTAATTAGACAGTCATATCCAGATGAGATCTTAAATAGTTACATAATTATTATATAATCATTTAAAGAACTGATAAATTTCTCATACATACATACACACACAACTACATATAAATACCTACAAACAAAACTTTACTTTCAGTAGATATGGACTAGATACCTCTAAAATTAAAATACTATTTTATCTTTCTAAATATTTTTTTAAACAATAACAATACAGGGGTCCTCGATTTACATCAGAGATCTATTCCTATGGCATGACATAACTTGATTTTCAACATAAGCCAGAACTCACTTACATAGGCACCCACAAGTCTGTTTTACACTTGATAGCCATAATGAAGGGCAAAAAGTCCCCTAAAAAGTGACACAAATGAGAAATAGCAAATGCAGCCCAATCCAATATGGAGAACAGCTGGTGAAGAAACGTCTTCCTCATATAGCGCCACATGACGCATTATGAGAGATGGTGCCATCCGTACATCTGAGGACCTTCTATATACAGGTAACAAAGACACCAAACACTCAAGCATGAAATACTTATACAGTTGTTTCCACACTATTAATACATTGAAAGTATCATTACTGTCAATGTACCCTTTTACTATTAAGAAAATGAAAGCAAATTTTTTTTTTGGTGACTTAGAACTGGGAGAAAAAGGAGGTTAAAGTAAAGGAAATTTTACTCATAATTTTGAAAGAAAATAAAATGTTTTTTGCTCTTAAAATTAAACAGAAGGATTAGAAATTATGGAAAAGGAAAAAAAGATGTAATTTTTCTTCCAAAATAAAAACAAATGTTAACTTTATCAAATTGATTTCTTTCAACCAATTCTAGTGGAAGATCAAAAAAACAACTTTTTTTCAACTCTAAAGTTTAAAATCCAAGCAGCATTTGATGACTCAAGTTGCTACTCTGTATTTAATCTTGAATTTTATAAGAAAAGCCCGATAGAGAAATTCATTATTTCTATAAAACAAATGCAAAGCTTACTATTACTATCATTTCAAAATGACATATAAACGTTTTTAAAATATTCTAAATAGTTTCTGTGGGTATAAAACATTTTTCCATGAAACAACAATGTAATACTTTGAACCCAATAAAAAAGTTGGGATTTTGCATAGCATCACTTATAAAATAGCAGAAATCTTTCCCTCTGCTATAACATCAGGTTTGCTTACAAAATGAAAAGAAATTATGTTGAAAAGAAAAACAACGCAATTACAAAATTTGTTTAGACTCAACATTAATGAGATGGGATATAAAAAATGTCATTCTGATAAAGACAATTAAAACTGAAAAACATCTTTTAAATATTAAGAGAATTTGTAAAAAGAATGAAAAATGATACAAAGAAAAAAATACAATAGCACATAACCGAATAGATGGTCTAAAAAATTTCAGAATTTTTTTTTTTTTACTTTTGTGCATATTATGAAAATAGATTTATTATTTCTGATGACATTCTTACTAATACAGTAATTTAAAAAAAAAAAAAAAATTATTGAAATTGGCCAAAATAATAAAGTTTATTCATTTTCAACCCCTTTTATGCTTTCTAACCATGATGATGAGGTAGCAGGATATTTCAAAATATCTGTATAGCAGTTTGATTTTTATTTATTTAAAGATGCAGAATTGTTAAATAGGCATCCATTTTTTTTAGGTTTGTTTTCAACTTTCCCACTCTTTATGTACTTGTGTCTTTGTCTGGAGAAAATGTCTAAGGTAAATGAATAAATTTCTGAAAAGCATTGGCATTAATGGCACTTGCCAATGTCCTTTGAAGCGAAGTGCAAAGCCTAAGCTTAACATCATAAGTTTTTAAAATCCAAGACAATAAATCTTTATAAATGAATAAGGGGGGGGGGGGTTGCATCAGATGCCTGTCAATGAAATGAATAGATAACTAGTAGTAAATACAAATATCTATAGAATGTTTTATACATTTGTGATACTATTGGGATTTACTGTTAGTTAATAAAACAAAAAATAAAATAATTTTAACAGAATTTAAAATTGTTATCTACAATGAAATTATTTCACAACAGTTTAAGATTTGTACACCTTTATATACAGAATATATATGATACTTTTAACACATTAACCATATGATTTTGTGTTTGACATCTAGTGTAGGTATATTTTCTAATATTTTAACTAAATATCTACTAATTAAGCAATATTATACAGTATTCAAATGAAATTATGCTGCAGTTTGATAATTTCAAACATATACATGAATCGAATAGATAAACAATACTGACTTGGTCAGTGATGTGTGAAAGGAAAACAGTTAAACCAATGTGTCAATCTTGTGTGTAGATCATACTGTTCTAAGAATGTGATCAGAAACAATAAAGACTCTTTTTACATTACGCACAAAATGATCTTTTAAATTAAAGAGTAAAATCTAAAACTTTCAGGCAATTTTATCTTATGCACATACACAGATCCACACATGAAATTGTTCCTTTTATTAATCTTTTAATATGAAAATATGAGATGGGCGACATAGTAACTATTTAAATGAAACAAATGTCTAATGTTCCTATGATCAGTATGGTATATATTCTTTGCTGTCTTCTTTGTTTATGGAATTGTTTTGAAAGTTTTCCCAAAGTGAATCAAATTCTTCTTGGAAATTCCTTGCAACATCAGCATCATTGGTTATGAGCACATTTTCCAGATTCCCAGTGATGGCTCCTAGGGTCCAATTGAAAGACCCGTGGATAACAATTTGATGGTCAATGACGGTGAACTTGTGATGCATGAATGAAGAGGAATTGTCAGTGCGCACAACAATACCTGCAAAGACATAAAAAAATGATATGAATAAATATACTCCAATTTTATATATGATAAGAAGTAAATAAGAAATTAAAAATTTTGGTACATGCTAAAAAAAATGTAAATAAACTGGGAGAAAAAAAAATTTTTTTTTGATAATTTTTATGAATTAGAAATGTTTTTTAAATTTCAAAATACATCCTTTCGTTGTATGAAGTCAACAATCTAAATTCATTGTGGTAATTGATATTTTAAAAAAAAACTTCATATATAAATCACCATATACTTTTTTTTTTAAAAAAATGTGATACATGAAGACTGATTGGCATTTAAATTTATTCTCTAAATGTGCAAGAGAGACATACAAACGAGACAGTTTCATCAATGAAAATAAGTAGCAACATAATTAAAATATGAATATAGTATGAAATAAAACAAATCACTAAAAATGCTTATCTTGCCAAGATTAGAGGTGAGATAAATTTTATATTTTCATGTAAAGCTTTAAAGCTCTCACGGGGTTGTATAAAACAGAAAAGTATTTATCTGCAAATTTCTTTCTGGAATATCTAAATATATTGAAACTCATTTTCAATATTTTTAGTCAGGTTATAAAAACAAAATTTATAAAACACTAACAAGAAATTAAAATCTTAACTTATCTATTGTTTCAAAATGTAATAAAATTTTGAAGAGAGGTTTTGTAAATGGATTTGAAACAAATGTCTAATGTTCCTATGATCAGTATGGTATATATTCAAGCATCAATCATTAATTTGCATATAAGAAAAAAAAAAACTCAGAAAGATCAGTTAATCCTAATTAAGACTATAATGTAAAGCTATAGTAGATCATATGATGTAGCCATCATTATGCAGAAGATAAAATCAGAAGTAGCTATGATTTTCTAAGTCAGAGGTCTTTCCCATAAATCTAATCTTTATTAAAAGTCATAAGCTATGGTCATTTTTAAAAGCAAACATCTGCTATTTAGTACCAATGTAGTCATCCAGGGTTAGGGTAGTTTAACATTTTAAGCTTTGCTGAATCATTCAAATTTAGTTTCACTTTTTATTATTATTTTTTATGACACTATATATATATATATATATATATATATATATATATATATATATATATATATCTCACAAGTCATTGTGACCATAGGTTTGAGCATACTACAGTCAGTTCAGCTACTGATCACACCAAGTTGTATACTCTCTCAGAAACTGTAACTAAAGTCCATTCAGCAGAGTTGCTGTATAAATCACAGGTTGGGTTTGTGGTGAAAAAATACATATGATTGAGCAGGTGTCTGCATGCTGCATGTTCTGGTTCCTTCTCCTTACTGTAAAAAGAATGTGCAATTGTTTTTTTAATATGGTCAGTAACTAATCTGGACAAGGTACCATGTACCTTTCAATCTATCCAAATACTTGTTTCCACTTTTCTAAGTTGGGTCTCAATGTAAAGCAATTCCTCTTTATGTTGTTATGCCAACACTATTTTTTCTGGAAGACCCCCCCCATTCTAGTCCTAAAGTCAGCACATGAAACCATAAACTTGTTATGGGGTACCATCTCCATAGCCAACTGAGTCAGCTATGGAATTACTAATTTAGTACACTTTACATGCAAGATCCAGTTATGTGTGAATGATCAGCTTAAAAAGCAAAATTACTCATTGACGTCTTTCATGTGTAGTAGTTCAA
The DNA here is from genome assembly GCA_903632075.3 of Acanthosepion pharaonis. Lineage (NCBI taxonomy): Eukaryota > Metazoa > Mollusca > Cephalopoda > Sepiida > Sepiidae > Acanthosepion > Acanthosepion pharaonis. The sequence goes on along the minus strand of CAHIKZ030004929.1, from coordinate 227,448 downwards.
CGATCTATTAAATCATTATCATTCACCAGCTATTTAATGATCGCAATTTTGAGTGTTTGTTGTTGTCATGATGGTCAGCATAATAGAAAGTATTGAGAGAGAAGAAGAAAACAAGATACAAAGATCTAAGCTAGCTTCACCATCACCAAAAATAGACAAAAATTTGGAAAAGCTAGGCCATGAAGCTGTACTGACGGTAAAAATAACAAGAACATGAGGACACATGTTTAACCATTTCTAAAAATAAATAAAAATTTGAAACTGTCAGACCCAATCAGAAACAGTTCCAATAAGGATACAAACATAGCAGTCTGGTAAGCTAATTGGTAATTTCTAAACAGATCTCTTTATTTTGCCAGCATGTATATAAAGTGACGGACAGCCAAATTAATTCAGAGTAGGTGAATTAATAAATTTTATCAATTATCCCATGCTGGTATCATTGTAAAATGCACAGAACTAAAATACTATATATATATGCAACCCACAGATATATATGCATGGATACACACTTATACATACTTTATTCAATAATTTACACAGCCGACTATGATGTCTTAATATATACATGCTCTTATGAAAATATCTCTTATATAAAAATCTATTTTGCTTATATTAGTTCTGTTGATTTTCTTTCACTTATTACAGAAAGCCACATTGATATATGCTGGGAAACAACATCACTATTGTAGAGTTTAGAGGTTAGCACTTCAACCAGGCTTCAAACTGATATGAAGATAATGTTTAATTTTAGCATTCAGCACTGGATGCTCAACCTTTTATTTATTTGTCAAAATTTTCTTACAGGGTTCCCACAGATCTGTGTAAAAAAAAAATTCCAGGACTTTTCAAGGACTATGTTAAGACATTTCAAGGACTGAAACTGGTGTGCATATACATGCACATACACACATGCATAAAGTGAATGGTCATCAATTTCAAAAGCACAAACATTGTGATTTATCTTTTAATAGTTTGACAGATGAGATGTTTAAAGAAAAGCTACAGCTGGTTCCAATAATTCATGTCACATGCATCAGTTGAAAACTGAAAAAATCAAAGTGTTGAAGGCTAAAACACAACTGAATGCAGACCTGGTTATGTTTGTATTTACTTGACTTTCCACTGAGTCAGGTTGTGACACAAGGTCAGTTTTTAATGTAGGGACCTGAGTGTCTTCACTTGGGCTGCTGGTCATAGCTTGTCCAAGCTAGTCATAGCTGTGATACTACCAGTGCAAGGACGGATCCCTGTGACCGGTAAGTATCTAAATGTGCATGCCCCTCAAGGGAGGGGTTTACACACTACAGACCTGGTTATGTTACACATTTTGTGTAGCATTCTACACAGTTTGGAGTTTAACTGCACTTGAAAATATTGAATTATACACTTTAATTCTCACTGCTACACATGGTTTGTGAATTTCACAAAAATTCTTGACTGCTGCACATTTCCTGTGAAGTTATATATAGTAGTTTGAATGAATAGAACTACAAATAGAAATTTTCACAAAAAGACTACGCATTTTCGCTACCCCTACTACTCATAGCTTTTGTTGCACCTGGCACAGAACACAATGATCTTAACATTTTTTTCAGTTCATCTAATTTAGTATACAGCTCTTCCAATTTTGATGTTTCTATGAATTTGTCCTTTGAAGATCTTCGCATGGCATTGGACTTTGCGATAAGTGTTAAGTTCTGAGTCTGTTCAGCTTTCTCCACATAGCTATCAGCTGACTTGAGCAAATCTTGTGTGCTACTTTCAAACTAGTGTTTTTTGGTCTTCAGTACTTCAATTTCCATGAGCAGAGATTTCTGTTTTTGTCCAACTGCTTCTTCCTACCTTTTTTTCTTTACAGCCTCAAGGTATTGATTGTATGCTGTTCTGGCATTGGAAGCACTGCAGAGAAGAGCCTTAGTCATGGGAACATTCCCAGCACCTCCAACTGTGGCCAAATATTGTTTGATAATGTACTGTGCAACCAGAGCCTACTGTTTCATATTATCAGTGGAAATTTCTTTATTGACTGAGAAATCTCTCTCCACTGAGGCCTGTCCATAAGAGAGTACCAGCAATCTACAAACAACTTTCTACAGTTTTTAATAATTCTTTGTTGCTAGACAAAAGAAGAGTAAAACAAAGTGTCCAGATGGTCTTCATGGTTGCTGAAATTTTTGAAAGCAAATATTTCCAGCAGCCTCCTCCTTCTCCTCAAACTCTTTGTACTGGCTGATGATGTCATCATAATCAGACTGGCTGACTTGATTTCTGTCAATCATGTAGGAAAGACATCTTTTTTAGACTGTCTTCTGTGGCAATTTTTTTTTTCACAAATGGATCCAGGGTTCAGCCATACAAGTAACCTTACAAGAGGTTATCTAAGGGGAGAATTTGCTAGAAATTTCTCAAAGATGACGATGAACATTGTCTTTGTTGCAATTCTGCATGCAAACAGATCTTTTGTTGATATATTTCCTTTTTTTGGATAAATTTTACCTCACCCTATCTGCCAGAAATCCATACTCGATCTTTGCAGCATCTTTATGCATGTGTGGGTTTGACAAAATTCTTACAAATTCATTCAGTTTGGAAAATGTGCCATATATAGCCACATATCATGCTAATATTGAAGCTAATTTTAAGGGGGCCGCATCATACACGGTGTTAAAACAGAATCTTGCTCAACAAAGAGAGTGACAGCACCTTCCCAAACAACAGAAAAATGTTCCCTGAGGAGAAATTTCAAAAAACTTAAATACTGCCTAATGGTTAAATCCACTTTGGCAGGAAGGGAAATAAGCTACTGCCATTGCTTAAAACATATCCAAATACAATTTTTTTTTAAGAAAGAGATTCTAGGCTCACATACATGATCCAGAATCTTGTTAGAAGAGACACTTCTCTTAGTCAATCTGCAACTTGGCTTGAGCGAGAAATCCATTCAAATTTATGTATTGCCTTTTGTTCAAGCATTTCACGAATAATTGTAGTTTCAATTATCTGCCTTTTATCTAATATTTTAGTAGATAAGTAAGCAGACTCATATAGGCCTGAATTGTCAGTTTTACATATTACTGGAAGATTTTCCAGTTTGTCTTCAATGCATAAAAGTTCTAGAAGATATTTTCTATAAAAAGTGCAGGCTTCCATAGTATCAACCATAGCAAGTGTGTATGCTACCTGCATACTTTTTACAACTCTTTTGACTATGAGATTGTCAAGAAACTGGAACATAACTATCATTGTCACACACAATAAAGACAATGTATCCTGTTTGAGATCCTCCATTGTTAAGTTCAGTAAATCCTACATCACTATATGCTACCAGTTTCATTTTTGCAAGATTGCCTAAGTTACATATTAACAGTTGGAGGAGATTTTCTTAGCTTTTCTAGCTGCTTTATTTACCGGAGATAAACTCTTCACCTTTCTATCTTTTAAAGATGATGTCACATCACTTATCTCATAACTTAAATCAGGTAGTGCCTGTGTAGCTAGCTAATTTAGCTTTCCTATTGAGCTTCTGCATAATTTCAGCTTGTTATTTTGAATTATTTCAGTCTTTGTAGGTATCATAGGGATTGATTTGACAAACTTATTTTGATTAATTATGGATTCTTTTCACTGACAAATCTCAAGGCCAAGATATTTGAAACTTGACATTTCCTCTGATCTGACCCTAAAGACTTGCTTGATTTTCTTTATCCCATTTTCTTCAAATTTTTCAGTGCCTGCCCAGAGGAAGTCATCCACATGAGTTGATATGATTTCATTAATTGTATTATCATGGTACCATGTAAAGATAGCTTGATCATACTTAAGTAGTTTCCCAATTTTGTTAGCTCTTCTTTAACCGTTACATACCATTCTCAAGAATCATCATTCAGTCCATATATGCATTTATTTAACTTCCATATTTAACACTCAGGAACTCCAGCTTCTGGAGGAGGTTTTAGAAAGACTGTCCTTTCAAATTGTTTCCCTTGCAAAAATGCTGTCTTGATATCCTATAGAATGACATGTCCACCTCAAAGCCACAATGATGGTCAGGATAATTTGTAGGTTCTTTGAGCAAGTAGGTGAGTCACATCTAATATATCCTGAGTCTTCATCCTTTTGCAACAAGTTTGGCCCTTATTTTAATTCTATCATTTGTCTCTTTTTTGGTGCAAATCCATCTTGTTGTAATTGTATTTTGGCCTGAGTTTGATACAACCAAATAAACTTTGTTTTCAGCCCAACTATGTAATTCCTTCTTTTTAACTTCAGAATTATTCTACAATATTGACTATTTCAAAGTAAGCTAATTTCTTTGTTGCCCGAAAATTCCTTTTTAAGGGGGTTGATTTCACAAGAAGCTTCTTGTAGATCTTTTTTTATAGTTAAGAAAGTCTTTCCACTACCACATTTATCCCAAAATCAAGCCAAAACTGGTCTTCCCTTTCAAAACATACATTTAAAATATTTTTGTTTTTGCCAGTAGCTTTTTCAGCAAGATTGATAACTTTCATTTTCTTCCAAGAAGGATCATTGTCTGATGTCACTTTGCACATTATTGAGTGTTGATTAGAACAATACTTTCATTCTTTTTGAAACCTGGAGTGGCAAGAGGAATATAATAATGCCCAGAGTTAGTACAGAAAAGTTGCAACTTTTGGTCAATCATAGACACACTATCCTTTTTAAAATTCAGAACAATATTAGTTTTCTTCATAGCATCTTTGCTCAATAAAAGAAGTATTTTAGACTACTACATCAGCAAGAATTTCAACATTTTTTACTACTAATATACAGGATAACTTCACTTTGAACATGGATTTCAAGTGTTGGCCATTTCCAAATTTAAATGTAACCCGACTATCTTTTGCTTTCATGTTTCTTTTAACTTTCTCTAGCAAAGTATCTAGGTAAAAATTATACCAAATCAAGCCACACAGACCTGAAACAACCAGAGTCCAAAATCATGGCACCAATAGTTTGTCCTAGGACTGTACTATCCCTAGAGTTATTGTGATTCATGAATGCAATATTGGCTTTGAATACATCTTCCTCATTTCCTTTGTCAAAGGCAATTTTTAGCCCAGTGCCTGGTAGATTCAAAAATAGCACATCTAGGGGGTTTACCATCAGGTCCAAGAGGATTGTTTCTCGATTTTATCCTTGTGATAAAAAGTGGTATGGCTTCTTTTACTGAATCTATTGCCCCTATATGTATTGTCTCTCCGTCCTCTATCATGATAATACTTTTGTTGATTTCTGTGGACAGAGCTGTACATTATGTCCTTTGTCTGTGCATCACTATTTTCATCCAAAGATTGAGCTAAGTTCACATCTGTTCAAACTTTATTTGATGGATTGCTGAAGAGGAAGTACTCATTAAAGTCTCTGGTCTAACAACCATCACCTTTTATTTATTTGAATTGTCATTTCATTGAGTGTTATGCCTCTGATGGTAGACATTATTAGATTTTTATTGTCTTCCCCCAGATTGGCACTTTTGAGGGCTCTGTAAGCCAATACAACATTAGGCAACTTAATACAATGTTCAGAGAGTTGCTGAACCATATGGTCAAATTCTATAATGAAATCACTGATGGTAATATTTTGTGGTCACATATATTTTTCAAGATTTCCATATGCCATCAGAGCTCCATTGATAAATTGATGACCGAAGATGTTGACAGTTTAAGTATGGTGTAACAGAATTGACATAAATTTACAAATTCTAAGTAAAATTTTTTTTATTTTTAACTACCATGAAATTTTAAAAAATTAACAATTAAAATGTTTTAAAAATTAACAATTGATTTTGGTTATTTTTTTTGCATCAGTGTTGTACACATTTTAATTTTTTTTGTTTCAAATCAGATTAATTTAACTTTAAATTTGCTAATTCTCTTCAATGTTTTAGAAAAATATATTGTAATTTACGAAATTTTTAAAAACGAGAATTTTTTTTTTGTATAGAAAAAAAAAAAAATCACTTTTTTTTTTTTTTTTTTAAAAAAAAAAAAAAAACACATTCTAATCAAGATATAATTTCTGTTTAAAATACACCAGAGTATTTTGCTTACTGGAAATAGTAAAAATTTATTTTTTAATCATTTAGGTTTCAATTAAAGTTCAAAGGAAAGCTTCAAGAAAGATTTTTCATTTTTGTTTTTTAAATTCATTTTTAAAACTTAGATATTGAGAATTAGTGGAGGTACCTACCACAATTAAAAATAAAACAATTAAACTAAGCATTAAGTCAAAATGAAATAAAAGGTTACCTTTTAAACATTTTTTTATCAAAATATAACTCGCAAAAAAGAATAAAGAAACTTAAAAGATATTAAAAAAACTAAGTAAAAACAAATTATTTTTCTTCACTCAGTAAAACTAAAAGTGTAAGGGGGACAATCCCTGAAAATCGTGACCATAATGGTGTTGCATATGAAACACCATACAAAAAAAAACAAAAAAACATTTAAACACACAAAAAAATTATTTTTAATTATTGTAAAAAAATTTCAGTGGGATGATTTGTATTAAGCTTTTCAATTTTCACTTAGTAAATATAGTCTTCACTTAATAACCTAACTTTATCGATGTTTGGAAGCATTTTAAAACGTTATTGAAACTTTATAATTAAAAAAAGAAAAATGCAAACAATTCTTGTAAAAATTCATTATTCATTGAAAATTTTTTTTTCTTCAGACTATAATTTCCTTGATATATATTATTTACAGAAGCAATTAAAACGTTATCTAATAAAATAATTAGATAGTTTTCTTGCAGTTTTTATTTTAAGTTATGGAGCAGAATTTAGGAAAGTTGGTAATAGTTTGGAAAAAAAAATAATTGATTTACATTCTCCAAAGCGTCTTGCTTTTAACTAATAAAAATCATTTCGTTGGTGATTTTAAATTCTAGAAGATTTTATGAAATTAAGTAAGGGAGTGGTTAACAGATGTAAAAAAGTATTTTTACCAAGATTTTCTAAAAATAATAATTTCAAAAATAAATTAATTTATTTGTGAATAAGTCCCGAAAGTTTTATTAAAATCCAACAATTATCTGATTTTAGCAAGAATTTGAAAATTAATGTGATTTTCACTAGAAATGGCGACGTGAAAAAAAAAAAAAAAAAGTTAGAAAGGAGTGAAAAATTTTAAAACATAATTAGGAAATACTTTGCTCAATCCAGTTAATAATAACAGACATTCTGATGATAAAACTGTTTTTATTAAGTTTGGGGCCTCTTTTCATCATGGTAATGCTCTTTTTTCAGTGAATTATTGGAGGTACCTAACTAGGTACCTCCACTTGTTTCCTGAAAAAAATATCATAGCATGATGAAAAAAGACCCCAAACTTAATAAAAACAAAGTTTTATTGTCAAAATGTTCATGTCATTATTAAGAGGAACGACCAAAGCATTTTTTATTATTTTATTAAATTTTTTAATCCTTTTTAGCCTGTTTTGAGTTAAAACACCTTTGGGTAAAAACAGTGATTAAGGTAATATTTACAATTAGTTTTTTAGCGCCTTTTTTCAGGTGAAAAACATATTGATTTGGAAATTCTTGCAAAATTAAAAAAATATTGAGATTTTAATGAAACTTTCAGGACTTATTTACATTATCTGAACTGTTATTTGCATCTTCATTGCCATGTTCACAATGTTTTGGCTGTTGTACGCTCTGACCTTCTTCACATGGCCCAGTGGATAAAGGAGTTGGTTAGATTCAGTGATTAGACCCAAAAAGTTGGGAATTCAGTACTAGGCTACAGCAGTGGTGAACCAAAACTTGAGTTAAAGGGAAATAACAGAGACACTTGAAAGATGCATGGCACATGGAACTAGAACAATCTACCTCTGTGGACGAAATAAAGGGTTCGGTTCGAAATTCCAATCACCTGAAGGCAGGAGAGAACAGCAACCAAAACGTTGTGAATATGACAATGAAGATGAGGATAACAGTTTAAATAATAATCATAATACCTCTTCTGAGAGATATATAGACAGATACTTTCAGGACTTATTCACAAATGAAATTATTTAAAAAAATTTTTTTTTCTTTTTTAGAAAACCTTGGTAAAAAATATTTTCTTTTTACATATATTACCCCCACCCACTTAATTTCATGAAATTTCGAGAAATTAAATTATAATCTCGAAATTTCTTTTATTAGTTGAAAGCAGGACACATTGGAGAATTTAAATCGTCAGTTTTTTTTTGTTTTTTTTTTTTTAAACAGGACTCTCAGTAACAGAAAATCTGAATTGTAAAATAAAAAAAAATGCTATAAAGTATGACATTATTTCATTATAAAATAATGTCATAAAATTTTTATTAGAATTGCTTTTATAAATAAGATTTATTAAGGACTCTATCGTCTTACGAAAAAAAAATTCTATGAATAATAAATTTTTACAAGAATTGTTTTCATTTTTTTTTTTTTTTTTTTAATTATAATTTAAACATTCTAAAATTCTGCATTACTTCAATCCGGTTAGGTGAAGTGTGAAAAGAAAAATACATTTATGAATCAAAAACTAAAAAGCTTAAAAGTTGTTTATCCCCAATATTTTTAAAATAATTTTTTTTTTATATATATATATAGAAAAAATCCCATTTTCTTATGGATGTCCGTCATGTATTTTGAGTTGTTCTCCCTAAAAATTTGGCCGTCTGCAATTCTTTCATTTTCATTTCTGTGTTTCATCGTGTTTAGTTTACTTCTCAACAGGCTTTGCAAATCATCCCTTCAAAAATTTAAAGTAATTTTTACTTTTTTAAATTCCTATTTCATTAAATATTTTTATTTTATTTATTTTAGTGCGGTTTCAATTGAATTAATATTTTTTGTTACTAGTGTTTTTACATTTTACTTTTTTAAGTTTATCCTTTTTGGTGAGAGTTATTTTGATAAAAACGTAGGACTATATATTTTTTTTAAAATTTGTCACTGGGGCATTATCTAAATTTACCAGAAATACTTACGTTTAGGTAACATTTCATTTGTTTCAAGTCAGATTGATTTAACTTTAAATTTGCTAATTTTCAACAAATAACGTGTCACAAACATATATTTGATTTTTGGAAGATTTTTAAAACCTAGAATTAATTAACTGTTGTTTACAAATCTGTCAAAATGGCCGATATTTATCGATTTTCTGAAAGCGACCAAAAATTTGAGATTCCAATCAATATAATTTCTATTTGAAATACGCCAGAGTATTTTGCTTAAACTGGAAATAGTAAATTTAATAATTTAGCTTTCAATTAAAACTAAAAAGAAAGGTAAAGAATGCTTTTTAAGAATTAATTAAAAAACCTATCGAAAATTTAGTGGAGTTTGCTAAAAAATAAAAAAAAAAAAAAAATTACCACACGTCTTTTAAAAGCCAATTTCATCTTATTCTTTTTTAATGTTTAAATACAAGACAGCATTAAAATTGTTCTTTTAAATTTAATAATGTCACCTGAAACATAGATAAGAAGACTAGAGAGACATGAAAAGAAGAGAATAAAATCAATTTTTCCTAAGTTACAAAAAAAAATTAAATAGTTATTATGATTTGGTTTTTCTCCATTTGATTGTCACTTTTTGTTAAGTTTTTAAACTGTAGAAAAAATTACGCGCGCACAAATACACACATTACAAATGTAGCTTCAGAAATAACACACAACAAAGTATGGGAAAGAAAAAAATATCTCAACAGGTTTCGCCGATGATAAAGGCGTCACCAGCCAAAAAAATTTTTATTTCACATTGAAGTCTAAAGTAACGCGACGTTAAGCGTTTGAAAGCATATGGTAGCTTCATAGAAATTAATTTTTTAAAATTAATTCTAAAGTCTAACTCTTTGATGCTTTAAAAAGTGCTTCAGTACCTAATTATTAGCAATAAAAACATTTAAAAAAACAATTTTTAAAAAAAATCTGGATAAATAAAAAGATTTTATTTTTAAACAATCACAGAACTGCCTGAAAGTAACAAGGAACAGTTTTTTCTACGAGAATAACCCTTGATTTTATCACGTGACTAAATATACATGTGCTTATTATTATGACATTGTCTCTTCTAAGAGATTACGAAACGGAATTTCCAGCAAGGAACCATCTCCCATTTAGGAAGCACGAAAAACATCCATGCCTAATTTAATCAACAGTTACAAACAATACATATTTGTTAGATTTTACTATTTTTACTGCTTCCCCCCCAAAAAAAAGATCAAAACGAGAAATTCTAAAAAGTGGAAATACAAGGACAAGTCAACAAATGTGATTGACCAAATATCGATCAATATTCGCTTATTGAACAGTTTTAGAGGTGATCTATTTCTAGCTTAGTCCAGTTGGAGAGATAAGAACAAGACACTTAAACATTCAATTCTATTTTTATCCATACATTCCAATTTCAGCCAAAACTCTTGTGGTTGTCGACACTTTATTGATTTCTACGGTGTGTGTGTGTGGGGGGGATACGGGAGAAGACAGAGGTCAACATGGCACACTGACAGTCTTGTAATAATTGCAAGGGTCATATAAAAATAGAACAGCCTGCTATTCGCAAACAAATTATTAATCAATATTATTAAGTTTTGTTTTGAGAGAAACAAAAAGTCATATTTCCCTTCATTTGTTGAATTTAATTTACTTTATGTTTTTACTAGAATAAATAATATTCAGGTAAAATTGCAAGAAAATATTTTTAAAAAAATGCGTGGGAAGTGTGTGTGTGTGTGAAGGTCACTTAAGGTAAGGGTCAACAATCAACAGTAAACTAAACATTAAAACTAAAACATAAAAAAGCTAAATTTTATATTTCACATGCATAACAAAATTTATAGGAAATACCCGATAAATTGCCCCCCTCGTTTCCGAACTGTAAGAGCTTTATTAATTTTATTTAAATTTTAACAAACTTTCAGGAAGATGGAAAGCGAATAAAACTGAATAATAAATGCAATTCACTGCCAATAAAGTGGCATATGATGCCAATTTATTCACATAAATCGTTTTGAAAAGCTTTATTCACCTAAAAATAAACTTTTGAAAAATTTATCAACAAAAAACTTAAACTTCGTCGATCATTCTTTAAGAAATTATTCTCTCAAATCAGAAACTAATAAAAAAAAATAAGTAATAATGAAAAATTGAAACGTACGATTACAATATATATAAATATTTTTTTTTGTTTTCCCCCAAAAAAGGTCAAGAGGAAATAGTTTTTAAACCACGTGGGATGATCATAAATTCGGACAAAGAACAAGTATTCATTTCTCTCCACCACGAGTTTACAACTATTTTTTTTTATTGAAAAAAAAAGAAAAAAAAAGTGAATCCTACGGACTCTAATTTTATCAACATATTTTCAAAAAGTATACTATATATACTGCAATTATCTTACTTTTTTCACACATTGTTCTAAAACAAAAAAAAAAACTATTCCCGTGCCCCTAGAAACACACTTAACTTATTGTAAAAAAAAGCATTCACATTATTGATTAACAAAAAAAAAGAAAGAAAAAAAAGGCACATGCAAATTAAAAATATTCTACAAAAAGCAAAAGTAAATAAAAAGCTAGAGGATATCAAAATCAAGAAAAGTGATGTATTTATTTACCATTGTCTTTTAGCTTAGCGACTTGCGATTCTTCGTTGACGTTTTCATCATCTGTAATAACCTTAACTTGCACACCTTTCTTGTGCATTGCAATCAGGACTTCAGCCAGGTCGGAATAAGTAATGTGAAAGACACAGACACAGATGGACAATTTGGCGTTGCATAAATGTCGGTATATTTCACTCAAGGACGTCTTCTCATGCGACTGGCGACACTTTGGGCGAATACAACCAGTGTCCAAAATAAAGTTATCCTTGCAGGCGATGCTTATGTCGGGAAACATCAAGATATCTGTAAAAGTTTCTTCAACGTCTGAACTGCCGTCGTCATCATTTGAACCCTTTTTGCTCCGCAACTTTTTAATTGCATATCCGTAAGTTGTGTACAGAGCACCAAATACGACTCCAGACGTGATGGCCCCCAGAAAAAAAGATACCATCGAAGGCATCATTTTGGAAAAATAAGATGAGGAAAACATGGCCGGATTCTGTTATTTCTTTTTTTAAAAGTTAAATACACGTGTTTGACTGTAAGGAAGTTTATGAAATGAAAAAAATTGGTAGTTGATTATGGATGGTCAATGTCAAGGTAAAATTTAAGTTGATAAAATGAATAAGATGATATGATAGTATAAACTCTATTTTAAAGGAGTTTTAAAAAAGAAAACAAGCCTTTCACAATTGCTTTTGGATGTCATTAAACCACTACATACATAAGAAACATCATGTCAACAACCGGCATCCCATCTACTAAATGTCACCTTCGAAACGTTTCCAACCTACGCTTATGTACACCGGTGTAATAGGAGAAAGTTAATGAAATCATATATGAAAATTCTTCGGTGTCGTATCAAAAGAATTCCTTTGTAAAACATTTTCACGTTTTTCGTTTAATTAAAAAATAATTGCAATTACACGCTCGTTATTACCAAAAATTAAAAAAAATGATGATACCAATAATATCAACAGACAAATAAAAACCTAGCTTTTCTAAACTTCATATAGAGTTGAATACATATTTTATTATAGGTAATGGAGTCCTTTTTTGAATGATGAATGGAACTGAACAACAACAATGTTAGTTACAATGATAAAAAATTGAGAATAAAACGAAGATGTTTTAATTATTATTTATTTAAAAAATAATTTTATTGTCATTATCTCAGTTGTAGTGAGTTGTCTAACTGATAACAACAATTAATAAACGAAACGGACTTCCAAATCCAACAGATTGCTTGTAATCATTTAAGCTAAGCAAAGGAGTACAGGTTCACCTATCATTTGGTTCACACTCTTTCTTGGGTTTTGAACAGGAGTAGAGGTTATCCCTTAAGGAGTTAACCCTGCAAACGGAAAAATAATATAAGATTCAAATTTTATTAAATAAATCTGGCCTATCATTTCGGTTCTCAAGGCGACAGCTTGAGGTAGGCCGATAGAACCAGCGATGTTCGAGGTCCAGTCGATCCCTGGATGTCTGTACTTGCAGAGAGAGAGGATCGACGGGACAGTTTGAACAGTTCATCCTTGGGTGGAGTGTCGCGCAGGATCGCAGCTTGGTAGTCCTAATAAAAGACGTTATCCTGAAAAGGACTATTGCATTTCGAGGGCAGACTTTGCATATCATGGGATTGGCTTTCCATATCATGTAGCCGAGGATAGGCTAAAATCTTTAGGATAGACAGTTCTCATGTAGCCGAGGATAGACTTGCATATCATGTAGCCGAGGATATCCCATTTGCATTTTAGAGGAGGCCGGACTGACATTATGTCTGTCTTGGCTTGCTGCTTCGGGGTCAGAATTGCTCAACCCCGAGGCCAAAAATTTTTAAAAAAAAGATATGACAAACAATGTTTTCCACTAAGGCCACTGGTCAAAATGTCTTGTCCATGGTCAGGATCAAAGATCCCTAACAGGTCCAGGCGAAGCCAGTCATTCCTAAAAGTCTTCCGCCAAGAAATGATCCCCCCCCAAAAAAAAATCACAGGCTCCTGTCAAATTTTGGGTGATGACTAAAATACAACAACGCATTCTGATTGGCTGAAAAATATCAATTATGTGTTTGTCAACTAACATCTTTTCCGAATGTATCAATCCTATTAAAATCTTTACCCCTTTGCATTTTAGTGACATTATCGTCTTGCTTGGGGTGAATTGATTTAAAAGAATATAACAAAAATACATTTGTACAAGATCTAAAATTAAAACCCAAATCACAGGAAATTTAATAATACCTAACCATTTGATTGGCAAAATATTTATGTGTTATCAACTAATCTGAATGTACAAAATTACATTTGAAAAATTATGGAGACCATGTGATGTATGAAAATTAACATACAAAATTCAGAAATGGAGAGGAGGTGGAGCTATACCGCACGTGTCGCTATTCTTCATTTCAGACTATATGTTAAAATTCTTTTAACACTAAAAAAGTCTGTATCGCTCTATACTATATAAACTATGCTTTTTCAAACTGTTCAGTTGTCTTGACTTTTCTGTCACGACTCATGTCACTAATTTTTCCATATTTTACTGAACATAATATCCAATTTTGCTAAACAAACAAGCAATTTGCTATATATTTGTGCAATTTTGTTGGCATGATAGCATAAGAAATTTAAAATAAGGGACAGATTTGAACATAAAGGCATTGAGAGAGAGAAAATATCTTCTAGTCTACTGTCTTTTTATATATAAAGAAAACAAACATAAAACTTTCACAGTTAAATGAAATTAATCCAGATAATTTTGCCCTTCTCCACCATTCAGGGAAATAAATTCAGATACCCGAAGTCCAAAATATAATTAAAAGAGAATATAATTTTAATTTATTGTCTATTTCAAGATGGATAATTACAAGGAGTTAAAGCCCTTATTGACTCTAAGAACAATTTAAAACCTGATATTAATTTAAGTTAGGCATTGCTGGAGCAAGTTAAGAACTTAAAAGAAAAATCTTTTAAAGAGGAAGAAGCCATCATCAAAAATCTTCAAGGAGAAATTCGAGCTTTGGATGGTAAAATGAAGGAGATTTGTATCAAAGCCAACATAAATTTAGAGAAAAGTGGTTTTGTGACTGAACAAAGGGATGAATTTGGTTTTTGAGTCAGTGTCAATAATTGGCTTGCTGATATTGAGGAATCTGTTTGATAAATGAGTATTTCCCATGGCAGTGATTGCAGTGTCGGAGTTACCTCCTCCTTCGATCCTTAAACCGGCTGAGGAACAGGTCTTTCGACCTTGAGCTCTCATTTATGCCCCCTACACGCTGTAAACCTGTGGTAGAGACTAGCAAGTTCCCTTTTTAGTTACGTTATATTACAAACCTAGTTGTAATATACTTCTAGACATTTTTAGGCCTTAGTTTCCTTTAGCTAATCTTGACTTATTTTTTTTATAGAGACTTTCCTGTATTAGCTTCCCAATTCTCTTGCTGGTCTCCCTTACCACAAGACAGTGACTTCTCATGGTGGGGATTGTTAGGGACGCCTTCCCTACCCTTACTATCAACCCCCCCATCTCGCGGGCCGAGCGCCATTGTAGGCCCCGGAGGAATCGGATTTCATTCGCGAGTGTCGGTTGGCCTTGGTGGCGTCCCTCGTCCAGTGACCTTTCTCGGCCTGGGAAGGACTTCTATCGTTTGCTAGTGGAGGGTGTCGCGAAGGATCCCCTACGCGAGGATCTCGACATGTCGGACGATGAGTTTCGCTCTCACTGGTCTTGGGCACCAGCGACGGATTACCTCAGTAACCCTGAGTTTTCGCTTACCTGGCGACTGGCTCGGAATCGGTTGCCTCTCAACGACAGGGCCTTCATATGGGGCTTGGCGGACTTGCCAGACTGCGATCGGTGTGGTCTTGGTCTAGAGGAAACGGCTTCGCACGCCTTCTTCCATTGCCCCCGGGTCCGCCCCTTATGGGACCATGTCGGCAAGCTGACGGCTCGTCTCGCTCCCGAAAAGCTTGTGCCCATGGATCGCGCATACGCGTGTGACAATGTGTCGCCCCTGTATCCCGGGGTGAAACGGATGGTGTTTCTCACGCTGCTAGCCACGGCCCGAATGGTGATATGGACGACGCGAGCGGAGGAAGTCTTGCGGGGTAACCGTCTTTCTCATCAGGATCTGATTTGATTCTTTGAGCATCAGCTCAAGACGAAGATTAGAACTGATAGAAAACGCTTGCAGTCGACAGTCTTCAGCGAAAGGTGGGTGACTGAGGCGAGCTTTGTTCATTGTGAACGGGGGCTAGCCTTGATTTTCTTTTTAGGTCAAGCCTACGTTACATCTGGGTGGCTTCCTGTGGTGCCCTCCCCTTGGTTAGGTTAGACAAGCTTTGGTGTACCTAGTTAATGCGAGTAAGTGTTGTTCCCGCCTGCCCCCGGCCACATCTTTTAGTTATGATCCAGCCTGAGATTTTGTTTTGTTTTGTTTTTGCCCCCCACTTTCTATCTCGACTGGGTCAGCTTTATACTTCCCCATGCCCGTATGATTTTTTTTATCACCTTTCCCACTCCCTTAGCGAGAGAGCTGCTTGATTTTGTTCCAATGGACAGAATACAGTGGTCTCCCTGCCTTTTGAGGGTTGGACAGGCCCTACTAACATCAGTTAACATTTAATTTCATTTATGTTAATATTTCAGTTCGTTATTGGGTTCATCCCCTGCCCTCTCATTTTGTCATCTTAGAATTTTGTACATATGTGTTAGGATCATTAAAATTACTATGACATGGGGCGCATTTTGTAGGTCTCCCTAGAGTGGATGTGGTATTATGGTGCATGGAGGATCGATTGGTGATGGACGAGTTCTTATGGTGAATGAGTAAATTGTAATGTCTGAATGGGTCGTGAATCAAATTAGCTAGGTATAAGATAGTTAGTGAAGACCAGCCTTTTACCCCCTCCCCCTTTTCGGCCTTGTGCCACAATTTTGTATTTTTACAAAATAAATCCCGGTTGGCGACTGAAACGATTGGATACACAGGCCCCTAAACCTTCACAGCCAGCTATGTCGATCACTGGGCTGCATATTAAGTTACAATCCCATTTTTTTTATGTCTGCCAACTTGATGATAGTTGGAAACTTTCCTTTCTCTCTTCTTCGCCTACTACTCCTGGCTCCTTGGCCCTGTTTGACTCTTGGCATTCCATCCCTACTGGCTGCCTGCATGTCGTCCATAACCTTTCCCGTACACTATGTTAGTAATTATTACGGGAGGTTACTAATATCGGACTCGACCGGCAAACATGCAACGTCTGCACTAGACCTTTGACATGCCTGAACAATGCCAGCTCTTCATTCCTTCCCAACATGTCAAGTTGGCATCCCGGCCACGACCAACAGCAACTGCAACAACCAACAGCGATCATATGCAACGACCAGCAGCGACCACCTGCATGACCAGCAGCGATCTTCTGTAATGCGGCAACGACCAACATCAACTTCAACTACAGCGATCACCTGCAACGACCAGCAGCCACCACCTGCATGACCAGCAGCGATCATCTGTATGACCAACTTCAACTACAGTGATCATCCCTGCAGTGACCACCTGCATGACCAACAGCGATCACTTGTAACGACCAACCTCGACCATCAATGCCTGCACTAGATCTTCTGCACGTCTACCATTCTGACCACCTTATTTTCTTTTGTAGAATAAATTAGCATATATCATATATATCCTCGTTCTGTCATCTATGTTGTTTCACCGTCAGATTTAACGTCTTCAAAAATGTTAGTGGGCCTCTTGTGACCTCATCACCCTTTTGTGATACGGGTCGTTCGGGAGTCCGCTACACCAGTTCCTTATCCAACAGGCATTCAATGATCTCAACTCCCAAATTACAGTGTGCAATTTTTAGTGGTATTAATCTTTCTAAGTTTGAGTTCAAGAATTTTATAGCACAGTTTAACAACTGTACTAATTATATCAATTCTAACAAAGCAAAGCTAACCCTCTTAAAGAGTTATCTTATTGGCTATGCTCTTCAATTAATATCGTATCTTACCTTAGAAGACAACAATTACAAAGTAGCAGTAAGTCTGTTAACGAAAGAATTTTTGGATGTTCCTATTATAATTCATGAAATATTCAAAAAAATAATAACCAGTTCTCTTAAATATGACCCCAATTTTGTAACTGTTAAACAATATCTTACTGAAGTGAGGGCTGATTTGTCAGAGTTAAGAACCTCATATGGTATGGATTTCTTTTGAGGAAGATTCCCTTGGATTCAAACTTGTAAGCTACATCATATTTGATAAACTACTCTTAATCCAAGATAGGAAATCATTCACAGGGTTGGTAGCAGTTATCCTTCCTTAAGGGACGTATTTGAGAACTATAATGACCACACACTGATGAAGAATAAGAGGCCCTTCCATGAATATGGAAAAGATACTAAAAGTAATAAATCTGATGAAAAGGAAAATAATGGTGTAGTGTTACAGAATTTCACCATCAGCTCTAATGAAACACCCTGTAAATTTTGTGCTTCACATGGTCACCCCATAAGGAAGTGTACAAAATATCCTTCTTATGTGTCTAGAGCGGTGAGATGCCAGCATTTGAAGTTATGCATTAGATGTTCCAGTAGCAAACATAAAAATGAAGATTGCCATGGACTTTAAAATAAATTATTTCCTTCCCTGTAAACAATGTTCTTCTAAGTGACATATGATGTCACTGTGCGATAATCCTAAAAAGGGGATCTCTCTTTTTACTCATGTGGGCACTAATACGAATGAGGAAAACAACTTAATGTTACCTATAGTGGAAGTCACATTATATTGTGGCACTAAGAAAGTCCCTATAAACTGCTTATTGGACACAGGTAGCCAGAGATTTTATTTCTCTAAAGGAATATTAAAAAAGTTAAAATATTTTGACTAGAGTCTGAATCCTGTCAATTTCCAAGTAAAAACTTATCTACGTGTTTCCAATAAGAGATTACATCATGTTGGAAGTAAATGTGGACAAAGGGAGATCTGATCTTGCTCCAAATTTTCTGTAACCCCTTGCGTCCTAGTGGCTTCCCGCCTTGCTTGGGGTGAAACGCTTAAAAAAAAAAACAAAAAAAAACTTCCTATTCCCGTTTTGTTAGATGACAAATTTAATATTCAAGTCAGTCTTCAAATCTGATGGACAGATAGCTATAAACTCCAGACCTCTAACATATCGGAGTACGTCTGATACTGAACTATTAATATTAACATCCAATGCCTTTTTATATGCTAATGATAATGGAGAAATTTCTGTGAAAACTGATTCTGGTGGATCTCTTTAAATTGACGCTATTTCCAGGTCTCAGTTATTAGATGCTCTCACTGAAAGGGAGAAATTATTAACTAACTTCAAAAAGTTATGGAATGAGGAATATCTCTTGAGTCGAAGAGAAAGTTGCAAGGATCTGCATGATGTGGATTTTAATAATAAAATACAAGTAGATGATATAGTATTAATTAAAAGTCCAGCAAAAACCAGATCATTCTGGAAACTTGGCAGTGTAACTGAACTTTTCTGTGGAAATGTATGTTCTGTAGGCATAACTAGAGAAGATGCATCTTATGAGAATCATAACATACATACATACATTTTTTACCTTTTCGTTTCTTTCCAACTCACAACCCTTAAATAAACCTGTTGTGACATAATGCAGAAAGTAGCTAAGCAAAAACTATCAGGAGACACACCTTAGAAAAGAACAGGACTCAAAAGTGGATAACAACAAAATCAGTCAATCAATAAACAATATTAGGAATTTTACTAATATCATGCTCCCACTATAAAAGGGGTCACAATTTTCTTTTCATCTTTTCTGTTTTTGATGGTTAGTTGGTCAGCAACCAACATTAACTGCCTCCAGATGAGGATCCCGGCAGTACATTTGTTAATAAAATGGCTCCATATCACTTTCAGGAGATGAATAGAACTAATTTATTCATTGCTATATTAGTGCTCAGAGGCCTGAAATAAATGTCTTCATTCTCTTTTGCATGTAATCATCCTTTATTACTAATTTCCTTATTCAGGTAATAGCAGCAGTTGCAAACACTGCTGAGAAGAACTAGTCCACATATCATCCAAGTGTAAGCAGAACCAACCTTTCCATACTATTACAATAGCTACCATATGCTACAAAAATATCACAAGGCCAAACTATGGCATACCAAAGCAAGATCACCAATACATATCCTACCATATTTACAAAATAAGGAAGGCTAACTAAAAAATATGCCAGTTTAAAGGTTGTGATGGAAATAAGAAAAATGAAGATACCAGTTTCAATAATCCACATATACAAAATACAAATTGCATTATATATACTTTGTATGTTAAAATAGTAATAATAACAACATCTATTGATATACATAAAATTATGTAATTTAACATATGTCAAGCTGAACAGAATTTTGTCAAAAGTGTGCTCAATAGATACCTTGAAGAATAATTATTATCAATATTATGAACATTCTTTAATTTATGGCCATAAAATGTCATTGGTCCTGACTTGTCATCTCAGCTTCAGTCACTTTCACACCACCTTAATGTGGTTTCCCTGTGTCTTTTCTAGAAATACTTTCATGGTAATTGTTCTGATGAACTTTCCTCTATGGTACTTAGACTCTATGAATTTCAGTGCAATACTAGATTGGTGGCAAGGTGTCATGATTTTACACTTGAAATGGCTAGATGTAACCATAAGTTCTATGCTAGCAGTTCCTTTTCTTGCACTACTTTTTCATTGCACTGTCTTAGTGGCTTTTTTGCCTTACTTGGGGTGAAATGATTAAAAAAAATCATTGCCATAAAATAATTTGTATGTTTACAGTTGGCACGTGTACTAAACTCTGATCTTAAGCTATGAGCTGGGAAGTGACACTTTGAGCCTAGGTAGATTGTATGGCCACTCTGATTCAAGACAGAAAAAACCAAATGTGAATAGTTCTATCATTTTGGTGAAAGACAATGTTAAAGACAGTGGGAACATAGAATTCAGAGATATCTTAAGTTTTTCTTTTTTTCCTGTTACCAAATGCAGTTTTGCACAGTAAGCATTCTTAACAGCCACAAATATAAGTACCTAATTTTTTCTTCAGTTTGATTTAACAATTATTATTACATTTATTATCTAATTTATGTTTTTTTCTAAATAGATAATGCCTCCTATTTTATGATATTGGTCCACATCAGAGGCACATGTTGGCAGTATGATAGTAGAGATTGAAACTTTCCATTAATAAAATCATTTTTTCTGTCTAAGTGGAAATCTGGCAAAATTTTATCTGACATGAAAGTGTTATCTTTTGATTCAAATTAGATCTCTTTCTGAATTGCTCCATATCAAAATCTAACTGCCAGATGTGAACACTACAAAAGTAAAATCAAAAATCAAAATGTTGCTCTCGGCACAGGGGCTTTGAGCATCACATCTGGCTCACAAAACAGATTCTAAAAAATAAAATAAAATTTAAATATCAGAGTTGATCACAAACATTGGTGCTAAAGCAAAATGACAAAAATTACTGAGTCATCAAGCCATCCTGACTGCATAAAAGAAACCCACTCGTCGACTCGTTAGTCAGTTCACAGCAGTCTCTCAAGTCAACCAACCCAATGCAAGCTTCAAGGCAAGGTAAGTACACAGCCAACTCTCCCATCTTTGAGATCTGATGTCTTTGCCTAAAATCATTGCCTCATTCACCTACAGGAGACATTCTACCTTGATCCAATGTATACATTGGTAATACAGATAATTTTATTTTAACACATCTTTTCTCTTTTTCTTTCCACCTCACTGACAATATACATTGTTGTTTTTCATTTATTACTCTTGCAACCATACACAGTATATAACAAAAGTTTGTTTAAAGCAGAGATATGTCATTGAATTCCTCTATGGGAAAAATGTATCTATTAACATTCAGCAATAATTGTTGAACATTTACAATAGATGTGAGCACACTTAGATGATGGGTAATGCATTTCAGCATTAGTAATATTAATGTGTATTACAAGCCATATCTATAAGCATGGTATACAGGCTCTTGTTCAGACATAATATATAAAAATAGTGCTTTATAGCTGAAAAGTTGCTCTATCCAATGGCATTATTGTATATACATCTGGCACCTGTTATAGTTTTGTTATGATGTTGATTTGGGGTTAGTACAAATAACACGTAACAATAAAAAAGGTTTTTAATAGGTTGGTAAAAGGTACAGAAATCGCCTGAGTAGTCAATAACTAACCTCAGCTAAGAACTTCTCATCTCATCTGTCTTCCCCATGTCAACTGACATGCCACTATTTAAAGTCTTTGTTCACAGACAGACAAGTTCATCTTCACGAGGGGTGGTAGGTTTCGATACAACAAGTTTCCATGGCAATAAATAGGGAAACATTATTTTCAGAGCATGCTTGTATATTTTCCCTGCTGCAAGAAATCAAATTAAGGATTCTTATGTAATTTGTCAAGGTATTAGTGGTAAAATTACTATATACTTGTAAAATTTATCATACCCTAGGTTGATTTTAGCTTGAAACATACAAGGGTGCTCCAAAAGTAATTCCTCCTATTTAATTACACAGAAACTACAAACATCTATATGGCTGACAATATCACTATTGGAAAGAGCAAGTTTTTGGCTTCAAAAAATTATATTGTCTATTTATTTACAGCAGTTAAAAACTGTCTGTGTTCGTATCCACTGTTTGGTTTCTATAAATGATCAGCATATATTGGTGAATGTAATGGGTGCAATTTTTTCTGCATGGAGGAATTCAGTGAAACATCTCTTTCATGTCAGATGACATTTAACCTGATTACATCTCAACTGCTATCAGTAATAAGGCTAAAAAATGATGTGTTATTAGTAGAAATGTCTGATCTCTACTGCCATACCACCAACATCTGCTTCTGTCTTCATAGGCTAACATAATAAAAATATGAGGCATTACTTTCAGAGCAACTCTAGTAAATATGATGCACTTGGAAATTGTTCTGGGTTCAAAAAATAAACATTCTTACTGTCATAAATTTGTTTTGTAAATGGCACATGTTTTGGCAAAACATGCAATATTCATATACAGTGGATGATTTTGAATAGTAGAACAACTGAGATGGAAACATTTTGTCTTCCTGGTTCATAATGCTTCAGAATTACATGTATGAACTTGTTTAAAAAAAATGTTTAATTAAAGTGTATATTTTAAGTTATATTTACTGCAAAAATGTAGAATTACTTGCTGAGAGCTTTCTAACTTAGATGTACATGTTTATCGTATACATTAACTCTATAGAAATGATTTTAATGTACCAGTTCACGGTATCAAAAAAAGAATACTAATGTAGAGGCTTAATGCAATCTATCATTAATCAAAATAAATGTTATTGTAAAAATCAATACATGGTGAACATCAAAGAAACATGCTGTCTAGTGTTATCCTGATAGAATATTATGACCTTTCTGTAAATTAATTCTGGATGTTTTCATCAATTGCTACTTTTACTTGGTTTAATTAGGAACACTACTTGTTTGAATCAATTGTTTGCATCTACAGAAACAGTGTGTAGGCATACAAACCATTTTATAGCAGAACCTTTTTCAGTTCAAAGTAATCAATAAAAAAACCTTTCAAATGAACCAATTTCATTATTCAAAATACTATATGAATTTAGAATCTTATCTTTTAACCTAAATTGTAATGCTCAAATAAATTAAACTTCTCATTTGTGGAACTCCCTTCTAGCTCCATGCTTTTCAGCCAACTTTGATCTGCAAAAATGTAAATGCAATGTCAATCACTAATTGCTGTCCTCCTGATTACTCTTCCTCTGTTCTCGCTACTTAGCAATGTTCCTGTTTCTAACACTTTCACACCCAGTAAACCCTTGCTGGGTTGAAATTGATTAAAAAAAATTTTTAAGTTCAGTCTTTTTAGACTTCAATACAGATGCTATCGATAAGTTCAGACATAGGAAAAAACAGGTCACATAATGTGTCATTTAATTTATTGACCAATTGAAATCCATTACTCTTCATAATTCTGGATCCCTTTCAAAAAACCCCAGTTTATAAATAGTGAGAAAATTCTTTGCAGTCACTACTACACTATAAGGGATTTTAAGGAGATTACACCCCAATTATTTTCTAATGTGCAATAAATGAATCAACTTCAGTAGTAAGTCAGTTTCATCATTACTTCTTACATATTGATAAAAGCGAGGTGACTCATTTACATATGAAGGCACAAAGACTATAAATAGCTATGGCTATTACTCAGGAGGCAGTTGAGTGCATACTACTTCCTGTGAGTCAGTAATACTATACTACATCGCCAATATCTAAAGAATCAAACAAGCGATTATTACTTGATAATTATGAAGATACACAAGTGTGGCTTAGGATACTAGCAGCTAAATCTAGAAGAAAAATGCTACTAGATTTAAAATCAGTTGGAGGAGAAAACCAAATAACTGATCTTTTGTTAGCCACTGGTGGTTGTGAGTCCATTATAAAATTATCAGCAATTGCACACCCAAGACATTTGGAGGATATGACATTTGATGTTATAACCCAAATAATAGTGAAAAACATAGCACCCAAGGAAAAGCCAGTGAATGCAGAAAGATCTAAGAATATTTCTCAAAAAATGAATGAATCAGTTATTGAATATGTTTTTCATTTAAAACAGGCCTCTAAATATTGTGAATTTGAGAAACTGGGATAGGAAAACTAGTCAATTGAATAGGATTTGATCTAAATGAAATTGGTAAACAGCCTGCAAAATGAGGAGTATCAGCAATGTATTTACAACTGGGAAAGTATTCACAAGAACAGGGTGTTGAATTTGTTCAGCAATAAGAATTGAATGGAAAATTTAATAAAACAAAAGCTATGGTAGAGAAAATGGACACATACACCATAAAGAAAAGGATAAAATAAACTGTACTTTTTGTGGATATTAACATCAAAGAGAAAAACAAAAATGTCCAGCATATAAAAGAAAAATGTGAAAAGTGTTTCAAAATGAATCATTTTAAATGTATGTGTAAATCCCAAAAGAAAAACATAGAGATGGTCCAACAAAATGATAAGGAAATAAGTATGGTCATCTTTTCAATAAAGAAAAAAATGTAAAAGGATTATTAAAAATTCTAATCAATAATGTATTATTGAACATGCAACTAGATATGAGAAGTGACATGATGCTGATACCCAGACATTTCTGGAAGAAATTAGCAAAACCAAGATTAAAGAAAAGGTTTGTACAATTGAATCAGTTTGATGGACCCATGATAAAAATGTTAAGCTATTTTGAAGCCTATGTGGAACTAAAAAATAAGTTTGACATATTACCAATTATCATGGCAAACTGTGAAAAGAATCACGGTCTAATAGGAAATGATGTATTGAACATAAACTTGACAAAATTAATAAACAAAATAAAGGCATAAGAAACTGGAATGTTTGAACTATGAAACAAAGTTAAGACTAAAGGAAAATGTCTCCCCCTCATATTTTGAAGCACAAAAGTTCCAGTTTATCTACTACCAATAGTTGTAGAAAAACTAAAAAAAATACTGGAACAACGTCTACATGAATGAGTTCAGACAGGAGGGAGCAAATCGACCTTCCCGTTAGTAATTTTAAGAAAGAAGGATAGGGATCTGCACATATGTGGTGACTACAAAATAGGTGTAAACCATAAAATATGTGCAAACATATCCTATCCCCAATGAAGAATGCACTTTGAACTCCCCTGTGGATATGAAAACATTCTCTAAAATTGATCTAAAGTTGGCATACCATCAAATACCTGTTGACAAAGACTTTAAAGAAATCACAACAATGAACATGCCAATAGGCTTATTAAGATGGAAAAGAATGCTGCATGGAATTAAAACTGCAAATGCAATTTTTCAAAGGGCTATAGAGCAGGTTATTGGTAGCAATATAAAAAATACAATATGCTACCAGGATAATATTTCTGTTGGTGCTATTAACAACGAAGAACTAAAATGGAAAACCAGTATGGTTTTGAATAAGTTAAAAAATGCTGGACTAACAATTAACAAAAAAAATGTGTGCACAACACTAAAAAAGTATAATTTTTGGGATATTCCATATCTAACAAAAGGATATCACCAAACCAATCATTAATTGACAATATATTAAAAGCTGAAGTTCTGAAGAACAAAAGAGAATTGGAATCTTTCTTATGACTTGTAAATTTCTACAGACAATACACCTATACTAATACTGGTAGATGAGTATTCAGGCTGGTGAGAAGTAATGCAGGTTTCCAACAAAAGGTGTTTGACTGTAAAACAAGCATTAAGGATCATATTTTCAAGAAATGGAATTCCGAAAACATTAGTATCTGACAATGCCTCAGAGTTCTATGACGAGGAACTATGAAAATGGTTGAAGAAAATTGGATGCAAACCATATAAAACCCCACAGTACCATTTGCAATGCGATGGATTAGCAGAAAGGATGGTGCAAGCTATAAAAAATGGATTGAAGATATGTCTACAATAGAAAAGAAAGATGGAAACATTTCTTTCTAGATTGTTGCTAAGATATAGGACAATACCACATGCTGGAAGATCGAAAAGCCCATCAGCCCTCATGTGGTTGACAAGTTAGAGCTCCATTGACCATGTTTTATGCTGTCAATAAAAAACAATGGTACAAAATAATAGTGAATCTAATCTACAAGAGGCAAAATTCATAATGCAAAGTGTACAGAACATTATGATAATAGAAAAAAATGGAAATGGGATATTAGTGCATGTGGACTAAGTTAGATACAGAGAAGGATGGGGAACAGGATCAAGGTGTCAGAAGATGTCGATTGACATTACACTTGAATATTTGAAGATTATAGTCATCAGGGAAGCAAGCAAGGAGAAGGGAGTTCCACAGGCAGGAAGTGTGAGAGAAGAAGCTTTTTTGAATAGAAGAGACGATGACATTTAACAATACAATAGTGATGAAGAAATGTTTAGTGGGCTTGAAAGTAATGAAGGTGAAAGTGTTATGTCAAGGAAAGACAAACATGACAATGAAATCAAGAGCAATATAGACTCTTAAGATGAACAATTGTAGGAGAAATACACATATGAAAAAAGAAAAAAGATCATGATCTCCCATATTTAGACAATCTCTTAGGGAAAGGGAGGAAGATAGTGAGGAGACAAAAGTTCCCAGAAGAAGTACCAGTGAAAATAAGGGGATAAAACCTCTTTGGTACAGGGAGATGAGGTGAGTCATTTACATAGGAAGTCACAAAGACTATAAATAGCTACAGCTATTACTCATGGACAGTTGAGTGCATACTACTTCTCATGAGTCAGTAACAGTACACAACAACAACATACATTGCATAACCTTCTTTGAATGAAGACCAGCTTTTAGACCAATTAGTAATTGTTCAATTTATTTGCTTCACATTGTTGTAAATTATCTACTTTATATTGCTTGTTACAATTTATTTAGAAGAAGAAACAGGCTCCTTCAGCATTTATTCCACAAACAATATTGGCAGACTCAATGTAAGTCCAGGTAGACATAAATAACACAAAACAATAAATTTAAGACAAAGAACAATTCATGTATTAACAAAAGGAATTACATGAGTAGATAATTGTAATGAATGGAAAAAACCTTAAAATAAATTATAAGAAAAATATTCTTGTTTGTGTGCATGTGTGTAACAAGCATGTGTAATAGACATGTGTGTGTAAATGCATGTGTGAGAGAGTTCAAAAGTCAAAAGAAGACCAAAGAAGCGAATGCACCTTAGCAGCAGTGTTCATATCTACATGTGACTAAACCTGAAAGCCAGTGCTAAAAACCTCAAGAAAGGGTGAGTGAGAATATCATTACCTATTTATAGGCTTAAAAAGTGTCTTCTATGGCCAATGGGTTAACCCACACAAATACAGAGAGCCCTATAAATGGGCAGCAACGAATACAATGCATTATCTATCATTTATCAATTTATAAAGAAATAAATAAATATTTGTTTTATATTTTATTGATATTTTTATAAAATTAGGAATAAAAAAACCTATCTTCATAGTTATTTATAAAATGATAAATAATAAATATTGTATTGTAGATGGTTTTCATATTTTGATAATTTTGTAATTTTAAAAAATTTTTTGAATAAAGTGATTTCTTTGCATATTTATTTCTTTATATAATGGTAACTAATAAATCTTTATAAAAGTAAAGAATAAATATTGTTTAGCATCCCGATACCACTTTCTTATCAATGTTGAATTTTGTACAAATCTGTGCAAAAAGTGGACCAAAGAGCTTACCCAGCTTAATACATATTTTCAGGAAATCTCAACGTTTAATTGGTCAATAAACACACAAGTGGACGTTGCAATCCACTCATATACAAGTCTTTTTCCAGCACATGACCAAGTCAAGTTTTCCTGGTTCTTTTTCCAGGAGCCTGTCACGTGGTTACATTAATTATAAATACCAGACATGAGTTCGTTCTCTCTCTTTTCTTTGTTGATTTCATTCGTCTATGTAATCTTAAAGGATTCACATCTTGACCATGTGTGGTCAGATGCTTATGAAAACATATTCACACATGCACATATGTACAAACTTTTCCAAACTACATTACAAACATATGAAACATTTCCAAACAAGCAACAAGATCTTTTCTCTTTAAAATACTCTGACCAAGCTTTCACACAGGTCTTTACAAAACAAAATTGTAATATTCTGCATATAAAAAAATATATTCTTTGTTCCAAAGCTATCATTTATGTCGTAGTTGAATATCGTTATCATTTGATTTTTTACTTAAATTTATGTTTGTGGATGTAGCATTATTTATTTTCAGCAAAACATTTAAAACATTCATGCAACCTTCTTAGATTCACTACAATTGCATTGTACTTTGTTCACATATTTTTATAATCTTGTAAATAAACATCACCGAGGAAAAAAAGTACAAAATAATAGTGGTGTCAAGGGGAAAAAACATCCTTTTGGACACAGCATTTTTTACACCTAATTCAAGCTATAGATTAAATAGTGGAACAAATTGGACTCTCTCACTTTAAGTGGCTGTCTAAGAGAAAGATTACAATTAATTTAAAATGTGGAAGCAGCAACAAGAAATCACTTCACTATCTTTGCCAAAAAGTCATGGCAATTCAATGATAATAAAGAAATAGAATCTTTGTAGAGCCATGATCGCCTATATACTGAAAGGACATGGCAAAAAGATTATTGCAGTAGACGAAAGTTTTAACTTATTTGTTTAATAAATCATTCTTATGTTAGCCAATAAGTAAATACTTTTTTGAAAGAAATCTTACGTGAATGAAATGAAGATCTGCATCTCTATTTTGTTAACTCATGAAACGCTTTTTTCTTTTTAGCTAATTGGTTTATTTCTTTAAGAATAATAACTTGGTCAGCAATCATTACAAATGTTATGAGTTATCTCCCTTGTATAACAGAATACTTTTTGCAGTAGAGATATTTTTTTGTCATTTTTTAAAATCATTTCCCCGTAAGCAATGTGATAAAGACGCTGAGACGAAAGCGGTTACTAAGTGCGAAAGAATCTGAAAGAGAGAAAAAAAAAACAAAAACATTATTAATGAGAGATAACATGAAAAGAACAGGAACTACGGAGATAAGATGAAAATAGACATTGCATTTAGATTTTTGAAGATTAAAGTTGATTGGAAAGCAAGAAACCAGAATAGAGCTGCTCAAGTGAGAAGTGCGGGAAACTGTTAGTATAGAACTTATGGTTAAATCTATCAATTTCAACTGTAAATTGATGAGACCTAACTGCCAAATTAGTACAAAATTGTAAATTTGATGTATCAAAGTGGAAATCTCATCAAAACAATTACCATGAAAATATTCACAGAAAAGGCACAGGGAAGCTATGTTATGATGGTGGAAAAATGATTTAAGCCAAGATTCCAGGTGAAGACTCATAACATTAGAGGTTCTTCTTTGGATTTTTTCAAGAATCTCTAAATACATAGCAGAAGCACCACACCAGATGTGGCAGCAATATTTAATGTATGGACGAATAGTAGACGGATAAAGATGTAAGATAGATTTTGGTGAGAAAAATTGTCTAGCATGACACAGTGAACAAACTTTCTTAAGAGCAGACATAGCAATTGATTTAATATAAATATTCCACTTCATGTCACTCAAAAATGTCAGCCCAAGAAGGTGCAATGAATCACTCTCCTGGAGGTTAGCAATGTTGGGACTTTATTATTATAAATAAATAAAAACAAAATATTAAATAATAATAATAATGATGAATACAGTCCACACATTCAACTTCTTTCTCTGTGACATTGTGTGTAATAACGAGTGACTTCTCCCATTTATCACATACAACCATGAAACACTTGTAACCAAAAATGCACACACATTAATTAATACATGTAAAAAAAAATAAGTAAATGATATTAATGTACAATTTAACATGCCTTTACTGTTATTTCTGTATATGTTTTTATTTCCTGTGAAGTATGTTTTATTTCCTGTCAACATGAGGCTATTTCTGCTGCTATGATGTGATGCTGATGTAAGGCAAAAAGGTTCTTGAAGACAATTAAAAGAAAGTAGTTTTGTTTTGGAGGCATTAAAATTAACAAATCATTTCTTGTCATAGTCAACAACAGATTATAGGCCATTTTTGAGATTACCTGCCAATTCAACTTTATCAAACCTATTAGTCATACCATTAAGACAGGAGTAAATAGTTGTCATCAGCTTAGACAGCAAGTCAAGAACTGATGACTTTTGCAAAGTCATTGATGAAACAAAGTAAGTACAAAGATAGAACTCTGGGTAAAACTGCATTAATTTAAAAAGATCTAGGAGAGTGGCCATTTATGCTAACTTTCATTTCATGATTAAATAAGAAAAATTGAGTCAAATCAAAAATTTGTCCAGAAATACCATAACCTTTCAACTCATGATGAAGACCAACATACTAAACCCTGACAAATGCCTTTGAGATATCTAAAGCAACAGCCTTCAACATTCTTATCTAAAGCTTGATAAACACTTTCAGCAATAACCATTAATACATCAGCAGTTGATCTAGAAAAGCTGTTTGTTTAAAAGAAGATCCTGCAAAGTGAGGTGCTTAACCAATTCAGAGTACTTTGCCAAAAAGAGGTAGAAGATTAATAGGCTGATAGAAGCATCAGATGGTTCACCTGAGTTCTTAAAGACTGGAACTACAGAAAAGAATTTCTAACATGCAAGAAAGCAAGAATCAGCAGGACATTTATTGCCGATTTTAGAGAGAACAGGAGCCATTTCTGGAGCACATTTCATTAGGACTATTTCAGGGATGGCATGCTTTATTGGAATTGAGTTTAGAAATGATAACAGAATCCATGGATAGAGTTATATGCATATCACAAATTAGAGACTCAGGTCTGAGTGGATAGTCTGGCAAAGATACTCCAGTTGAGTCAAGAGTAGAACTGGAAGAGAATTTACAAGCAAAGCATTCTGCTTTATCTGCAGAAGATGATAACATCTCAAATTGAATGAAGAGAGATCATCTTTTTGTCTTTTGTGCTATGTTCTGGTTAAATCCAATTGGTTTTTATGAAAACCCACTTTGCAGTGTTTTCATATTAATCCATGTTGGTGCTTGTGAAAATTTTCTTTTAAGGGTTTCTATATTATTTTCAGGTGGGTCTACTGCAAAGATGTTCCATCATGTTCTGACTACTGTTAGTCATTTGCAATTTTTTGTTCTTTGTAAAATATTTTTCTTTTCTATAATTGAAAAAAAAAAGAAAGTAAGACAGAAAACAAAAAGACCAGTTACCCACAACAAAATAAACAAAAAGCAAATGAAAAAATGATTTTGTAAATAACAAAAGCAAATTCATCTAAATTAGAAATAAAGTCTGGCTTATAAAACAGTTATACCAAGAAAAATTAAATGCTGGAAAAAAATTAAAATTGCACAAAACAAATACAGTGTAACAAAAGTTAAATAAAAAATAAACAAAAAAAAATCAGAATAAAAATTGCAAATGAAAAAGTAGACAATCAAGTCAAAATAAATTCAAAACTTAACCAAAAACAGTAGCAAAAGCTCAAATTACAGAAATTTGTTTAAAAAAAAAGTGGAAACCTCAACTAGGTGATCGTTGACCCATGAATATTTAAGTTACTTAAGTTACTACAGAAAATATAGTACAAGGCCTTAAATGGAGAAAGGGAGGAATCATCATGATTTTATTATTTAACTTAGCTTACCACAATCATAGATTCATTTATTCAGTTCTCAAACCATATGTCATTATTTGCGTGGGCTCAATATATGAGTCACTAGTAGTCTATGAGAAGTTAAGCAAGTGGGGACTGGCTTTTCCCAGTTCTTTTGTTTAATGCTAATGTCTTAAGTTATTTATAGTCCTAATATTGAGTTCATATATTTTAATTACTCATATTTTATTTATTACCTTCATTTTATTTATTATTTTATTATATATCTTTTCTTCAGTTCTAAATTTTGGTATTTGAAATAAAGTTTATTAGATCTATTTTATAGGATATTGTCTAGTCATTTGTGTCATAATATGGTTGTGGGTAACTGTAGTGGGGATTTGTTTTCATGTCAACATTTGGAAATAAGCTTAGATATTTTGTTTATGTGTTTATATGGAAAGGTGATTATTATTATATTGTCCTCTAGGAAAAAATTACAGGTTTTAGGGAGTTGTTGTAAGCTGATCTTATTTTTTTGTGTGGGTTTTGTTTTGTTTTCAAGATTCCATATATGTCTTGCGAATGTTGTACTATTTGCATATTTGTATTGTTAAATGACATTTTACATGAATAGTTTATCTCTTTCCAGGAATCTTCTGTTCCTATATTTTTTTAAATTTTCCTTTGGTTTCCATTGGTTTGTAGGCAGTTATTGTTTAGTGGGCATTCATATTTTTTCTGCATTTAGTGGTAGAGTTGTGTGCAATTGTAGTGCATTCTGGATTTTTTTGTTGTGTTATGATTTGTAGCATTTTTATCGTGCTAATATAAATAAGTTTTAGAGTATTGCTATCAAATAGTTTTGTGCAGTTTGCTTGATTTTGGAAAGTGTTTGTCAATGATTTTAATGGATATTTTAAGTAAATTTGTTTTTACATCTTTATTCTATGGTGAGTTGATGCTTCTTTATATGTTGTGTTTTTTGTTTTGTTTGGTGTAAATGTAAGTTTTTCTGAAAAAAAAAACACTGTTTTTAGTGCTATTTGATAATTGTTTTTGCTTCATTGAAAATGTTTTTGCTTTGTTATACTCCACTGCAATTAGATCTCTTTCAGATTCACACTACATATCGAACAGATGTAAAAGCTAAGAAAACAAAACACAAAATAAAAAAGTTTTTTTCTTTGTGCAGGAGCTCCAAGTATCACATCCAGTCCACAAAACAAATTCCTGCAATAAAATAGCCAATCATGATTTTTCCTGCCAAAAAAAAAAAGATGACACTGGAGGTGGGGGCACAAGATTTGTTTAAAAGAAAACCCCTCATAATCAACCAACATGGTAGCAGGCCAAGAGACCACCCGTTGATATGCACTGTCACCATCA
Source organism: Acanthosepion pharaonis (assembly GCA_903632075.3). Classification (NCBI taxonomy): domain Eukaryota; kingdom Metazoa; phylum Mollusca; class Cephalopoda; order Sepiida; family Sepiidae; genus Acanthosepion; species Acanthosepion pharaonis. The sequence continues at coordinate 194,175 of CAHIKZ030004929.1, read as the reverse complement.
CCACCATAATCACCTCTCTTATCAGCACCATGAACTTGCCTAAGCTTCATTAATCTCACCTGATTCTTCACACCAATGCGGCCAATGGGCCAGAGCTAGTTCTGTCACTGCCATGGTCTCGATGCCATCACTGACATTTTTAATACCTTGATTTCTTCATCACTCAGTTCTACGCCTCTTTTGTCATCACCACTGTGATCCCATTTCATTGATGTCTCATTTGACCAGAATCCAACAGACGTTCCATTCAATCATCCTTCACTATTCACTCCAGGCCTTCCTTGTTGTCACCATCATGACACCATTTCATTGAACCAATTCAACCAGAATCCAATAGAAACATTCTGCTCAATCAACCTTCACTATCCACCCCAGGCTTCCATTGATGCCACCACCATGACCTACATCAATCCACACCAACACACGTTAACAGACTGTTCGGCTTCAACACTTCGGCCTCATCACACAACCACCAGACCATCAAACATCTCACCAGTATTGATTGCAACCCTGTAGAAAGGTGTACATCAATGACTCTCCACTTGCCTTCACTAATCCACTCCAGGCCTATCTCCTAACACCAAATGTGATGTCGGACAACCAACTCTAGAAATCAGCCAACTCCATGCCCTACTAACAACCCTTACACCTAATCGCTTTCCTTACCAATGGCAACTAAAGAACCATATATAAACAATTTTTCCCCCCATTCATACAACTATGTATATATTCTGAATTTTGACCAATACACATTCTTGAAATTTCAATCCTTGTTTGTTTCTTTCCTTTGGAATCATATGCTCATTATAACAGTTTAATAAGGTTTGGGATAATTTGCAGCTGATTGATGGGAGGTATGTTTAATTTATGTAGATTGATGAATGTAAAACAATAATAATAATAATATTAACTCTGAAGCTGGAATTTACAAAATAAATTGCAAAAAATATCTCATGAAACACATTGTTGAGATATTCAGAAATTTAAATAAAAGACTATATAAACATAAGAGGGATCTTTTACAAAACAATAAACACAATGCATGTGATTTTGATGAAAAGAGAAAGTAATTCATTAAGATGAAAATGCATTGAAAGTACACTAATTTCAGAATTCTGTACAGTAAATTTACAATGGGATCATACAACATATATACTTTACTCACAAAATGAAAACTAACAAGTTCAGAAAAAGCTAGATTTAACATCTAGATAAATCAAACATTAACATTCAAATTTAAAGGCAGAACATCTCAGTACCTTTAATACTTTAGTGTAAATTGTTTTAGGTGATTCATTTATCCAGGTGTTTTATATTAAAAATCTGAATATCCAGATTCCAAACAATAATAAAATAAAAATAAAGAAAACATGGTCTCATGCCTGTTCAATAAATCATTTGTATTTACAACCATATGTACATGAATTCAAAAGAGTCAAAAAGAAGAAAAATAGTCTTTGGAAAAGACTGTGGTTGAGAAAAGACTATATAGTTGGTCCACAGAAAAAATCTGTTTTGAAAAAGACTTTTATCATTAACAAAGATCCACTGATCATATTTGTTGTTGTTATTGGAGATGATTCATTTGAAGTCACTGACTGTCTGTCCATGTTATTGTTGGAGATGATTTATTTGAAGTTGCTGATATATATGTTTCTTTCAACACATGCTGGGGAGAAAGGAAAAATTATGGACTGACGTCTTCTCTTGTGTTTGGCTTGGAGACAGCTACATCTCTGTTCTCTAAAAGTCAAAATTTGTGGGTTTTTATAATAATTTTTTGCCAAAATTAGGCACAGAGAAAAATGTTTTTTTAGTTTTCTCTGATTGGTCATTTCACATGATGATGTTAATTTCTAGCCAATAAACACTTTGATTTAAATTATGTGTTGCATTGTGGAATCTTTTTTGGTATGTTTGTAATATTGTTTGTTATTGGGTAGAAAATAAAGTTTAGGTGTTTTTTTTAATATGGTACATATATGTAATTATGGTGGAAATAAGGCTTATTTCTTATACTATACCCACCATTTGTTATATTTCTTCCCACACAGCTTTCTCCCGCTTTTGATATATATTAGTTTGAAGAAGTTCCTTCTTGGAAGGAAATGTGACACTAATAATTTTTACATCTTGTCATTCATTTGCTCACACACACAGACATTATTATATATATATATATATATATATATATATATATATATATTCAGTACTTGACAAGCCTATTGAGCTATAGCTGCTTTGTTTTTCTCTTTGGTGAAAAGGAGTCACATGGTATAGCTTGATGTAGACAAGCTGGCATTTTTGAGCTGACTGAATATGACCTGTTGAAAAGTATTGTATTTGAAGTGGATTTAAGAAGGTTGCGTGAATATTTAAGATTGTGCTGCAAATAAAATATGCAATATCCACAAACATAAATTATAAGAAATGGCCAAATGGTAATGATATTCAATCACGACAAAAAATACATGTTTGAAACAACAGATTAAATTTTATATACACAATTTACAATTTTTTTTTTGTAATGATGTGTGCAAAAGTATATTTTAGAGAAAAAGTTCTTTGCTGTTTTGGAAATGTTCAATGTCTAAAAAGTTGTCTGCCTTTGATTAAAATGGTTGAATTTAACTTAGACAAAAGATTTTTCTATGAAAGATATTAAGTGAAAAAGTTTGTTGCGTAAATTTTTCTAATCTCTCATAAAGAAAGTTTGTTTGTTTGATGGCTATTTGACAAATAATTCCTGTATGTATCTTTTGCGTGTGTGAGTCTCAAATGTGATGAAAAATTTGTTTGCTGTTTCTATCTATAGTTTAACAACCAAATCGGCTCAACGGGGCTTGGTAGCTGTTGTGAATTTTTCTGAGAAATGCGTGGGTGAATGTTGTATTTTTTATCTTTAGCCAATAGGATTTCTTGAAACATTTAAATTAGGGATGGAATTTGAGAAAATTTTTTTTATGTCGGCTGAGCCTACTTTTGCACAAATTTTGACTGTTTTGTTATGGAAATTTCTCGAAGCTTATTTTATATTTAACAACCAATGAAATTCAAGAAAATGTTTGAAATTGAAATGAGGGTTACTAAATATTTGTCTGTTTACATGGGAAACAAACTTTAAGTTTTTTGAATTTACTCAAGCAAACATTGATTGGGTGAATTCCCTCTTTTTACACATTATAATATCATTTCTACTATGTCTACAAAATCTTATCTTAGATTTTATATTTGGAAGCTTTTAACTGAAGCCAGCTATTTTGGAAGTAAATGCTGGCAGCTTAACGGTTGGCATAATTTATGGTCAGAATTATGATGGTATTTGGTGATCTTTGAACCTCTCATTTTCATTCTTGTTCGAAGAAAATGTGCTTGCCAGATGTTATCATTGCAGTTCATCTTACAGCAATCCAAAAATTTCACTTCTAATGTTGCAATACGAGTGGCCCCCAACTGTTACCTTTGATCATTGCTTCATCATAGATGCAGACTGACAGACATAGATGAGGTTCTCTTTCACCATTGCATTTTTAATTATTAATTTTTGAGTACTACATTAAGATAAAACTTGCTTTTTAATTGTTGGTATTGTATTTATTAATTTGAAAGAACTATAATGAAAATTAAGGAACTATTTGCTCTGGATTGAAAAGTGTGTTTCTTGTCAAGTTTTTATAAACAAGAATCATCAAATTGATATCTGGTATGGAAACTTACTCCTCTTAGACACCAATAACCACAAAGCGATTGATGGTGCAAGTATTGTTATCCTTATATATCAAGTTTATCTTAGTTTAATGAAAGACCATAAGAGTGGAGCACCTAGTAAGAATCAAAATCACGTCAGTACTGTAAAATAGTACACAGGTCTAAACGATTTTGAAGTTATTCCACGGCGAAAGTACCATTTCAGTCGTTACACAAGGGAGATAACTCTCGTAGAATTTTAAAAGATTCTTTTACGTAGTTATTATTCCTGGTAAAAAAAATAAGAAAAGTGTTGTATAATGGAAAACGAAGTCCCACATATCCTCAGTCTATTTACGTAATATTTCTTTCAATAAGTCATTTAATAATCGGCAGATGGCTTAAACAAGTTTTCAGTCTTGAAAATTTAAATTGTTATTACAGATATGTATGTAATTTTTTATGGGAGTTAAACATTCCTTCCTGTAATTTTATTTATTTTGATTTCTTGAGAAAAATCAATTTTGGACTTGTGAATTATGGAATATTCATTACTATAGAGAATAGCAGTTATTACATTTATTTTATTCACTTCTTTATCATAAAATCGCATTTAATTTCCTTACTATTGCAAATACACTTGCATCTAAAATAAAATGTGTCCATGAGTATAAAATCAATAAGGTATATTTCAGCCATGCTGGTTTGTGGAACCAACTTCCAAGAGCATGCATCCCAGATCATTACAATATTAACCCATTCAAGTCTAGGGTTAACCATATTATAAATTGTCTTTCTTACTCTGTAACCCTCTACATTGTGTATCTCTTAGGGCTTGTACAGGGTGAGCATCATTGTACAAAAAAAAAAAAAATCTTGTAGATATATGTATATGCAATTATAGTACAAGTTGCACAACAATCTTTTTGTTGAAAGTAACTAACATAGATGAATAAATAAATAGCTGTCAAAGTATATGTGTTGTAGTGAGTTTAGGTAATAATTGGCTGTAGAGGCAATGCATAGCAGCAGCAACTAATTGGTGCCTTTATAAATCCATGCTTTCATAAAGCAACTCTCTCTTTTCTTTACTTCTGCTACATCTTTTTTCATAGCTGGACTTTTATTATTTCATTTCTTTTTATGGAATAAATATTTCATAAAATTTGAACATGTTTTGTATTTGCCTTTGTTTTGTATTGATTGCTGAAAACATTCATGGGGTATGGATACCTCCCTAGTAGATATACATACCATTTGCTGGTATGCATACTGTTGTATAATATATTGTAAAGACAATGCTGATTGGCTGACACACAGTCAAGACACTGTAAAGATTGACAAAGACAGAGCCAATACATTTGTATATACTTGAAATAAAAACAGTTGCTAGCTGTCACTTGAACAGCTTACTTGTGTCCCCTTTTTTCCTAGCTGTAAGACTTTGGTGTGAACCTTGGTTTCAGCTAATGAAAAGTCATGAAAAGTCTATTTGTGTTAATTTTTTTGATTGGACAAAATTATTTTATTTTCCAGTGTTCCTTTCTTTTTATTTTTTATCATAACAGAAGTTATTAGTGGGGTCTCCCTGATTTTTGTTAGTTTTCGGTCACAAATTAGTAGGCTCTGGTCCTACAAACTGCCAGCATTTTTCAGTGGGGCTCAGTCTTTCCTTCTTCTTTCTTTTTTAATTTGAGGGTTACTTTCTTGTTAGTTGAGAGAGAACTATCTATAGAGAAGTTTAGAGAGAGAGAGAGAGAGAGAGAGAGAGAGAGAGAGAGAAAGAGATAAAGGTTTTAAAGGAAAGTGCAAATGTCTTATTTTAATTTTAATTAATTTTATTTTTGTTTATATATTTTATTTCTATATTTTATCTTATTTTATTTTTTATTGGGACTCACTATAAATTTACAGTTGAAATTGTTAGATGTAACCATAAGTTCTATTCTAATAATTGCTTTTCTTGCACTTCTCACCTTCCAGTTTCTTGCTTCCCTGCCGTATACAATCTTCAAAAATTTAAATACAATAAAAATCGCAATCTGGTGTCTTTCTGAATCTGTTATTTTATTGTCCTTTCTCCTCACTAAAGTCTTCTCATTCTCTTTCACTCTCAGTAACTCATTGTGCCTTTGTGGCATTATCACCTTGCTTGGGGTGAAATGATTAAAAAGAAAAGAAAATTGGTACTGGATAGAATCCTAAGACACAAAGTTGTAAGAGAAGAACTACAAGAGGGTGCCAGAAAGTTTTCAGTCCAATTTTTTTCCCCAAATCAGTTTTCAATGAGCAAACATAGGAAATATATTTTGGAAGGATTAAATAAACTTAAAAGATGTGAGGATAGCATAAGAGTTATTAGTGTAGAAAATAGAATCAGTAAACAGAGTTCATTTTTGCACAAATGCCATCTCTTCTCTCTCTCTCATTTATGGCTTAAACAGTGGGGTAGCCTTGAATAGCAACCAGTCTAGAAGGAAAATATTGAATTCAAACTGTGCAGAAGGTAATGGAAAAAACACTTCATTATCTTTCCCAAGAAGTCATGGTAAATCAAAGATAATAAATTGCATACTGATCAGAGTTACTGTTCTTGTATCAAATAAAAATATAAGAAAAAGAAAGTGTTAAATGTAATATCATTGAATAGTGACAGAAAAATATATTTTAACACTAAATAATATTCTCTCTAACCTCTCTATATACCATGTCAAGATGAGGATATTCATAGCTCTCTGCCATCTCCTATCCTTTGCTGATCTCACTAATAACTTCTTCATGAACACTATTTCTCTTTGTGCTATCTGTTCTCCCCAAGCATTTGTAAAAACTTAGGTGACTTGCTTTTTTCCTCTTGCCTCTTCAATGTATTCTGCCAGTGTTAAATTCTTCAGCTGATTTACCAATTTAACCACAGAAATTTACAGTTGCAGTGGTTCAGATCTAACCATAAAGCCATCCTTTATATTCTCTGACCACATGTTATGCTACGAATATTACACCAGTATTTTTATTATGTTTTAATAGTATTTATAATCACCTATATTCTGAAGAGACATGAAGTTTAAAAATCTCTATCTATAAAAGGCAGGATGTGTGTGTGTGTGTGTGTAACAAATGCACGACCGCAATTTTCAACGGATTTGCACCAAAATTTACATGCACATGCTCCAAGTTAGCGGGAAGGCCAAGACCAGCTTTGCATTTCCCAACTCCCATTGATAGTGGAAATAATTGATTTTTTCATGCTTCTACGGCAGTTTTCATGTAGTTTACGGCCATTTTCTACTGGCCAGAGTGAGAACCTATAGCTGGCTGCCACAAATAGGCAGGAAGATTCTATTGGCTAGTGTGAGAGCCAACAGCTGACTGACACAAATGTTAACTAGCATGCTAGCATGCAAAAAAAATCGATAGTTGCATTCGTCACAAGTGGGAAAAATTTAAATCTGCATGGCACTTTACTGCAATTGGCTTATTCGCTTGCTTAAAATCAATGTTGATTCTGATTCCGCAGAACTGGGTTGGGTGTGAAAAAGTATTTGTTGTTAACATTCTTCTTTCATTCGGTTTTTCCAGTTTTTTAAAGCAGATCATTTTGTGTTCATTTTGTTTAGCTCTTTTTTCGTAACAAATTTAATGTTTAGTATAGAGCTTAGAAAAAATGTGCAGTGTGAGATAGGCAAGAAGAAAGGCATGTAGCAACATCAGCACGGCAAAGGGCACTCCTTTAAAGGCAAGGAAGGGCAAAAATATTTTAAGTTAAGTGATAGCGATTGCTGTATGGGTCGTACAATTTTTGAATCATGCACGGGCAACGCTGGGCCATGCTGCTAGTATATAAATAAATAAACTTAAGAAATGATATGCCAAGTGTGTTGAAATTTTAGTTGAATATATAGAATTGCATCTACATTTCATGATTCTAAGTCAGGCATGGCCAACCTTTTTTGAGTAGCGGGTTGCATAAAATATGGCTCAACATAGGGTGGGGTTCACAACTAAAAAAATTCAAAGATTTTTTTTGTTTGTGGTATAACAGCCTTTTTATTACAAAAGACAATACATATAAGCATCTGCCTTAGAAATGTTGAAAAGTTGATTTCTTTCTTTGGAGAAAAGATTTTTCTTTAATTAAAAAATTGAAGTCTTTGTATAATATTACTGATGACAGTATGATTAGCACATGATACTGCATGTGACTTGTTTCTAATTTATTCATTTGAAAATACAAACAATAAATTTTAAAAATAAAATATATATTTCTTTGGCAGAGAAAAAAAAATTATGAACATTTCCTGTTTTTAAAGCAAAAGGTGATCTTCTTTAGTGAAAATCACCAGTGGTTTAAAATGGCCAAAACATTACCTTCAACAAAAAGTTACAAAATTCAAGAGATATTGTACTTGATCATTGTTATGTCTGTGATTATGGATGAGTGCGAGATTGTATGAGTGAACAAGTGAGAATGAAAGTAAAGAAAGAAAATTTTTGATAAATGTTATTTTACTCATGAAATTAGGAATGCTATTCAAAAAGCCAAACAGGCTGCATACAGCCCATGAGCTGCAGTTTGCCCATAACAGTTTTTGGTCATTCTTACAACAGTTAGAGCTTTACAGCATCCCTTCATCATATTACAGCCCCCACCCCCCTCATATATTTAGCCATATATAGGTAGATGAAAAAATGCTGATGTTGGAGTGTATAGGTTAATGAAAAAGGCTAGAATACAAATTATAGCAATAACAATATTATTATTAGAAAAGCTAATACAGACATTGTCCTCACCTACATAGGATTTGTAGAGTGACTTACCAGAGGGGTCTATTGTTGATGCAGATAACAGGTATCCATTTCATCTGGAGCTGGTCCTTTGGCCTAGGAACAGGTGTTAGGTCCTTCTGTGAGCATCTATCTTCTATACCGGCCTTTGTGTCTTTGAACCTCAATAGTTGTAACATGATTTTCTACTTCGTTGTAGGGAAGATTTTAAATTAGGGCTCTAGTCATCAAGTTTTAAATAAAAAACCTCAATAGTTCCTTAATAAAATTATTTATAACTTTTTGTATTTACAAAGAACAATATTTCATGTTTGCTTATCAACAAAATCTCATAGTGAAACTGACAACTGTCTTAAAGGGAAATATACTTTGAACAGTAAAGATTATTTTCTTTTCTTTCTATACTTTTTGTTGCATTAATTAAAGTAACATTTTTTTTACAGTTAAATTCTGAGTAATCACTAAACCCAAGAGTTAAATTGTTGATCTTACAAACATTACTCGATTTTTTAACCAATGAAATTTTTCCTGTAAAGCTAGAACACACAGCAAATTAAGTCAAATTCAGCTTGTACTCATATCAAAAGTATCATTATCATCAATATAATTACAAATTTGAGATAGAGCACTAAACTAGAAGTCAGATATCATGAGGCTTTATATTAGTTACAACAAACTGAATTAAAAATCTCTCATTTGAAATTAAAGTAAAATTATCTTTCATTTATGATTGAATTTTTGAGACAATGAACTATCATTATCATATAACTTTACTTATTTTGGTTGTTATGTTCACAGCATCTTGGCCATTAGTCTTCTACAGGTATCTGCCATACTTGTCAAAATTCTTGGAATTTGTAAACAAACCCATTATTTAATCAACAGTTGGTGTAAATTCTTCTCATTCTGCTTCCCCCATGCTTAGGGAAGATAACTCATAGCAGTTTATATTCTCCAGTCTTATTCATTGAGTGTCACTTGTCTGTTTCTTCCACTGAACCAGAGTATATGACTTTCCCATATTATCAAACCCAACTAACAGGGAACATAATTTGTTTTAACCATCCAGTTTAGCTCTCTAAACATTGGTCATTTCTAGAAGGGTATGAATAATTATGGAATACTTTGTTTAAGGAAAGAATCTGTCATTGCTGCTGAATGAAATATCAGTTACAAAAGGAACTCTCAAACCAGATGGAAGCATTACGAGACAAAATAGCATGAGAAATAGAATTTAGTATGGTTCTACAAGCAGGAATTCAAGTGAGTCATGCCAATTACAGATATTATTACATTGATCACAGTATGAGATACAAGAATGTCCATGAATTGCCTGTGAAAGAAACATCAACAAAGAGCAGTTAAGTACCTCTGTGAAGGTAGAACTGAACATATGCAACCACCATCAAACTTTGGCATCATAGTGGATTGAGGAGGTAGCTTTGACAATGAACTAAATCTGGCAGCCTCTAATTGGGAGATTGGAGGTTATCAGGAGTGTGGAACCACCTCTTAATTGCTGTTGTTCCCAGATAGCACCTGTTATGGGCAAATAGTGAACTACCCCACCCCAAACAAAACCCTATAAAAGTATAAAAATACATTTTTATAGTAAAAATACCAGCAATTCATTTTTATATAAAAAATTACCAACAATGCATATTCATCGTAAAATGACCAACAGTATATTTTTAAAGCAAAATAACCAGCAATACATTTTATAGCAGAATTACCACAATAAGACATTTTATAGCAAAATGACCAACAATACATTTTATCTGTAATTGATGGCATACAATTGCGTTCAAAATGTATTTAGTTGAAACCATAAAATTTTGTTCAAAAGGTTTAGATTTCAGCATTAAATAACCCATAGAGTTTGATATGCCACTAAAAAAAATCAACCAATTAAGAAAGAAAAGACATGACAAAATTCTTCCAACTGACTACATTAAGTTTAAAACTCCAAAATTGCAACAATAGCTGAGTGGATTAATGTGTTGATTAAAACATGTCTGTTTTCCTGGCAATTGTGAGTACAATCCCTGGTTCTAGTATGTAACTGATTCAGTGGAAGAAATTGCAAAGTCACATGAAGGTAAATAGACTGGAGAGTATTAACTAATATGGAACATGGAAAGTGAAGTGAAAACAAAAAAAATGGGTTTGGTAAAAAAATTGAGAAGGTTATTGAATATGACAAACACCGAGGGTACAGTAGTCAAAATGGTACAATAATTGTGAGCATGAAAACTAAAATGAGTATATTAGTTTGAATGGAAAGGCATATAATATCTTTATTTTAATGAGCAATCAAGGAATGATTATTATTTATATATATATAAAACCAATGATCACAAGAGAGTTCTATAATTGATATGTGCAAAAGAAGAAACTGCTAGCATAGAACTTGTGGTTTTATCAAGCCATTTCAAATACAAGGTGATGATAATTAGCTCTCAATCTAGTACTGCACTTAAACTCTTAAAGTTGTTGCATCTAAGATAGAATCTTTTCAGAACAATTACTATGAAAGTATTTATACAAACTGCTTATGGAAGCTATGTTATGGCAGTGAAAAAGTGTCTGAAGCCGAGATGTCAGGCCAGGACCTTGCAGATTTTTAAAAATTGTATTTAGAATCTATAAATACATAGTAGAAACTGAGATGTGACAGCAGTATTCAATACATATGTGAATTTGAATCTTTAAATATATATCAGGTCATCCCATAAGTTCTGTCCAATTTTTGAATAAAGAAAACAAGTGACCAAATGTTACATTTAATTACAGATTCAATTAACAATGTATTTTCCCTGATTATCTATGACTTCCTTCCATCTATTAACAAGCTTACTAATTCCATTACTGTAAAATTCTTTTGGCTTTGATTCGAGGAACTCACAAATGTCAGTTTTAACCTCTTCCTGTGTTACAAAAGCTGTTTCTTCCAAATGATTCTGTAAGCTACGAAACAAATGGTAGTCTGAAGGAGCAAGATCGGGAGAATAAGGTGGATGAGGAATTTTCCCCCAACCAAGTTCTTCAATCTTTTGTGATGTGATTCTTGCTGTGTGGGGTCGTGCATTGTCCTGATGAAACATCACCTCTTTTTGATTCACTAGAGCAGGTCTTTTTTCCTCAAAGCTTGTTTCAAACGGTCTAATTGCTGACAGTATATTTGAGCATTAATTGTTGCATTAGATGGTAAGAATTCAAAGTGGATTATTCCTTCGCGATCCCACCAGTTTGAAAGAAGAACATTTTGCTCATGAAGTTCCCTTCTTGGCTGTGGCTGGGGTCCTTCCCCTTTACCAAGCCACTGTCTATGACGCTTAACATTTTGATAAAAGATCCATTTTTCATCACCAGTTACAAGTCTATCCAAAAAAGGTGAAACAAGTTGGTGAGAATGGAGAGAAGAGCAGATGGCAACTCAGAATTTGAGGTTGTTTTCAGACAATTCATGAGGCACCCATTTTCCAAGTTTAGGAACTTTTCCAAGTTGTTGAAGATGGCAAAGAACAGTTGACAATCAACAGTTGTATGGTTTGAACTGAGAACCACTGCTAATTCCTCAACTGATAAAACAGGACTTTCTTCAAGGGCTGCTTCAAGAAGCTTTTCATCAAACTCAACTGGATGTCCAGTTCAATCCTCATCTTCAAGGGTGAAATCTCCACCTCTGAATTTTGCAAACCATCTTCTGCAAGTTCTTTCATTCACACATTCCTCTCCATAAACTGAGTGAATGTTTCTAGCCACTTCGGCTGCTGAGTTTCCTTTCTTGAATTCATAAAGCATTATGTGCCTCAAATGATTCTTGGGTACTTCCATGTTAGCAGGGTTTTAATCAAACAAAATTTAATTTTATTGTTCTCTGAAATAAAATTTGATCAGTTTAAATGCATCTAAACATAAAAATAATGTTCCGCTCCATTAGACATTATAAAATACTCTTTAAATTTTGTTCATTTTAACAAAAAGTTAAAATTCTGACAGAACTTATGGGATGACCTGATAAATGTACTATTTTCCTATAGTGTAAAAATGATTAGATATTTTGTACAATGCTTAATATTAATCATTTTTTGTTTCTATTTTTGTTAAGGCTGATACACATAGCAAATCATAAGATACACATTATGTATTATACAATAAGACAAGCATGAGACAAGTTAAATTAATCATTGCATGAAATTTGGGGAGTGTCTTTAGATATTTCTGGATTAGACTCCAGCTCTAGCCTAAGAGTTTTTTTTCAACATGTTTTACTTTCTGGTTTACTGAGAACTTTGTGTTCTTTCAAGCTAAAACATAATTCTTCTATATTTACTTTTTTTTGTGGGGGAGAAGGTGTTGTTGGCTGATTTAGTCTTTAATAAGTTAAGTAATTTAGGTATATATATATATATAGATATATGGAAAAAAGATATATACATTTTTTATATACCATAACAATGTTAAGAAAATCAATGACAAAGTGGGAAAAACATTTTATAAGTTCAATTAGATTCTAATGGTTGAACTGAAATGTGTCACACAAAAAATCTTTTAATATAAAATATTGCACATTGAGTGCTGGTGCTAATAAATTGACCAATGTGTAATAACAGAGCTATAATTTATATTATTAATAAATGTATGAAGAAAAAATGTATATTAATTATATATATATATATATATATATATATATATATATATATGGTAATTATGGTAATAAATTGTTATATTCCGTGCTAATAGGAATAGGGAATAGACAAACACGGTGGATAAATAGTAACAGGTTTATTGTAGAAACCAGTACAATAAGCAAGGAAGTAATAGTTATATGGACAGTCGTCGCAAGTTAGTACAGTTGTGTGCATATTGCTATCAGAGAGGCCGCTAGTTCTCGCAGATCCCAGCTCAACTCTGTTGTTTGCTGTCCTAACAGATACTTAGATAAGTAAGCAATTTAATTTTTTATGTATTATTATGAAAGCTGTGTCTCTTGATACTGACATTATTACAAAGACTGATTTCTTTAAAAAGAATAAATTTCTAAAATGCCTTATTTGATCTTTGTTGGGTGGAGTAAAACAAGTTTTTATGGTTTTATATATATATATATATATATATATATATATGTATGTATATAAAACTGTAAACCAAGTTTTTATGGTTTTATATATATATAAAGAGAGAGAGAGAGAGAGAGAGAGAGAGAGAGAGAGTGAAAAAACTATGACAAATTGGAAAAAGTTTTCATGTGATGTGTTTTGTTCTTTATGACTTCATTGGACTAAAGTGATGTTTACATTGAAGTGACAACATGTGTACGAAAGAAAGGGTATCCTGGGAAATTTAAATAAAATTTTTTTTTCACTTTGTCATAGTTTTTTTTATATATATAATCACATTTTATAGTGAAAATAGAAATTATCATAATTGTACTAATTTTTTTATTTAGCTGAAACTTGATTGGCCCTTGTCAAGTGTTTCAGTGCATCCAGTTATTGATAGTCTCCCTCTTGATTGTTTGTTAAATCAACAAGCTGTTCATTGTTTTACAATGAGTGTTTGTGCCAACAATTATTATACAAATTATGATCACAGATTATATTAAAAACTAGAAAGACCAATAGCTTTTGTTTAAAGACACTTATTTCCTTCTTATTAGCCTACGTATAAAGAAATATCACCTATGAATGTAGGCTAAGATTAACACCTCAGAACACTAGCGGTTTAATGAAAAAGTCTTTACTGATTAGTATTCAGCATAATTTTTTTAACCAAGTTAATACCAAGCAAGGCAGTAAAGCCATTGAGATGCAAGTGGTTACTGGTTGAAAAAGAGTTAGAAATGGGAACATTGTTAAAGAGTGAGAACAGAGGAAGAGTAATCAGGAGGACAGCAGATAGTGATTTACATTACATTTACATTTTTGCAGATTAAAGTTGGCTGGAAAGCATGAGGCTGAAAGGGAGTTCCACATGTAAGAAGTGTATGAAAAGAAACTGTTAGCATTGAATTTATGGTTACATCTAGCCTATTCAATGGTAAATTGGTGAGATCTCATTGCCAGTCTAGTGCTGTGCTTAAATTCAAAGGGCCAAGGCACTATAGTGAAAAGGCAAAGGGAAGCAACCTTCAATGTTAGATCATCATAATGATCATCACCACCATCATCATTGTCACCATCACCACTGTCATCATCATCAGCAGTCACATGATCTAGTGTGATCATAGGTTCACTGCGTAACTGAGCACTTGACCAATTTCCTCCACATATCTATATTTAAAGCTGGAGAGCTGGAGAGGTCAAACCACAATTAATATCCTCTAGCTTGAAGACTCACCTTGGGTTATAGACATGAGGCCATTGTTTTCATTGGGGGGACCCTCCACATTGTCAGCTGACTTTAGTCTAGGAAACCATATACTCACTGCACTGGCTGCACATATAGTTATAGAGCACAGTCTACCCTGTTGTACCTAATAGCCATTAACCCTACACAAGAAGATTAATCTACCCTTTGGCATATCTTGCATTTAATCTTACTGGTTTTCTAGTTACCCTCCTCATCAAAAAAGTCTGGGTGGGGGAAATGGTTTAGTTACTGATGACCCTACCATGCGGTATGTAGTATTGAGTTACATGCTGCCAAGTTGAATTGATAAATTTTGTTAAGTGATATATGATGTATATTTCTATCTTTGTTAACTTTTTCTAGATGGACCAGCTAGATGTGTCTGGCCAAAAATGTGAATTCGTTTACAGCCAAATCGAATAATACTAATTGGCCATAGAGGAGTACATGCTACTGAGTGGAATGTATTGAAATTAACAATTTATTTTGTGGTATTTAATTTTCTGCAGTTGTGATGAACAGTTGACCTTCAACGAGGCTCTTCACCTGAAACATCTACTGGACCCTAAACTCAGATCAGAACTCAAGTGGAAACTATATATACAAACCTTTGCTAAAGACACTGCAAAAATGATTGGATTCCTGAACTGCTCCAGAAAGTACCTGACTCATCATGCCATGCTCTCATTACAAAAGTTAGACCAGACCAAAAATGGAGTACTGCTGCCACATCTGGGCTGGAACTGCCCAATCCTTACTTTCCAGCCTTGACCGAGTTCAAATGCATTTGCATGGCCTTGGGGGTGATGCATTGTTTTCTGCTGTTCAACGTCTTTCCCACATATTTGCTAGTCTCTTGCTACTCTACCGGGACAGATGTTTGGGTGAATTACACTCCTTGGTTCCACCAGTCCGCACATTCATAGCTAGGACCTGCTAGGACCCACTAGACCACATACACTGAGTTGACTCATCCTCATTCCCTACATATTCCATTAGTAAGAAGGAAGTTTCACTCAGACAACTTCTTCCCCAGAACTGTTACAAAGTGGAACAGATTCTTGAGGGGATGCTTCCCTGATTGCTATGATCTTAACCTCTTCTAGTTGAGAACTAATCATTGACTATCCTACATATCCTCATAATATGCAACCCTTGCTCACTCACTATACACACTTCCAACATTCAGTAATCCTCTACCTTGAGTGGCGCTTAGGCTTTGTATTGGATAGATGATAATTTTTTTTGCATTCCATAGAAACAATAAAAACCATATATTCATGAATAAAAATGCTCTTGTCTTGTAGTCTGAGCATTATCCTACCAGAATATATGTGATATCAAGGAGTTAACTTGTATAGATTGCTTACAAATTGAATTTAAATTTGAGTTACCTTAAAACTACTAAAATTTGGAAGTAAATTTAATTTAGAAAGGGTTAAAATCGCTTTTGTTATAGCCAAAACAGCATAAATTGATAATGAGTATGAATTGGCGCCAAAAAGAATTACTCAGTCAGTTATATCAATTGGGCCGATCAGTCAGTTGTGAAACTGCATGCCTGGATGTACAGGAATATGTGTTAGATGAATTGAATAGTAACTAATGCTACATGTAGTTTCAGCACAAAAATGACTAAATAAAAAGGAATCTTGATGAGATGCGAGATATATATTTATTAATGGAAACAGTGCATACATCTGCAAGGAGACAATTCCCAGGATCTGTGTCAGGCTTTAAATATTCCAGTTAGATTTAGAACCTTGAGATGTAACACTAAAGTATTGTTTTATTCAACTCACATTTAACAACAATCTTTTTTATTAGCTTTACATAGAAACTAATATGTAGGTTAGTAGGACTTTACAAATGAATAGGAATTAGAATTTGTTCTGCATCAGAGATTCATAAAAGAATTCTGTTTGTTTAGTGGCTGTTACGAGCTTCAGGATGTGATCAACAGAGGATTTAGGGAGTGGATTGTATTGGAATCCATCTTCATAATTACTGGAATTTTCACAACAAGTTTGATAATTCATAATTAAATAAATTTTCATTATGCATTTTTGAAATCTGCTTTGGCTGTTGGTTCTTTTTATTTAGTGACATATCATCTTTATGGGTTATTTAATGCCTAAGTCTGAATATTTTGTACACAATTTTATACCTACAACTTCAGGTATTTTACACATAATTTTGTACTTTCAGGACAAATGTATATTTTTTTTAGATATATAGTTTGTAGATGATAAAATATATTACTGGTAATTTTACGATGAAAATGTACTTTTTACTTTAGTGCTGTAGTGATCATCATTTTGCTATAAAATGTATTGCTATACTTAAGGAACCACCAAATAAAAAATCAAAACACTATTTTCTCATAGCTGGAACCCTAACAGGTGCTACCACCCCAGGTCAGGGTGGACCTGGAAATAACAGCAGTTAATAGATAGTTTAATGCTCTTCCAAAACCTCTAATCTCTCAATCAGAGGCTGTGCTGCTGGATGTAGTTTCTCATCAGACCCAAGACTAACAATCTGTTTTGTTAGTGGCTGCAAAGCATATAATATTTTAAATGCTATTTTGCTACCTTCTATTAACTTGATTTAAAATATCTAGCCAATCAAGTCAGTTCTTGCCTTTGTAAATTAAACACAATTCAGGAGCCTACCAATATATATAAAACTCCATAATAGTGTAGTATATGATTCATGCAAGGAAATACCAGATGGTCTGAATCACATTAAATGCCAATAAAGAAGAGAAGTTGATCTGTGGTGATTGCAATATGTACTGGGCAGAGAGTGTCACACCAGATCATCAGTGAAACTAGGTGCATCAGTGGGTTAGTCTAGAAGGTGACATAATAGTCACCAGGTGCAGATTCATGCCTCACAGGATGCTAGTGGTTGCTCTGGATATATTAAAATGTGGCTAATCAAGCTGCACTTACAATAGGGACAACCAAATGGCAGGAAGAGAGGGGAAAGGCAAAAATTCTCTTACATCTTTGCAAGAAGCAGATCCACATTTAGAGAAAATCCCCAAAGCCACACACTCACTTACAAATATTAATTGAGGAAGTTTGGAGGTGAATAAACATTAATTTTACATATGAGGTATTTAGTGTCATGTCCATATTAGTCTATAGTAGGACTATCATTCAATCATCACACTTCAAGGATAAAAAGATAAATCAATTTGATTTATATTAACCCTGAGGTTTGGATTTATTTCTACAAAACTTGAAGTCAAGAGATTATTTATTTATTTACTATCAATGTCCTCTTTCTTAATACTGAGCACTTTATATGCTTGTCTTAAACACATTAATCTACAGTAATTTACTGGCCAATGATTTTTTTTGTGGCATATGCAATATTTATTTTATATATATATATATATATATATATATAATATATTATATATATATTATTATTTATATATTATATGTGCAGTACTTATTAGAAAGCGCTCAATATCAGAGACAGAGCTAACATATTTGGTTGGATTGATGTGAGTTTGTAACCCAGGGTCACAAACTCACATCAATCCAATATATATATATATATATATATATATATATATATATATATATATATATATATAACTAAAAATATATCTGTAAAAGATAATATAAATAAAGATAAAATGAAAACTTTTCTTAACCAACAAAAGGCCATCAAAAGATGAAACCCATTGGCTAAGAAAAGTTTTTTTCTTTGGCCTTTATTCATAATAGAAGTGATAAAAATTATAGGATAGTAGCATGGGATGTGGCATGAATTGCTAATGGTAACTGATGCATATTGTTCCTTTATGTTATAGAAATGCCCAAACCTACATCAGTTGTACTCTGACATTGCTGGATCAATATTGACTCCACTTTGACTGAGCATAACAAATTGGCATGAATTATCAAAGCTTGAACAGGGACTGACTGTATGTGCCAGTCAGATGGAACATTCCTTTTCTGAAATGGTGGGAATATTTGACATCTTTCAATTGATAGTGTCACATGTGTACTGAGAATAGCTGATGCAAGATATTACTACCCACCATGGACAGTACAATAGCTGACCATGAATTAATACTGATTAGTAACAGAGGCATCTGGCTAGAATTGTCTGCAACAAACAAGTATAACTGGATCAGATCACATTCACATTCAATATAAGAGATACTAGACATATATCCAATAGGTCAGTTCAGTATTCTTTAGTTTCTGTGGGAAATGGTAAAAAAAAAAGACCCAACAGGGTGCTCCTATTAATACTATCACAATTGATACAGTGTCTCATGTAGGTTTGTGATGCAACTGATTGGACTCTGGAGGATTGGTATTGGTAATGTGCGACATAGTGTAATTAGTCATGGTTTCAACTGTTTTTGGCTAATGGTAGATTTTGGGTGTAGTGTGGATCCCATGATGGCAGGGAGCTCAGACCTGAACAAGATAGTGTATGAGCTGTCTACGGTGTAGAGTGTGTTCATGTAGCATGAGTTTAGTTCACTGGTCTGCCTAAAAACATGATTGACCAGTGACCCCTACATTGCAATACTTTGTGAACATTTACACTCATTCATGGACTTCATGTACCTCAGCAGTGATAGAATATTCTATTAGGATAATGCACCATGTCATCAGTCCCAAATTGCCCCAAAATTGGTTTTGAGAAGCATTTAGAGACTTTTGATAAATGTTGTTGTTATGGGACTTTACCCATAATAACATAATGGACTATTCCATACATAATAAATACTGCGCTTCAAGAGGAAGCAGGGAGTTCAGTCTGAAGTGAAGTCCGTCAGGAGTCTGTCAGTCAGTCAGAGCTAGCGAGTCTGTCAGTTGAGTCAGAGGCAGCCCGAAACAGAGTCGCGTTCAGACAATTACTACTAAATCTGATTGTTCGTACTAATACTTTCTACTTCTCTGTATATATTCCTGTTTGTAATATATCTGTGTTATTCCATATCCGTGTTCGAGTTCTTCTTTAGTGGTTCTACCTTGGACTATCACCGTATTACAAGGAACTGGACCATAACAGTTGTGGCCACCATATTCACCCAAGATGAGCTCAATTGAGTATTTATGGGATGTGGTGGAGAGGTCAGTTTGCACACAAGATTCTGTATCTACAAATTTCAGGGAGATGTGAATAGCTGTTAAGATGACATGATATCTCTCCAGAGGTCTTCTGACCATTTGTGGAATTGATACCATGTCAAGTTACTGTACTTTAACAGGCTAGATGAGATCCTTTATGATACATAAATGATGGATAAATTGTCGTCTAAATTACTCAAAAATGAATATAACAATAACATCTTATTTTAACAGATATATTTACCAAAATTACACAAAAATATTTTGAAATTCTAAAGATTTAATTCATTCAAAGAATTTGACTTGATGTAGACCTCCATGTTGAGTCTGTGGCCCTGTGGGAAGATGAATGGAGGCATAATGTCGACATCACTAGTGAACACTCCAGACACTATGATATCATCCATCTCTTTTCAAATCCTATGTACTGTCTTCAGATTGACACCCAAATATTCTGAAATGTTTGTATTCGAGCTTCCAGCATGGATGCCAAGCAGTACAGCATGCTGTTTCCATATTTATGATGGAATGAATTGTCATGGTCCTCTTTTTCTTACAGATGGTGCCCAACTGATCCTACTATACTGTGCAGTCAACAAAAACAATGTACATGTGTAAAATTAAAAATATAAAATGGCGACAATTTACCCATCGCATCCTGTATATGACTTTTGGCATGTCAGTGTATAATTTCATATAACTACCACTGTGAAAATAGTAGCAGTGCCAACAAAGTGTATCAGATCTTGATTCTGTCTAGCATAATTTTGGAGTGGGAATATCTTATAATTTTTTCAGATACTTGTCAAATGTAGACTCTCATATAGATGATGTGCATGGTATCCACCTCATTCATAAATGTCTAAACTATCATCTATATACAACCATTTTCTTAGATCAATGAGAAAAAATGACTTAAGATAAGTGAATTAATCCTTAATGTCTTAAAGAAGACAATACTTCAGCATAGACAATTACTACATAGCCACAAAGAACTTTACTAAATAACAAAAACCACATCACTTGAAGACTTCCAACAGCAGCAACAACTAAGCTAGATAGTACATGTATCTCAAGAAAAAATAGTGACATGGTCAAGATGTTGACTTTCCATACCACTTTAAACAAAAGGTTAGGAAGGAAACTTCCATCAGTACCACAAAGTGTGATAACAATAAACATGAGAAACCTACTTTCCTGGTAAACTTTTTTGAGAGAATGTCTTTATAAATTTCAACCAACAGTAATTCTAACTGTTCATTCAATGAATAACAAATGTTTCCTGAATGGAAACAGTCAATTGTACCATTCCCATTGTTGGTTTTCTATCAAAGCATAGAAATGTCAGATTCATGCAATTTTTTATAAATTTCTTCTTTTCTGATGTAAACAATCCAAGTTTACTCAGGTATGTAGAAGACAAATTAGCAATAAAATTTAAATATTCCACTTCAACATGAAATACAGTCATGTCTTACATATTTTTCTTGTAGAGTTTCATATTTTTCTAGCTTATTATCATGAACCCATTCAACATTTAACAAGTAATTCAATGATATGATCATTTGTTTTAATTAACAGACAAAACAACAAGGAAAGGATGTCAGACAGCTAACATGATCTCAACCAAAATATATGTAAGGGCAAGATCGGAAAACTTTGTCTTTCCCAGTCAATTAGCAGAGTCCCCTCTCCACTTTTTAAAACAATAGAAAACCAGTGTTTTTATATCAGAGAGGAAAAATGTGCCCCTAACTTGTGAATAGAGACAACTCTTTGCAACCTCGTCTAGTTCTTTTTCAAAGTCGGAGGAAAGACATTTTTTATACTTTGTTGGTATATTTCCGTGTTTAGAAAATAAAACGTCGTTTTCATTCTTCTGTCTTCGTTTTTTTCCTCTTCATTATAAATGATTTGGTAGGTTTCGACAGTCAATATTTAATCGTCAGAATGATTTCAAAATGAAATCAATATATTTAAAGCATTAAACAGAATTGTCCATTGAGGTTGAACCGAAATTGTCAATGTGAAATTCATTCTTTTTTGAAAGAAAATTTATAAAGGAACTGAATCTTATTCAGTTCCTTTATAAATTTTCTTTATTCTATATATATATATATATATATATATATATATATATATATATATATATATATATATATGTGTGTGTGTGTAAAAAAGACAATATAAATAAAGATGAAATGAAAACTTTTCTTAACCAAAAATGGCCATCAAAAAGATGGCTAAGAAAAGTTTTCTTCAAAAAGTGTGGATGGTCCTGCACGAAACCTTCACCACTATAATCGAATCTCATGTGCTGTTGTCAGGCTGTCGCTTTCCTGGGAACTGATCTGCTTGACCCTTATATGTCGAATTCGACGGGAGAGTCGAGTATATATATATATATATATATATATATATATATATATATATATATATATATATATATATATATATATATGTAAGCAAATGTAAATGGATATAGATCCGACAGAATGAAGAAAAATTTGGAAAAAACAAACAAAAATCCTTAAATGCAATTATGTTGTTTAAAATGAATGAAATGTCGACGTCTGACGTTTCGGTTTAATAAACCTTCTTCAGGACAATATTCATTAAAATACAATTCAGTTCAATTTGACAAAGACGATGGACATAAAAACAAGTCTTATCCAGAACAGATAACTGAAAATTTTTAAAATGATCAGCTTTCCGTTTAGCATAGTCACGTTGTCGTCACATGGGCGACGCTTTCAAAACGTATTCTTAAAATGGGAACATAGGGTCGCAACAAAACCTCTCTAACGGAGGCGATTCCGGATGACCCTCTTCAGCTCAGCCGGCTGCTTTCAACTCTGCATCACCACTTCTGCGCCAAGTCTGTTTGGGTCGACCCACTTTTCGCTTCCCTTGTGGATTCCAGTCAAAGGTCTGCCTGCTGACACCATAAGCAGGCTTGCGGAGTGTGTGGCCAATCCAACCCCATTTCCGTTTCTTGATGCTTCGTTCGTGTGTATTATTTTAAAACAAGAACTGAAGAATCTCTCGTCCCAACAACTCTTAAACTTTCAGGGGTCTATGGGCTTGACAAAGCTCGCGTCAGATTTTTCGGACATAGTAAATCTAAGGCAGAGACTTCTGGCTGATATTCATCAGCCCTCATTTATGGGTTGTACCTATTCGTAGCAACACAATATTTGGATATTACTTGATCTACATGGCGTTCGACAGTGCGGCCATCATGCATAACTAACTCTCAATGAAAAAGATCCACGCTTCATACTGATGTTATCTTTTTTTTTATTTATGAAACACACCATAATACACACACGCACACACACACACACACATATATATATATATATATCAAAAGGGTAAATGGATAAAGAAAATACATTTCAAAGAAATACACAAACAAGGAAAGGACTTTTACAACGGAGATAATAACAATTTGAAACAAACTCAAAACAAAAAGTAATAAAGGGATACATGGTGACTTAGGGGTAGAATTTCGCAGAGTCATAGCAGAGAGCAGGATTATCGTGTTGCCTCTTTGGTCAGCAGTTGCTAAAGAGCACATGGTAGTTTCCTTACACCTAAGAGGTCACGTAGTATCAGGCATGTACAAATTACAGCTAAACACATATGTGTGATAAATGTCTATTTTTATATTTTTACGGAACATTAAAAAATATTCTCATAATTTTAATCCTATTACGACTATTACCATGCTGCTAATGAGTAACAAAGTCTCTAATCTTGGGAATGTATAAACCGATTCCTTCGGCCACTGTTACAACAATCATTGCTTTATCACGTAAGTTACAGAGCCCAATTTGTCTTTCACTATGTTTCGTAATCAGTAAGAGTTTCTTTTAGTTTTATATAATATCTGTAGGAAATTTAACAACCTCCCAAACAGAGTCGTGGCTTAATGAACAGAGAAACGAGAAAGAGAATAGAAGATTGCTAAAAATGTATTCGGTTAAAAGTCAAAGCACCGGGGACACAATCCAATACATATCTGTTTGAAATATTATTTATTAGCCTAGAAGCCGTCTTTCGGGCGGACTTTAAGCTAGCTCCCGCGGAGGGCTTTTGGCCCTTCAGCCTTTTACCTTCAGCCTCCTATGTACGTAGAAGTTATAAGAATTTAGAAATAATAAAATTATTTTATCTTTATTCGACATCTTAATTCGTCATAATCTTTCTTCGTATACGCAACCGATCTCCGTAGTTTAAATTTATATTTAGCGCGCAATTTTTCTTTTTTTTAAAATCACCATTTTTTATGATCCCTTCACATAAAGTCACTCTTAAAAGATACCAGGGAACCCGAACTATGTAATATTCCGAATACGTCACAGTACTCATGCTAGAAAGAAAAAATACATATGACCAACGTACCGTGGTCAGCTTAAGTTTCAATTACGGTTTAATTAGACGATATCAATTGCAATTGCGGCGAAAAGCGAAATTAAAGATAAACCCTTAATAAAGAATTGTTTTTTTTTAAACCTTTAACTATGTTCGATATTTAAATGAGTTATTTATTTCATTTTTAATCCTGTGTAACTACAATAGTTACTACTTGTTGTAATTAAATTACAGGAGGGGGAAATGAGAGAAGATGAAGTCTTTAACTGTTTGTTTTGACGTCCAAAGTCATTAACGCGTAGAATTTAAAATCTCCTCTCCTCGCTCCGTTTTTATAGCGAAGGCAGATACCATTTCTTGACAAGAGAGGTTAGCGTGGATTACTCCACATCCACCTTTTTATAAAGTCCTTTCGATATGAAAGTCTATCAGGAAGCCGAACTTTGTGTAAATTGATGGGCTGGTGCCATTGGAAATGGGATTTTCAATTTCAGTTATTTTCGGAAATTTTCTTTTCTTTCTTGTGTAGACAAAGTTCTCTCTTCTTTGGTGACCAATCTCCCTTCTTTCTCTTCTTATTTTACTCACGTCTGAATGGAAAGTTCGTCTTTCTTTTACGGCCGCAGAAGGAGAAAACTTACTTAAAACTTGCAGTAATACACTTTTTGAAACCGCACGTGTTTGCTCTTCCTTCTTCTTCTTCTTAAATACCTTTAGCTTCAAACTCCACTTATGGACTTCTCAGGTCTTTCTTTTCTGGGGCTTCTTCGAGAGCACTTCTTTTCAAACTTTCTCTGAAGACTTAAGGGGAAACTTGCCTTCGGCAGCTTTTGTTACCCATGCATCCTTTACTTATGGGCAAACGCTGCCTGCCTTTTCAGCAGGGAGAGAGAAACGAATCTCCTATTCCTAAGCGGTCTCGCTTCCAACTGCTTGCTAAGGTCCAGTAACATTTCTCCCTTCTTCTTCAAAGGGGGCAGTTCAAAGGTGAACTGCCCAATCACAGTTCATTAAAAAAATATCAGCAGGTTCTTAGGGCCAATAACACAGTGAATATCGTTTGTTCTCTCTTCACCTACAAATTTTCAAATATTTGTGTTTCATATTGATCACTTGACCATTCAGTTGGACTCAGTCGGAGAAACAGGTCTTGATTGGCGTTGCAGTGTATTGGAAATTTGTGGGTTGGTAACTTTTGTTGATGATGGCTATTCAGTCCTTCGCCTTAGGTGAAAGGTATTTCGTCGTTGAATTTCACTGTCTGTCTTACTTAGAACAGACATCGGTGAAGCAGGTTTAACGACAGCTGGTGAAGTTTTGGGTGTTTTTACCGGGCGTATAATATTTTCTTTTTCTAAACGCTGTGACTCTTACTGAACTTTTTTCCCCATAGGAAGTCGCAAGCGTCGAGGAGTTGCTATAGACATTTGTTGCTGGGCTCTTTTTTTGTTCTTTATATATTTTATATATATATATATATATATATATATATATATATATATATATATATATATATATTTTCAATAGCAAACAAATTCTGTTTAGACTTTGCTTTTGGAGTTCCTAATAAAGCCTCCACACGACCGATAACTTTTATCTGGTGATAACATGTTCCATACAAATGTTTGTTACATTTTTGAATAATTGGGGAGTTTTTTTGTAAAATAACTACTGGGGACTACCGTTACATCTGCTCTAGTATCCAATGTGAAATTAATTACTTTTTTACTACATAGCTTTGTAGTAACTTTAATTTCAGCTTGCCAGGCTTTTTTCGTGACCGCGTTAATTCTACCCTTAGTAGTAATAGGCCCCAAGACATAGTGTGGTTCTTCCTCCCCCATTTCTCGAATTTAAAACCTGCCAAGTCGTACACATTTTTTTTTTTTGCATAATGTCCTTTCCTTGAACACTTTCGGCAAAATTCATTTTTGGTTGGACAGTCGTTTTGAGTGTGAGATGGAACAGCGTATAAATTTATTTGTACGGCTTTTACAGCGTATAAATTTATTTGTACTGCTTTTACGGCATACTATATCTTGTGGCTTCTTTTTATATTTCTTTGGCGTTAACGTTTGCTTCTGTTGCATTTGTGCCTAAAGAAATATTTTTAGATTGTTGTTTGGAAGTTTCATAGGCTCTGCGTATGTCTATACATCTGTCTCTATAAGCCTTTTATCCTTTAAAAACTATTACCTGACTGTATCATCTTTAATCCCTACAACTATTTGGTCTCGAATTAGCCTTGCATTTCCCCAAAACTGCAACCTTTTTGTGACTGCCAAAGTGCAGCGACATATGCCTCACTCTCTGAAGCTTCTTGCATTCGAATATGAAATTTGTAACTTCATGGATTTCCACAACAAAAAATTCTTCGAATTTCGTTATTACGACTTCCAAATTTTCTTTCTCCCCTTCATTATCGATTTTCAACCCCTCGTAAATGTCGTATGCGTCTTCTCCTATTATTGAGAAAAAGACAGGTGTTTGCTATGTACTATCAAGTTCTTTGTTGAATCGATTGGCTTTAGAATAAACCTTTTCCAGTTAGTTGCTAAATTTTCTGATAAAACCATTTTTGCAGGAGGGTGGCCATTTGCCGTAAATTACCTTTGGTTATCATGTACTTGTTCAGAATTTTGTGCAATGGACAAATTGTCAATTGGACTAAATGTTTTTTGTTTGTTTTTTTTTAACAAAGAGAACAAATTTGTTTTTCTTTTTTGTTTATAAACTGTTCGTCGTTTAAATGTAAAGAAAAAAATTCTTGAAAAAACAAATGACTTTACTTAGAATTTCTTGTAATTTTAATTTTTTTTTCGAACACTTGTTTATTCCAATGCCTTTTTTTTGTGGTAGCTTTTCTTTTCTTTCGGACACTATGTGGCGTTAGTTTTTTCTAAAACCATGTGATGTAATTTAAGTGTATTAAATTACAGGAGTGGGAAAGAAGAAAAGATGAAGTTTTTAACTGTTTATTTTGAAGTCCAAACTCGTTAACGCGTAGGCCACGTGTTACACAAAAGTTACATAGCGTCCCATTAGAGATGCCACACCATTATTTTCTTTTTCATCGGAATTATTATTTTTAATATTCTTTTCAATACACGGAAGAGCTTCTTATTTGTTAGTGTGCAGATGGCTTCATTATAATTTTCAAATACATCCTTTAAGGAAGCGTAACTGCTACCTACCCTGTGAATGATTTCCCGCCTCAAATTATGAGGTAGCTTATCAAATATGACGTGGCTTACAATTTTGAATCCAAGGGAGTCTTCCTAAAAAAAAAAAAATCCATATTATACGAGGTTCTCAACTCCGACAAATCAGCCCTCACTTCGGCAAGATAATGTTTAACAGTCACAAAATCGGGGTCGTATTTAGGAGAACTGGTTAATATTTGTTTGTCAATTTCATGAAATATAAAAGGCACATCCAAAAATTCTTTCGTTAACAAACTGATAACCATCTTGTAATTGCCTTCTTCTAAGGTGAGATGTGATATTAGCTGTGGAGTGTAATCAGCTAAATAACACTTTAAAAGAGGCAGCTTTGCTTTGTTAGAATTAATGGAATTAGTACAATTATTAAACTGTGCTATAAAATTCTTAAATTCAAATTTAGAGGGATTGATGGCGCTAAAAGTAGCACACTGTAATTTAGGAGTTGAGATCATTGAATGGCTGTTTGATACGAAACCAGCTTCACTCCCGCGGGAAATACACGTTTCTCGAACAGAATCCTCAATATCCACAAGCCGATTATTGACACTGATTCGAAAACCAAATTCGTTCCTTTGTTCAGTCACAAAACCAATTTCATTCAAATCGATATAAATCTCCTTAATGTTACTATCCAAAGCTCGAATTTCTCCCTGAAGATTTTCGATGATGGCTTCTTCCCTTTTAAAAGATTTCTCCTTTAAGTTCTTATCTTGCTCCAACAATTCCAAACTTAAATTAATATGTTTCAAATGATTCTTAGCGTCATTAAGGGCCTTAACTCCTTTTAAGTCTGAAGTTATCTATTTTGAAACAGACAATGAATTATTTTTTTAATTGTATTTTGGACTCCACTTGTCCGGAATTATTTCACTGAATGATGAAGGTAGGTAAAATTATTTTATATATGTATTTGGGCACACGTGCCCATAATAATCTCACTGAATTATTAAGGTAAAAATTTATATATTTGACTCCTCGTGTTTGAATTTATTTCACTAAACGGTGAAGATAGGCAAAAATATTTTTTAATTATATACACAGGTGTCCATAATAACTTCACTAAATGGCGAAGGCATAATTATTTTAATTTTAAAAAGTATTCTTTAACACCTTGTGTCCGGATAACTTCACTGAATCGTTGAAGAAGAGCAGAATTATTTTTATGTATATTTTTGAGCAACTTGTGTCTCGATAACTTCACTGAATGGTGAAGGCAAAATTATTTACATATATATTTGGACACACGTGTCCATAATAACCTCACTATATTGTGAATACAAACAAATTAATCAAGTGTGGGTTACCCTACTTGCCAAAAACGCTTATTAGGGTGCACTCTTTAAGTCTATGAAAAAGCAAACATATTCTTTCTCGTTTTCTTTCTCTTTCTTTTTATCTCTTGCTTCCAGATGTAGTCGAATGTAGATACAGAACGCTGCAAACGGAACGCGTTCGCTTCCTTGTTCCTCTGATGACTTTTGAACTCTCTCACATATGCGCACATATACCTGTGTATCACGCACACTTGTTTACACACACAACAAGCAAATTTTTATTGCTAGTTTAAATGTATTTTCATTTCATTTCAATTGTGTGCACATGCAATTACTTTTGGTAACTCATGCATATAATTGCTGTTTGTTTCAAATCCATTGTTTGTTGTACTTATTTTACAAGGTCTCACATGAGTCCGCCAATAGTGTTTGCGGGACAAATGTTCCAGGAAACCATTAAACATTTGCTATATAACGTACACACACTGACATCAAAAGTGTTGATTCCTATTACAAAGTGGTGATTTATCAAACACTGAATAATATAGAAACCCATAACACAAGTATCAATGCTTTTCTTTGCAGGGCCGTAGTAGAGTCAAAAATTGGAGTGAGACAAAAATTTAGAATTTAGCTTCAAGTTTTCAAAGGCCGTCAACATGGTTAGCAGCAAGAACATTTAAAATTTTCCAGTTCCTCGAGATTGGCAGAAATCATCTTTGAAATAATAGGAAACCGTTTGTGTTACAAATAAAAAACTTTTCATCCTTTTTTGAATGTATACCTTTCATCATACACCTTTAAATAAGAATTCTTTCATCGGGATTTTATGAAAATTATATTCTTCTTTGCTTTGATAGTTTCTTTTTCTTGTATTTTTGTCTTTATTTCATTTTGTCAAAATAAAACCCTGTAAAAATACTGTAATTGGCAAACATTTGGGGGTAGCTGAGACCTCCCTATCCGGCTGCTTTGGCCCTTTTTTTGAGAACTCTTTCATGCCATTTTTGAACATTACTTTCTGCTAGACCATTACCTGACGAGTGCTATGGAGACTCGCAAATATGTTTTATATATCTCCAAGAATTATTTGAACATTTCATTGACAAAATAAGAACTATTATCACTCATTATTATTTGTGCAACTGTTTAATTTTAAATTCGCTGAGTTTATTGAGTAAACATCCATCAGATCGAGATAGAAACACCCGAGTCATATATTGATTTGCTAAGCGTAGCTTAGATGTGGCACAAGGCCGAAAGTATGGGACACCCAGTGAGGATCGAACTCATTATTCAGTCGTACATGTTTTAGCGAGACAAGCTTGCTAACCATTACACCACGCCGAGATGCCCACACCTGGTTCATATATAATCAATGTGGATTGTTGACCATGAATTCCTTGGGCTCAGCCAAGGATGAAACAGTGTAACAGCAGTCATTTCCCGATTCATTTAACATAGAGTATAATTATTTATCCGCTGCCCCACGCAGCAAGATGTGGCACAAGGCCGAGTTTAAAGTGGGGTAACATAGAGTATATTGGTCAATGAACGCTTCTACATCCTTATCTATTCCCGGCAACCATTCAATATTGTGTGGAAACGACTTCAATCTAGACCTGCCAGAATGTCCCCCATGTAACTCCTGTAACATTTACTACTTCTCCGTCAGGGAATTATTACACAGTTACTCCACAAAAGACGCCCACCCAAACATTATGTTTCTGGCATTTATAATTGTTAGGGTCTTACGTCTTCATTGAATGTTGCTTGATTCGGCTAACCGGATAACACATACTTCAGTACATACGACAATACCGGGTCATGGAAAGTTCACCTATTAATTATTGAGATGACACAAATTTGTCGTCTAAGCCCTTCCAACAAATGTACGAACTCAGACATCTCTCTTTTTTCAGTTTTAAGTAAGAGTAGTCGGCTTTAGGCATTAGCATCACGAGTTGTATTTTACATGATCTCATGCCAATATGGAAACAAGAGTAAAGACCACCTTCTTAATTGACGGCCATATACGTACTCGTTGAACTTTGTCACAAAAACACAATGGCCAATATCTCCTAGTCAGTTCAGTAGTAATTTCTTTCCGTTGCAGTCAGGCTTCTTGACACAAAACAGACTGTGTGTTCATGTCTATACAACACCTAGAAAAGAATGGCTCCTAAGCCATCTGGCGATGCATCGCAGGCTAAAAAGAATGGACGAAACGGGTCGTGGTGTATTAATTCTAGTAACGCTTGCATCATCTGTTTGATTTTGGGAAATTTTCTCTTGAAGGGTAGTCCAGTCTCATACTTTGACTTTGCGTAGTTAACAAACTGTAGTTCCAACACGTTGCCCAGATTTGATATTATCTTGCCATAATAATTCACTAGATCTAGAGATACTCTGAGTTTTGTAACATTTATTGAGAACTTGTTTCACAGATATCACATTTTCAGACACGGGATTTAATTCTTTTGTAATTCATCTCTGGTTGTATAAATTTACACTTGTCCAATTTCAACCTTAATCCAGCGTTTTGTATTCAGACGATAATTTTACTTCTTATGTATTCCTTATTATTCCGACCGCTGAAAATTATGTCACTTGGGTGCGCAACTACATGCGAAATATCTTCTACAATATTGTCTCTTACTCGCTGAAATATCATCGACGCACTTTGAATTTCGAATAGTAATCGACTGTAGAGAAATCGATTACTATTCCGAATTCAAAGTGCGTCGGTGATATTTCAGCGAGTAAGAGACAATATTGTAAAAGGTAGAGACAATATTGTAGAAAGTACGATCAACACCCGATGGGTGTTGATCGTACTTTGGTACTTGCAGATAGGTATTACTTAAATCTAATTTAGTGAACTTTTATCCCCCCACCCCTGAAAAAGATGCGAATAATTCGTCAATTAAAGGAATAGGATATTCTTCCAGTTTACTTTCTTGGTTTAACGTTAATTAATAGTCACCGTGTTGGTGGAGTGAGTAATCTGGTTTCAATACTGATGCAGCATTGTTTGAAAGTTTCACGGCTATTATAACGTGTATAATAGACGCTAAAACTTTTTGTCAAATACGCACGCGTGAAAAACTCTATCAGCGGAAGTAACCCCTTTCCAGCTTTTGGGCATGTGTAAAAAATAAACTCGAATCATACGCATTGTGAACCGGGAGGGGCTAGATCTTTTTCACTGCAGGCCGACATAGAGAAGACACTAAAGTTAGTACTCTGTGAAATAGACGGTCATGGCGTGGACAGCACATCAGCCGAATAAATTAAACTTTTCCTTCATTATTTGCAAAAACTCTTAAGAACATTTGTTGTAATTTTCACTACACGAGAGATGCTCCCGGTGAAATAAATATTTTATCTTGTTTTGTTTCATTTTTTTGTTGGTCTATTTACTCAACATTCAGTTTTTATTCAACACACGACCCTTAACCTTGTAACAACATGCGTTCAGTAATTCTTTGTCCACCTTTTACTTCTATAGGAAATAAACCCTATTTCCAATACAATTATCTAACCACTAGCAGACACTATTTACAAACATACCCAAAAGAGTTCACAATGCAACACACACTGTTTAGATCAAAGTATCTATTGGTTAGAAATTAACACCATCTTGTGAAATATCTGTCCAATAAGAGGAAACTAAAACCCTATTTTTCTCGAACCTACTTTCAGGAAAATTTTTTCATAAAAACCCACATATTTCAAGATTCAGGAGCAAAGATGAGACTGTCTCCAAGCTGTCCAAACACAAGAAAAGGTGTGTCTATATAGCTTTTTCCTTCTCCCAGCACGTACTGAAAGATACATGTGTCGGCAACTTCAAACGAATCATCTCTAGTAGCAACAAAGTCTTTTCTAAACCATTCATTTTTCTGTGGACCAACTACCCAAAGGGTTTAACACAACTAAAGACTATTTTTATTTCGTTTTAGCTCTTTTGAATCCATGTACATATGTTTGTAAATGCAAATTATTTAACAGGCATACCCATAGTCTGTCTATATTTCCTCAAGGACACATGACACAGTGGATAAAGGCGTTGGTTAGATCCAGTGACAGGACCCAAAGAGTGTGAGTTCAATACCCGGTTAAGGCAGTGGAGAACTTTCAGAGGGAAATTAACAGGCGATAACTGATAACTGACATCCATCAAACATGGCACGTGGAACTATAACAGTCTACCCAGTGAGCGAAATAAAGGGTTCAGTTCGACATTCCAACTATCTGAAGAAGGCCGGAGCGTACAACGGCCGAGACGTTGTGATAAATATGGCGACAAAGATGAGGACAATAGTCCGAATAATGTAAATAAGGCATACACATGTTTTCTTTATTTTTCTTTTATTATTGTTTAGAATTCTAACGTTCAGATTTTAAATATTTTTTTATGCTGCTTAGTGTCTGGTTTCTCTTTGCCTTTACTGTAAGGAGTGAATAAAATGGCGCGAGTTGTCCTAGGTTGCTTCCTGCGTGACTCTGCCGGTAAGCGCCTTTTTATTATGTCGGCATCCATAAAAGTGCATCAGATAGTTGTATTTTATTGATCTCTTTTAATTGTCTGAAAAACTATTTTATTTTTTGTTTTAATGTTAAACCGACTTTTAATATCGTCTTTTAAGCAAAAATGATTTCTCTGATGGGCTTGTGTTGGTTTTTTTTTTTAAATTTAAAGGGTGTTATATGCCGCCAGAGTGAAAACTTCCGTTTAGATTTATTTTATTATTATTGAGGCACCGGCACCCTGAACAATGATAAGTAGCAATTCTGCTGATGCTTCATTTAAACGCACTTGTTCCATTGAAGACAACACTTGCCCCGTGTATGTTTTCAGCTTCTTCGAGCTCGACTTCAGCTTCACATAGGACAAAGCTAATCTCTATATATTTTTTAGCACAATCGTAACAGTTTCATCGGTATTCATTGGGGTTGATTTTCCATCCATCACAGTTTCAATTTAGCTGGAATTGCTGCAGTAGACTGTATGCAATTTATATACATCTTTGTTGTGTAAAGTTCTCACAAGTACGCAGTATAGACAAGGAAAGATAACTATTTACGAGTATAGAAACCTTCCCACATATACAATCTAATTTGCATATCACCACATCACGCGGAACCTTAGAGGCTTTATGCCCTTAATAAATCTGCTACTTCTATGAACCACTCCAGGAGGTGTACCGCTTATCTCATGGTGATTCCTTAGATTCCTCTTTATGGGGTATCTCGGTTTTTATTGGATATTCTCCATTTGAACCTTCCTCATGTTCCTCATTATCACTAGACACATTTTCTTGTCCTCGTCACTCTTCAATTCTTGGTGATAATCTTGATCCCTCTCTTCTGCACCAGGCTCTTCCTCCATTTCAATATCTCCCGACTCTCTTCACAATCTAAACTGGTCTTTATGAGCTAACACACCCTGTCCATATTTTGTTAATATTGCTGTAATTAAATCCTTTTTGCACTACAAATTGTGCTTTCTCAGGATTCGAATCCTTATTCCATTTGTACCATACTTTCTCATTTATTGAGAAGGACATGGTTATTGAGGCTCTAATTTGCCTTCCCATCAATGCCAAAGGGATTTGTGTTCTGCCCACATGCAGGATAGTCCTGTAACTTAAAAGAAATCTTGGTAGATAACTTTCTAGGCTGCAATACCCTGGAGAGAATACTTTCAATCCAACATTTATCATCTGGACCATCCTCTCTACAATTCCATTTAACTGAGGATGGAATGGGGGTACTTTATATGGTCTACATCCAATTTGTGTTAACCATGTGCACAAGCTTTCTTCAGCAAACTCTTGTGCATTATCCGACACCAATGTCTTATGTACTCCGTTCCTCGAAAATACTATTCTTAACACCTGTTTTACAGTACTTGCTTTTCTGTTCGAAACTTTAACCACTTCAGGCCAACCTGAATATGAGTTTACTAGTACGAGGAATAAACCTACATCTTTAATGTATGCACGATCCATGTGTACTTTAATCCATGGCACCTTCTCTTTTGGCTATGAATGAATCTTGGTTTGACTAAAGCTCTTTATCTTTGCACACTTAGGGTATTTTCTGACATAATCCTCCACGTCTCGCATATACCACGGCCACCAGGTTTGTAGCTTCAACCTCAGTTGTGTGTTCGATACACCACCACGTATGTTGTCGTATTGCTTTAATAACATCTTTTCTTAACGATTTCGGTGGTACAATAACATCTCCACTATATATGACTCCTCTTTCAATTGTTAATTTGTGCCTTGCTTCCTTACAAGGCTTTTCCACCATAGAGCAATTTCTTCGTACATTATTTCGTATTCTATTCAGTACTCTTTTTAATATAGGATCCGGTTCGATTTCAAACTTGAGTCGCCTGAAGGATAACACATTTCTCTCAGTGCAAAATTATGTCCTCACAACTATTCTTTGTTTCGACATTCTGGGTATCAAAATTCAATCTTCACCATGCGTCTACTTTCTTTAATATACATAATGTCGAAATCGAATGCCATAAGCTTAATCGACCACCTGAAAATTCTGGACGACGTGACTTTAGGCAACTATTTCCTCGGATTGAAAATGAAATCTAAGGGCTTGTGGTCCGACTTTAGTAGAAATTTCTTACCCCAAAACAAATTGCGCACCTTTTCTGTACTCCAGACAATTACCAGTGCTTCTTTTTCAATGTTAGATTAATAGGTCTCCACTGCCGCCAACTTTCTAGACAAATACATAACAGGATGTCCCTCTTGTGATAAGATCGTTGCTATGGTACATTCACTAGCATCACTAGCTTTTACTCCATAATTTTCAGTATCTCACGCCGGAGCATCTATCATCTCTGCTTCTACGATTTTTTATATTTGCATACTGACCGGAAATGGTCTTGCACTTAAAGCACATCTTTCCAAAAGGCTAGCATTTATTCTTGTTCATCTCATATTCTTTCTCACAAAAACGACATTTACGTAAGCGCTCTGTTGTACTGTATATCTCCATGTTAGTCTTAGGGTTATTAAATCTCTGAATTAACTCAAGCTGCTGTAAAAATCCAAAACTCATTTCAATATTCATGTTCTGGACCTGAAACTGTTCCAAAAATTTGTACTTACTCGAGATGTCAAATAGTCCTTCAATTAGCCTTAACTGTAATAATTCCTCTTCTATAGACATCAGTCCTGTACCCAAATTTTCGAATTCACAGTACCTCGATGCTTCTTTTATCCTGTGAACATACTGTCTTATGGTTTCATCCAGGTTTTGCCTGATTCAAGAAACTTCGTCCTCTCATCTATGACCGGATTCTTTTTAGACGTACATTTGCTTATACCATATTGGCAATTTCTTCAAATGTCAAGTCTTTTAGCATCATCAGATAGACCATTACGGAGATATTTTTTACGGCCTCACAACTCGCTGATGGTAGAAATAAATCCGTTACTTCATTTACCTCTCCTCTATATTTGCTGTCAGTCAATTTCTTGACTCTCGCCAACGTCGCGAAACATCTCATCCAAGTATCAACAAGGTCAGGATCATTTAACGATGTTAGGCATCCTATCAGCGATGCCATGTTGTTGTGTCGTGTAAAGTTCTCACAAGTACGCATTTTAGTCAAGGAACACGAGTGTAGAAACATTCGCACTTATATAAAATCTAATTTGCATATCACCACAATCTTCCTCCTATTTAGAGGAGGAATATTTTTTTTATATCAACGCACGGCGCTTTTGTGGTGATTGCCCAACCTAGGTGGCGCTGGCTGGGACGATAAAAGGACGAAACAAGCTCCATCTTCTTTTCATTCTAGAATATAGTAGGTACAGGACGCATCTCATTGTCTAAATTTCCTTTTCATATCACACATTTCCTAATAACAAAACTTTAAATGTTTTTATTCCCTTTTCAGATACCTGTGTACACGCATATAAAAAAAAAACTCCATGCGAGGAAGACGGAAGAACTGCTAATTGAGATCTCGGCCCAAAACTAAAGGGACCTCTGGTCCAGCTTAGAAAACAGCAATGACAATTCTGAAGAAATATCTTCGAATTCCTCAATTCACTTCATGGAACTTCAAAAGCTTACTTTAACTCTGCTTGTGGCTGTAAGTCTAATTCTGGCCAAAAAACCGATTCAGGCCAAAAGTTGAATTGTTCAAATCACAAACTCCGTGGAATTTCAATTGACTTGAGTTCTTCAAATCACAAACTTTGCGGAACTTCAACACATTACGCCACGAAACCTCTCACTTTAACTCTGATTTTGGAGATATTTTAAACTGAATTTAAAACAATTCTTTTAAATTCACAAAGTTTTTATGTTACTTCTAAATTAAAAAAAACTTTTAAAATCACTAACCTTTTTCAGTTATTTTAAAGTTTAATCTTCATCGGGGTACAAATCCCAGTTCTGGATGTTCAAGAACCAGATGAAGGGCAGATTTCCAATCCCGTGATCATTCTGATCCCCAAAATAATATATATAATATGTCTATGTAGAGTAAGTGTGACCGAGTTAGAGGAGTTTCACACACACGGACAGACAGACAGAATTTGCTGCTTATTTATTTAGATATATACGTAAAATTCATTCTGAAAATGTTGAATTCAATTACTTCGAAAGTTAACCTCGTTTCCATACAAACATGTAGACACTTTTTTTAAAACTCGGACAGTCTGATCCTTGTAACTATCGGCCTATTAATCATCTACCTCTTTTTAATCAACTCCGAATTAGTTAAGTGTTAATTTATGCGTGTGGGAAGAATGATAAGATAAAGAGAGATTATAATCCAACCGTGTGTTTATTTACTACGCCATTACATTACATCTGAGTCATCGTCTCCAAGGGCTTGAATTCCTTTCTATTTGTGTAAAGGGGTTAGCTTCCGTTACACCCAACAGCTTCCCCCTCTTATTTATTTTATTTTATTTTATTTATTTTTATCATAGAGGAAAGAAAAGAAGAGAAGAGAAAAAATATGATTATAAAACTTGGGTGTGTTTCTACGCTAGACAATAGATCCTTTGCCTATTCACTTCTATATCGTGCTGGCTTGTGAACTTTATCTTCCTGGGCGTGTCCATATTCGGGTTGTGGCTGTTTGTGGTTCCTCCACATTGACCTCTGTCTCAGGATCATTTGCCTCTCTAGGTATTGTAGGGACTTCCTCTGTGGAGGTTCACCTGTCAGTTGCTGGACGACTATTGATGAATTAGTGCGTGGATGGAGTGGTCTGTCGCAGAAGGCGCCTGTTTCGTCTGTATACCTTGCCCTGGCTTGTCTCCACTTCATATGACCGTCCTGAAAGTTTTTTGGTGACTTTAGCTTCTTCCCACTCTCTTGAGTTTGGTTTGAGTGTCTGAACTCGGACTGTATCACCTATTTGTAGGTTTTTAAATTAATTGCCTGAGCCCTGGTATCTTAGCCTTCTCTTTTCTTTGTTGGCCCGCCTCATCAGCAGAGTATGGGTAGAATGGTCGTAGTTTGCTTTCTATTGCTGGGAACGATGCCTTGGTTCTTCTCCCAAATAAGCCTTTGTGTTTATCTCCTCCGCTGGTGAATTCTGCAAGTTCAGTAGTCTTATGAGAGATTCCTCCGCTGAAGGTCTGCACTTGCGCCATAACCGCTTCACGACTCTGACTGCTGCCTCTGCTGCTCGATTAGTTTAGCTGTTACCTGGTGATATGGTTTCATGTTGAAACATCCATACATTTGCAAACTTCTTGAAATAGTAAGATGTGAACTGGGTCCGGTTGTCAGAGACCCCCACATCACATATACCATAGCGTTCAAAATGGCTTTTATGTGAAACTATGTACACTGGCAAACGGAAAGAAAAGGGTCAAGTTAAAAATATGAGCTTGGAACAAGACGAAAAGGGTTCAAGAATAGAATGATAGACTAAGAGAAAGAATGAAATTACTTTTAATTTTGAAAGTTTATATTTTTGAGCAGAGACGATTCGAAGAAAAGTGACTTTGTTGGAAAGATATTACTACAGAGACCATGTAGTAAGGCTGGGATGACAGCTGATTGATGACGCTGCCTAAAAAGTGCCAATTACGAAAACACCAATCGAGCGATAAAATTTGGTAATTTTAAAAACAGTGCAGAATTTGAAAACTGATTTATTTTGCCTATCAAAAAGTGGAAATTTTAAAC
Organism: Acanthosepion pharaonis; assembly: GCA_903632075.3. Lineage (NCBI taxonomy): Eukaryota > Metazoa > Mollusca > Cephalopoda > Sepiida > Sepiidae > Acanthosepion > Acanthosepion pharaonis. Next base: position 155,160 of record CAHIKZ030004929.1, on the reverse strand, counting down.
AAGTCGAGGAAATGGAATTACTTTATGTAAGAACACAAACTCAAGGTTCTTGGAGTGCGATGACCCTGGCAGAATAGGGAGATAACTGATCGGAGAAAACAGCTGGTGAATTTCTGATTGTGTAAACAAGACCAAGCTGGAAAAAATTTGCTGATGAGAAATCAAAATGATAATTCTAATTAATAACCAGAAACTAAGCCATGCCATGCAATTTGAGGACCAGATTCGTCAAACGGACAACCGAGGGAACAGGCGAAGATGAGATAATAAAAGAGGTGAAGGAAGACGGAAGAACTGCCTACGCCCATTGGGAGGTGTTGGTACAAGGCACGAATAAGAGAAGGGAGGAGTTATCGAGGTGGATCGATACCCTGTGACCGCCACATATAGGGAAAGGAATCTCTCCAAAATTGGAGATATAATTAAATTTTCAGAGCCAGACAACAAAGTGGTCTAGTTGTAAGATAGGGAAACACCGGGTCTTCTAACCACGCCGACCTCAATGCCAATTTTGGGTAAAAGTCAATACTGAAGCGACCAATCCAATTCCGGCGTGCAGGCGACACGCGAGGACTACTCTGCCGAATCCTACGTGACTTTCAGTCAGAGAGAACCTCCGACATAAGTCTTGTTCCAGACATATCAAAATTGATCAAAGTGTGACGATAGAATTCAAAATGGGAAGGGTTAATATTTCTGTACAAAGAACGATATAAACCACATAGAAATAAACCATAAAGAAATTCATGTCTGTTCTTGATTTCGTCTGCAAGAAGATTTTTTTTATTTTTCATTTGTGACATAGCTTCGCCGGAATCGAGCCAACGCCACAATTGCTGACGATAATTTGATCTTTACCAGCTCCGTGATCAATCAACATAATGTGGGTCGGAGCGGGTTACAGATCAGAACGACTAATTCCAACGGCCAGAGACCAGGGACCGACAGGCGAGAAGGGTTACATTTGGTTGCCGTAGACCAGGACTAACAATGAGTGTTACTTTCAAGGCACTCAATGATTGCATCTGATGTTGGTGCAACTAGATGATCAGCATCAATGAAGTTGCTGTGAGTGTCCACGGTGATTAAATATTCTTTTCCACCCCACATCATGAAGTCAGTTGCCACTTTTTGCCAGGGTCTTTTTGGAACGACAGTGACTACCTGGGGTTCTACTGGCTGGTGATCCGAGAATGTTGTACATGTAGCACAAGCCTCCACATACTGTCTAATTTCAGCTGACATACCCGCCCAAAATATAAGATCTCTTACCCCCCGCAGACACGTATTGATGTCCAAGTGGCCATCATCAGCCTTCGTCTTCATTTCTTGACGCATGGCACCGGGGATTACGACCTTTTGTTCACGCAGGATTAATCCGTCCTGAACTGTCATCCCGATAGTCAAAAAATAGTTTGATGTTGTCAGGCAGGTATCTCCTCTCATTGGGCAATAATTGTGGCTAGCGCCATCATTGTTGCGTCCTCGGCCGTGTATCTGTGGATCTGTGCCAGCTTATGGTCTTGAATTGGATGCAGCGTCATATTGTTCACCATCTTCTTTTACTGGCCTGTCAGTTAGTACACGAGAAAGGACATCCGCCAGTAGAATCTCCTTATCTGGTCTGTACTGTAGCGAGAAATTATACTTCTGTGCCCTCATCAGCAGATTTTGTAGCCTTTTAGGTGCTTTTGATAGCGGCTTTGCATAGATTGACACTAGAGGTTTATAGCTTGTCAAAACCTTCACGTGTCTTACATATGTGTAATGATTAAATTTCTCCAATCCATAGACCATTGACAGCATTTCATTTTCTATTTGTGCATAACGTCGTTCTGTGTCCGACAATGAACGACTTGCATATGCAACAGGTCTCTCTTTTCACATCAGGGCTGCTCCCAGGCCATATTCACTAGCATCATTTTCCAGTGTCAAATCCTGATGTGGATTATAGTAGGTAAGTATTGCGTACACTACTAATCAAATTCTTCACTGAGTCAAATGCGGTTTGTGATTCGGACCACACCCATGTAGCCTGCTTTTTTGTGAGGTCCTGAAGAGGATTAGTGATAGAGGTTAAGTTGGGGATAAATATGCCCATATAATTAACCATCCCTAGGAATCTTCGCGGTATCTTCAGGGGCATCCATGTTCCGGGTGCACTAACTATCTCTGGGTCTACCTCAACGCATTTGCTTGTGATCCTGTACCCCATGAAGGTGATAGCATTTTTGACTCCCGTTATCTGACATCTTCAAGAAGTGGTCGTACCTGCTTATCATGCTCTTCCTGATTAGTACTGAATACCATCAGGGCCGTTGTCTATCTCTCTTTCGTTTTGCTTCATTGCTTTTTTTCTCTCGTTGTTTTCCCTTCTAGTTTAGAGCATCTAGATCGAACGTGATTTTCCGTTGCATAAATTGCAAGTATTTCCATATGCAGAACATTTTTTCCGTCTGGGAGTGTGGTAGAAATCAAAAAATTGACATCCTTGGCGTGAGGCAAACTTCTTTTCTTCAGCTACCTTCATCTCATGAATATGGGTTGATTCAGTCCTCATCCCTAGGCTCTGTGCAACAGCTTTCTCAGCTGTCTATTGCCCTCTGAAGATCAAGGCCTTGAATTTTCAGTGGGTCTTGTCTTGTGTCATTGCCCCTTATGCCAGTAATAATTTGGTCCCTTATCACTTGTTACAAAAAATGCATGTTTTCAATAGAACTTGCCAGAACTTCAATAGAAATTGTCGAAGGACTCACCCTCATCTTGTCTTCGTTGTCGGAACACAAAACGTTCATAGGTTTGGTTGGTAGCATCGATCGTATATTTCTCCAAAGCATCTATCATTTCAGCGACCGTTCGTTCAGATTAATCTGTTGTGAAATGCATACCGTGACGTCGTCACCAAGGTAATTTTCAAACATAACCACTTGAATTTCCCTCCGCTTTTCGCATAGTCCAGACAAGAAAGTATAATTCGTCCATCGTTTGCGAAATAGTTTCCACGCTTCCGCTTTATTAGAGCCAAAAATAGGCATTCAGGGGCTGTTATGTGTAAACCTGTAGCACCAACCACAGTGGCATGGGTGGCTGATTCATCGTTAGACATTATGAGAGACTACACGTCAAATTTGATTGCAGATAGGATCAAACAATCGCGTGATATACGTGCACACGTAGAGAGATGAGACCTCTAAAAGAAAACATTCGATGATAACAGATGAAATACTTCTTCCTTGGGTGTTTCAGGTAGAAATAATATTCCTAGACATTAAAGGCCAGGTCCAACAGCCAGCTGCCACCATGGTATGTGTGTGTCAAGAATGACAAGATGAAGATTATAATTTTTGTGGAGTGATTTTGCAGTGGAGGCTTGTATTTGTACTAAATCGATCTTAAAATATGTTCGACGTACAAAACGTTAGGAACTTGATATAATAGGTATTACGCAGAGAAATCTGGTTGTGGTCGCTGATACTTTTGTATTCGACTAACTGTCGTCCGACATCGACTGACCGACTGACTCACGTTACTCTTACTACTCCCACTTATTATAGGTGGGAGAGTCTATTAACTATAGAATAGGTGTGTTCCACCATAACAATAATCCAACTGTGTGTTTATTTAATACGACATTACAGTACATCCGGGTCATAGTCCCCAAGGGCTTGAACTCCGTTCTATTTGTGTAAGGCGGTTAACTTCCGTTAATCATTAAGCATCTCATCTCGCAGGGTCTTCTTCCAAACAATGTGGCTTTCGCTTCTCGAAATCACCTGCTGATGTATTAACGTTTATTTTCGATAAGAATGGCGAAACTCAGGTTGTTGCTTTTGATATCTCGAAAGCCTTTGACGGGGTTTAGCATGCAGGTCACAAGTTGAACAGTTATGGTATTTCAGGACAGATTTTTTATTTAATTCAGTCTTTCTCATCTAATCGCGAAATCAAAGTTGTCTTGAACAAGCACTTTTCTAGATATTTTAAATATTAATGCGGGTGTCCTCCAGGGCTCTATTTTTGGACCTATTTTGTTTGTAATTTGCATCAACGACATTAACAGTTCTCGACTCGGTATCTATGCTTATGTCACAACTATTTACTTTTGTCAATGGTAAATCTGATATGTTTGTGATAAGCTCAAATTGACACGTGATCTAAAAGATGAACTTCAATCTGTTTTAACAGGGGAAACAAATAACTTGTTAATTTAACGCCGCCAAAACGAAACTACTTCCAAAGTGTTTACCTTCAAATAATAAGGCTAATGATAATACTGAAAGGGGGTGACTCATTGCACTTTCTTGGGCTAACGTTTTTCACTGAAAAGAAGTGGAATGATTATATCAAATCACTTGCTAGGTCTGTGTTGTGGAGTGATTTCACAGTGGAGGCTTGTATTTGTGTTAAGTCGGTCCTAAAATAGGTTCGACGTACAAAACGTTAGGAACTTGATATAATAGGTATAACGCAGAGTAATCTAGTTGTGTTCGCTGATACTTTAGTATTCGACTAACTGTCGTCCAGCATCGACTGACTGACCGACTCACTCACTGACCGACTCTCTCGTTACTCTTACTACTCCTACTTATTATAGGTGGGAGAGTCTGTTAACTATAGAATAGGTGTGTTCCACTATAACATTCTGCTACTTGGTTCACTGGGCCGTGCTAGACAATTTTTCTCACCAGAATCTACCTTACACGTTTATAAGTCTACAATTCACCCATTCATTGTCTGGTGTTTCTGCTATGTATTTAATTATTCTTGATAAAATCCAAAGAAGAATATGTAATGCTATTTTGTCTTGAACTAGCATCTTGACTTCATTCCCTTTACTACCGCCGTAATATAGCCCCCCACCCCGTGCCTTTTCTATAAATATTTTCATTGTAATTATTCTGATTAGCTTTCCTCTTTGGTACATCGACTTTATGAATTTAAGCTTACTGTCAGACTGGCAGCTATATCTAATCATTTTCGAGTTGAAATGGCTAAAAGTAACCGTAAGTTCTATGCTAACAGTTTCTTCTTTCGCACTTCTTGCTTATAGAACTCTCTTCCGGTATTTTGCTTTCCAAAACTTTGATCTTGAAAAATTTAAAATCAATGTCAATCGTCATGTTCTGTTTCCTTAATTCATATTCTTTTATTGTCTTCTGCCCTTAGTAATGTGTTTTTTTTTCTCAAATTCTTTCACACTCAGTCTTTAAGGCTTTATCCCCTTGATTGAGATGAAATGATTAAAAAAAAAAAAAGAAGACACACATTCCCCAATACTGGCAGTATTTGTTTATTAATTTATTTTTGGATTTCGAGATTTCACGGTGTTATTGTTTGAAGTAGTTTTATTAAGCATCTTCCCTTTTTTTCCCTACAGACTCGTGCTACGTAGTCGACTCATCAACATTCATAGCATTTCCAGTTTCGTTTGATACAAGATTCTCGTGAATAATCCTCGTTCAAACAACGGAAACATGGTGAGTGCGACTGGTGAGATCTTGACTGGTAAATCTTGTGGAATGCAGCCTCCCGGTCACGTTGTTGGTCAAGTTTGGTGTCAGTTCTCCAAATCAAATTATATCTCTAGCCGCAGCTTCCATTGTTAATGGTATTTCCTGTGTTTGGATAAACGCTAGTTGATAGCAGACAATGTTGAATGCGGTTGTAGTTGGTTCCATAAACCAATCTGTTCAACAACATTTCCGACAAGATTTTCTCATATTTAAAGTGTTCAGAGAGCTTGCATAATTCTGTTTTCTAACTAGCAATAATTTCACCAAGTTGATAACATTTCGTATTGAAGCGAAAACGCTGAAAAATTAGTTTTCGTGCTTGGCCATTGAATAACAAGGGACTGAGAAAGCTTTCTTGAAGGTATCATTTCTGTCATAGACCTTTGTTGGATTATTCCACCTTCTCTTAAAGCATGCCAGGTGGTGCTGTATAAAAGAAAAGTACATAAACTCCCTTCTTTTTTTCACCTCTTAACCTCCAAGGTGTCGTAGAGGACAGGGCGTTTTTTTTTGTTTCCCTTCTGGCAAACAAACTTTTATCCGACTGAACCCCGTGGTGTATCTCTCTCTCTCTCTCTCTCTCTCTTTCTCTCTCTCTCTCTCACACACACACAAGGATTCAGAAGGCGATTATCTCTTTTTCGAGGAGATAATTCTTGTGGGTCACGTGACGGCCGCTTCATACAGTGACGAAAGCGCCGGTAAACTTCAGTTCGTTTACAGCAACCAAACGATAACCAACCAGGCCGAGGCTAATTCTGCTTCCTCCTCGGTAGCTTACAAGCACATAGTGCCGTTTCCCCTTAGGAATATATATTTCCCAGATATAGAATGAAATTCCAGTTTGTAGTCCTCAAAACCCAAGAGTTGCTGTTTCCCATTCGTGGAATATGTCTTCGCTTGGGACATAGATGTATCCAGCCCTTTTGAATCTGGAGTCCTAAAAATAGCTTTGTCAGGTACAGGAGTATCTCCATATTATATGTAAGATCCTTCTTTTCTGTTTCTCCTTACACTCTACTTTAATGTGTAGATATATATGATATATTATTCTCCACATGAGACACACACACACACACGTATATATATATATATATATATATATATATTAGTATTATAAAAGTCTCTCTGAGAACAAAGCATATTTGTCATTCTTTTTCCTTTTGGTCATTCCATTCTGCCCATAAAATATCAACCTTATTATACTGTGGATATAATAATGCCCATAACAGCGGAAATGCAAATAGGAGAATAAATCTTTTTTCCAAAGGCTCCTGTTACACACACACACACACACACACAATCAAATGTTCTAATCAAATGGCCATGCATTGATATAATGGTAGATACAAATAGTGACATTATTTTTTTTGAGCATTATTTTCAACTGGGTCTCAACGACCCTGAAACTTGAAAATGCTTGCAGAATTTGGAAAGTGGAAGAAAATGAAACAATATTGGATGAAACTCCCAAAACTAATTTAAGCATTTAAAGTTTGTTGATTGACCCTTGAAGTGGATGATTGACAGTTGTTGATTATGAAGTTTTAAAATACAAGTGAGAGGAGAACCCAACCATCAGTATTTAAATGTTTTCAGAAGAACTAGAATTGTCAAAACTTCAAAAACCAAACAGATTTTTAAAAACAAGAATGCTTTTGATATATCCCAGTATTTATATATGGGGGTGCGACAAAAGTAATTCCCTTTTTTTTAGCTGAGGGGCACAGGGAGACATGAAGCAATTGAATGGTCATCACGATTACCAGACCCAACACAACCAGATTTTTTCTTGTGGGATGTACTAAAAGATCTTGTTTATAGGCTAAAACCAAAAACAATTCCTGAATTAAAAAATTAAGAAATTTCTGATAAATTTTCTGAAATTAATGTAGAAATGTGACAAATGGTTTGTAGAAGTGTTTCGAATAGGGTTCAACATTGTATTGAACATGAAAGAGAACATTTTGAACATGTTAAATACTTTGTTAATCATAGTAAATTATGTTGTTTTGATGTAGTGATACTTATGAATTTTCTTAAACTATAGTAATTTAATTTTGTTTAATAAATAATAATTTTGTTTAATAATTTAATAAAAGTTAATAAAGAAAGGGTATTACTTTTGCTGCATCATGTATATAAAACTGCTAATACAAAAAATTCTACCAATAAATTAAAAAAAGAAATGTTTCAATCTTGTATGTCACACTGTCATTCAATCAACAAATGCTAAGAATATCATGAAGTATATATATATATATATATATATATATATATATAAATAAGAGAGGAGGCATGGTGGAGTAATAGATAGCAGCTCAGATTGAGGAATCCGAGAGCTGAGTTCGAATTCCAGTTAAATACATTACATTCACTTACATGCTAATACCCTTGGGAAAGATATGTATCCTCTTCTCCTCCCCTGGACCGGGCTCTGTAGCCTTGGATGGCAACTGGTCTACCACAGAAAGAAATGGTAACCTACTGCAGGAAAAAAAAATCTGCCTCGTCAGTCATACATGATCACCTAAGCATGTATCACGCATGGCACATATAACTGATTGATATATATATATATATATATATATATATATATATATATATATATATGTATATATATATAAATTTCTCGGACATTCAGGCCGGTAAATGTTGTTTAATACTGTTTATTATAAACAGAGAATTTACTTAAATATTTGTATCTATAAAAAGAATGTATAAACATAAAATGTCTTAAAAATAATTGGTGTCCATTTCATAATGTGTGATATATATATATATATATATATATATATATATATATATATATATATATATATATTTATATGTATATATAAGTGAAAAGCAAGTCTTAAGGAAAATAAGAACAACATGGAAACTTACATTTAAAATCAGAAAGAGACAACTGAAATTTCTGGGACACATAATGAGAAAAGAGGATGTAGAGAATTTAATACTCACAGAATATAGTGAAGGCAAGAGAAACATGGGAAACAGTGAGTAGCCTACTTAACAAGCTTGTGTGAATGGTTGGTAGGACAAAGAGGGTTGTTAAAGGGTGCAAAATTACTCAGTAAAAAAAAAATTAACAGAAGACAGGAAGTTGTGGAGAGCCATGATCGTTTACATCTTGAAAAGGACTTAACACATAAAAGAAACTGATGTCCCGGGTAATCTTATAAAGAAATAATGTTGCTCCTTCAGTCTCAGTAAAAATAAATCACTTCTTTACAAAATTCCAATTATTAAATATAAATGTCTGTCTCATGAGGAGGAGGGGGCAGAGGAAGAGGAAGAGGAGGATGATAATTGAAAAGTCAGCTCAAAGTACTTAATCATTGAGAGAATTATTGTAGCATGTGAATCATGACCTTTACTAAGCAATCCTATATTATGTGAAGAAGGAACCTGTCTATATTAGGAAGTTGTTCTCAGTTAACATCCAATAGTTGGGATTGATTGATTTTTTTTAGCCATTTCACCCCAAAAAAGGCAATAAAACCACTAGGACACAAGGGTTTACGGAATATGAGAGAATGTGAGAAAATGACATTATTAAGGAGAGAGGACAATGAAAGAACAGAAATTAAGAAGACAGAAGATAACGATTGACATTGCATTTAAATTTTTGTGAATCAATGTTACCATAAAAGCAAGAAACTGGAAGAGATTTCCATAAGCAAGAAGTGCAAGAGAAGAAACTTTTAACATAGAACTTACAGTTACATCTACCAATTTCAACTGTAAAATGACAAAACCTTGCTATCAATATGCCTAACGTTGAGGTACCAAAGAGGAAAGCTAATCAGAAAATGAAAATATCTATAGAAAAGACACAGGGAAGCCATGTTATGATGGTGGGAAAATGACGGAAGCTGAGATGCCAGGTCAGGACCAATAATATTGTAGATTCTTCTTTGTATTTTATTAATAATCTCTAAACCCATAGCAGAAGAACCAGACCAAATGATATTCAATGCATAGATAAATGATAGAGTTATAATTGTGTAAGATATTTTCTGGAAAAAAAAATTGTTATTTATGCTTTATCAACTGTATGCAGGTTATTTAAAGCCAGAAGATATTTTTAGATTTTAAGAATTTAGTGGCGATAATAATTATTTACTAATACAAGTTCTATTAATTAACCCAAAGCTGGAAGAAGAGGCCAGTTCATACCTTTCCCAAGGGTATTTGAGTGTAAGTGAATATAATAAACTTGACTGGAATTGGAACTTGGTTCACTGATTTCCAATTCTAAACTGTTATCCATTACACCACCTGCACATCCAAGTTTACAGCACTTGGTGTTCCCAAGCAGTCATTTATCTTGGTACTGACCAAGCTTCACATTGCTTAATTTGGTGATTGTATGAGAATCAACCTGATATGGCTGTAGGCCAGCTGTGATAGAATCTTATTTCTCAATATACAAGTTAGTCAATATACGTACATGATGCTCCTAAGTAAATAATGAATAGTTGGACTGATTACCAATGCATTAATTGACAGGATTCCATTATTGATTTTGGGAGATTTGTGAAAAAAAAAAAAAGAAAGAAGAGGAGAGAGTCTGCTAACTAAATGATAATTGTTGAAATTCCAGGAAGATGGATTGAAAAGATTTAAAGAAAATTAAAAAATGAAAAATCATATTTTGAAATAATTCCAAGGAGAAATGAACCCAAGATTAACTAGATGGAATTCAGTAAGATTGAGCAAAACCAAGACCACCGGTCCTTCTCCACATTGCACCAATAAGAAAGAAACCATTAAGGTATCTACAAAGATGTCAGATAAAATAAAAACATATGTTGACAATAAAGAAACCAGTGCTGTCATGGAAATAAATAACATTTATGATTCCTTTGGATAATAGAGAAAACCATCTGTTTTGAATCAGCCACCCAGAAGAAAAATACCTCCACAGAGATAGAGACCAACTGGATGCAGTTGTCATTTTAATTTTGGTGACATTTGTCCACAGGAAATTTTATATCCAAATATTAATTCAGTTTTCTTTGGATACAAGTGGTAAAGAAAAATTAATTACTATTTTGAGTGACCATGGACAAGAAGTCTGGGTGGTTTGTTTGATTGTAAGAAAATGCGTAAGACAGAGAAAAGATAAACTTTCATTTTAAGGAGAGTGGAAATAAATTTTTTTCCAATTCTTGAATGGTCTAGTCATTTGAGAGATTCAATCATGGGGCAAGCTGATAGATAAGGATTAATGAGTGAAAATTCTTTTTGTTTATGCTGCTCCATCTGGAAGTTGGATGTTGAGAGAGAGAGAGAGAGAGAGAGAGAGAGAGAGATTAGCACTGCCTATATGGAGCTGTGGTGTGAGGTGGCGTAAGGAGAGTTGGAGTTAAGAGGTAGCTTGATTCCTCTGACCACTCTCAAAAGGGGGCCGGACAACCTCAAATTTGGAAAACCACTTGAGTAAATGTATTTTTTTATATGGAAATTTAGAAAAGGTTGATACTTAGTGAAGAAGACAACTGAACCCAGACCCTAGTCAACCCCATCCCAGCTAGATGCAGGACTATATATTGTTGCCCTATAACTTCTCCAAGACGTCCAATACTGTGGTTGATTGTCTCTTTGATCCTGGACCTGCATTATCCCACGTTGTGATTCGGTTTGATCATAAGGAGGCCAAGATCAATTCATTGTAGGTATCTTCATACTGGGCTGGTCCAAGCAGGGCGAAGATGCACAAGAAAATAGTAGAAAAATAATACTCAAATAATATAAAAATATATATATACTCTTTTTATATCAAATTCTACATACAATAGTTGGTTAATTGTTGTTAGGGTCTAGGTGTTAGCATGCAGCTTCCTAAATCATATGTGACACTTTGTTAAGTTGGCAAGGTTTGTTTTGCAGATGTGGTAAAGTTTGTTTAGCTGACTTTGTAAGTTTGGCTCAAGGCTGATGTTGGGGGTTGGCATCAGCAGATAGTCATGTGTGTTGTCTTGCACTTGGTGGCTGGAATAAACTCTCGGGACACTCTCTCTCGGACTCGCTTGAGGCATTAGTATTTATTGATGCTTGCCTAAAACTGGTGTGGGGGTGTCAAGTGGCTAGGTGTCTAGCATTTTCTTTACCTGTGACAAAGAACCCCTTCTCCATTGCCTGGGTTCTGGGAATAAATTACTGGGAATTAAATAGTCTCCCCCTTTCTCAGTGACAGTTGTAGGCATTAATCTGCCCCAAAACATCTTCATTTTCTTCTTAGCATCTCCCATTAATACCCCTCTATAGATGTGGGCAGCTCATCCTCCTTCTTCCTTGGTGTCTCCTCTGCACCTGCTACTCTTCAGGGGCAGCTTCTCTACCTTCCTTGGTCTCTCTTCTTCACCTGTCACTCTCTAGTGGGAACAAGCAACTTCTCCACCTTCCTTGGTCTCTCATCTGCGCCTGTCACTCTTTGGTGGACATGAGCAGCTTCTCCACCTTCCTTGGTATCTCACCTGCGTCTATCACCTTGACCACCCAGTAAAGACTAATTTCAAGTTCGTTAATTAAAAAGGATTATTACCTTGCTACCTGTGTCGGTTTTTCTTGGTCTCAGAGTTGAGCAAAAAACAGATGGCCTTTTCCAAGGGAAAATCTTTATCTTTACAATATGTTTTGTTTTTAATTCTTATTCAATTCCATTCACCTCTGGCTTTGCAGCTAACATCATGGCTGCAATCATTCATCAAAATATCAAAATGCTGCCATGTGTTTCTATTATAAAAATTAAGTCAACAAATTATTATTTTCAAATCTGTTGCTTCTGTAGAGAAATTCTCCAAGTCAGTTTTATGTTTCTTTGTCGTTGGAAATCAGACAGGCCACACACATGGCCTCCTCATGTCCTTCGGCCTTACTCCCTAAGTAAACCTTATCTCCAAATTGTTATTTCAAATTTTATCTGATTCTCTTCACCTTGTTTCCACGGATAACGTTCTTGGCATGTGTTATTAATTAATTGTCAGCATATCGCCCATCATAAAAATTAAGTGTTGCTCCCAGCTGGTCATCTCGTTTGTTTTAGAATTCTCAATTTTCTGAGTATGTGAGAGTTTATCAGTATATCATTCTTGCTATTCAAAAACCTTATGCATATTTACCAGCAAGCAAAATAGTGCCACATATAAACTGGAGATTTTAGACAGACACAAGAGAGACAGAGAGAGTCCCCATACTACTGCTACCAGAATCCACATTGTTCACCAAGACCTCCTGACCAAGGGCCTTGTGCAGGACATGAAGACCAGAACTTATAAATTTAAGTTACTACTAAAACAAGCTGCAAACTTCGAAAGCGTCATTTGCTTATAACAAGTGGGAAGGATTAAAAATGCATGTAACAAGTCATATATAAACCAAATCATTGTTACATTTTTAACATGCATTAACTCTTTATTTCAAAGGATTCTTGTTTTTTTTTTGTGTAGCTCCCAAACTGTTGAACTGTTTTCATCACAAGTTTGCTTCATCAGTGATCATCTCACCCTCTGAGATCAAAAACCCAATGTGGCAGAGGATGCCACCATCATGATACCAGTGACAAAATGAGTTACATGCTAATGAGTGAAGAGTCAGCTACCTAGTAACCACTGTGGTCTGAAGGAACTTGAGGGCCAATGACTGGGTGACCTAACTGGTTACTGTTGTTAAGGATTGACTCATGGGGTTACTGATTGAATTCTTTCTTTCCATTATGCCGTCCAAGGAACAAAAAGTATAATGGTTTCAAGGAGGACACAGAATCAGATATGCTACTGACATCAGACTCACAATACAAGACAAACATAATATGTAGTATTTTCAATGTGCAGACTAATGTAAATATGTGACTGAATCTTTCATAAATAAAAGTATATTTTACTCAACTGCAGACTTTGGTGATTACAGTCAGCCACTGTGTCTGACCTTGGGCTTTTATCAAAACATGAACCCTACATTCTCACATGTGATGTCCATCTCCTTTTTGGGGTGGGTGCTTATATATCTGCCTATTTTTTTCTAACTTGTGCATCTCAGGCACAATTAGGCTGATCATGTAGATCTGTCGAGGTTGTCACTGGGTGAATCATGGATCTCCATCTCTGCCTTGGAGGTCATCCCTCAAATCAACCCTGCACTTGCATTCTCTGAAGGAAACTAAGTATAAAGTATATTTTGGCATCAGTAAGAGCTCAGTACATACTACAATTGTTTTTAAAATTAATATACTCATTTAAAAATAAGATTTTTTTTTGTTTGACGCTATGTTTTAATTAAAGATAAGAAAATATGGAGATAAACAATGTTTTATAAATAAATATGACTTAACATAAAGTAGAATTCATATTTTATTTAAACTGTCACTGTTTCAAATTAGAATACATACTCTAAGAGTATATGTTCTAAATGAATAAACCAAAGATTGTATTAAATTTCGTTATATCTGGGTTTTTTTTAATATGCAGTATCAAGATTTTAATTACCTTTCTTCAGGAAATTAAAACGTAAAATTAAGGAAATTTATGTGCAAAATTAAAATTTTATTTCCTTTCTTCAGGAAATTAAAATCTTGAAGAAATTAAAATCTTAATTTAAGTTAATAAAATTGTGACAACATATAAGTATCCGCTGTTATATTAACATACAAATTGACTTTTATGAAAAAATGGATGTAAATTATAGAAATATTTGCTTTTAATTTACAATAACCACATATGGGATTTTATATGAAACGTTTTCTCAGTGGTTTTGAGTTTTTTAATTTAATGATTTTTATCACACTAATTTAGAATATTTTAAATATTTTTGGTGAACCTTTAAAATATTTTTGGTGAACCTATAAAATATTATTGGCTTCAAATGTTTAAAAATCAAATACATTAAAATGGGAATTAAAAATAAATGAATTTTACATTTATTGTTTAAACTGAAAGAAATAATAATAATAGTGGAGGTGCTAGGAAAGAAAGAAAGAATATTTTAGCTTTCAGTTCCCCATTATAGGCATTAGTATATCAGTGATATACTAACACCGTAATATGATAGAAGGACCAAAGTAGCTGAAAGAATGGAATAACAAACATGCATTGTTCTCAAATATATTTTTATACTGATATGTCATTCAGTAAATTATATACAAATAAATATATACCTGTCAATAAATTGACAACACAGAAAAATTATATCACATATGCATATAACAGAGTGAAAGGACAAAAATGGAGAGGGTCTTACTTGTAATATTTCCCAAAGGAAAACAACCAGGCTAGTGGTGTCCTCTATGTTCCTTGGTGGAACCATGTGTTTTCCTGTGTTCACTCAAGCTCTACAAGCTTATGATGTCTGTCTTCCGAGCAGTCTACATTGCAACTGAGTTTCATCACCCCACAAACCAATGTTGCTCACTGGTCATCATGTGACCCTCGTGAATTCATCTTACTCAAAGGGAGATAATCACTCTTTGTATCACTACACTAAAAACATATAGAAACCTTCTTTCATCACTTAACAGTTTTTGTACTTTTAACTAAAATACACACATCAAAGAATAGTGTTATTACTCTGTAGCTATGGTGATGTAGTCTTCAAGTATTGACATACATGTTACTCAGGGATTGGTATTTCTGTATCTTTCTTGCTATTCAAACTTTATGCTATATTGATATTTTTTACTTTCTTTAGCAATTATCAATCTGGGTATGATGATAAACTACATCCAGCAGCATATCCCCTGATTGGGAGGTTTTGAGGAGCATGGAACCACCTCTTATGTGTTGCTGTTCCCAGGTCCACCTGTGGTGATAGCACCTGTTAGGATCCCAACTATAGGCAAATATTCAACCTCCCTACAAACTGGGATCAAAATGCTATGAAAGTATAAAAATAGATTTTTACAGTAAAAGTACCAGCAATACATTTTTGAAAGAAAAATATATTATCAGCAATACAGTTTTGAAAGTAAAAAAAATTACCAGCAATACTCTTGACAAAAATCCTTTTTACAAAAATACATCAATGAAACCTGATCTACAAACTGATTTCTTTCAAAGTATATATATTCTGTTCATATGAACCTATCCTAAAATTCCTGTTGACATTAAATAACCCATTGAGGTTGATATGCTATAAAACAAAATAAACCAAACTAAACTAATTCAGCAATTATTCTTTTCTTATAAGTCAATGTAACAGTAGTAGAGGTTGGTTAGTGCTAAAATTAATTAGCATATGTGCATAAGTAGATGTTATGTATAGACTCACAAGTAGATGTTATGTATAGACTCACTACATAGAGTAGTAGCAATGGTAGTTGAACTTTAGAACCAATACTAATTGCATGAAATTGCAATCCTTATTTGGAATATCATAACAATGTGGTGTTACCGATAGGATCTTTATTGTGTGTAGAAGACAACAGACTTTGTTGAAACTTGGATAAGGTGTTTTGCAGCCCTTGCTAGAACCAAGGAACTATTGTATACACTCATTGGTGGGAGGGTGGTCATGTTGTTTGGTCTCATCTCATCTGGTCAGCAATTGCTGGTCATTTTAGTTCAATCCTCTTCTTCTCTTGGTCAGTATTGTGAAATGTTCAGAGACAAAAAGCATAAACAAAGGGAACTTTTAACTTAACTATTATTTTATTTACCCCATCGATGGTTACATCTTATATCAAGTGGGGGTTGCTATGCACCCTATTTGGGAGCCACTTCCAAACATGAAACCTCACATGTCTATTTCCTTTGATATATAACAAGCAACTCTTGGAAGACCCTTCCTCACTGGGGAGAGCGAGTGATTGCACAAATGCAATCTAACATGTTAGGTTTCTATCCAAACAGCAACTCTTGTAAAATCTTAATTTATAACTCATTCCCACATTTGGCTCAGCCAATCAAAATTGACATCCCTATTTTGTCTAACATCTGACCTTAAAGGTCAGCCTCAGAAAGTCTGAGTCAAATACACTGCCACTAAAAAATAATAGTCTGAAACTATTATTTAACTACAAGACAACAAAATATATATTGAACTAATTCAACTAAGACTGATAGAAGGTATGAGCAATAATTTGCATAAATGTAAAAGGTTAGAATGGTTGCAATTAAACCAAATATCATTAGAGGCTTGTATTAAATTTATACAACAGGAAGAGTTGTTTAAAAATTTAATAAGGAAAAAAAGTAGCCCCAAATTCTGAACACATATGTGATAAAGAAAACAACAATAAAATGCAAATATTGTAACTATGAGTATGAACTAAAAGAGAAAAATGTTCAGCATAGGAAGACAGATTAGAGTTCCATTAACCATGTCATGCTCCATTAATGAAAAAAATATGGTGCAAGAAAAATAGAATTTGCATGTGAAAGGACCAATTTTATAATGGAGAAGGGACACAATACAACATTAATATTTAAAAAGGGCAATAATATTCTTGCCCAAGTGAATCACATAAGATCCAGACAAGAATATAAAGGGGAGATGGAAATTGAGCTAGGAAACAAGTCCAGCTTAGACCCTATAAACCTACAAGAAACTGAGCTTGGAACTGAGCCCAGCTTGGAACTTATAAACTAACAGGAAATGAGTGATGATCAGTCAATGGAAGACCAAGATATTTTGGACAATTTAAGAATCAATTGTGAAGAACAGGGCTTCACCAATAAACAAGAGAGATCTAAATCTCCCATAGAGAAAAAATACACACAGATCTCTAGAGATGAGGAGAGAAGGAAGTCAAAATAGACAAAGTAGCTTGAGATCAACAAACAGCATAAAGCCTATTCACTTCAGGGAGATGTAGTAGTGGTTGATTAGTACTATGTGTATGAGTAGATGTTAATTAGTAGCAATGGTACTTGGACTGTAGAACAATACTGACTGCATACAACTGCAATCCCTACTTGGAATATCATAACTAACTTTCTATATAAAGATGCAAACAGTCTTATAGTGGGGCTGGGAGGTGAAGACATCCTCCTTTTTTTCTGGAATCAACTAATCAGAAGAGTAAATTGAGAAGATTTTGCTTAATTTTTGGCTAGGGATAGATACTAAAATAAGGGTGTTAAAATGATATTTACTAGATTATTTAGTTAACATTTTTACATCAAAACAGTATTAACTAAATATCTTGAAGGTGAATAAGAGGGATTTAAAGAATGTGGAATTATTCCCACTTAGTTTGCCTTGTTTGTTAAGATGCCATTTGTTTGTGATGTTAAACAGCTGTATGAACAGGACACTCGCTGTTTTTTCCTCTTTTTCATTCTTTCCTTTCAGCATGCAGAAGTAGAAACACCCATGGAACTCATCCTCAGCTTTTAGATATCTTTCCCCACATGACTGAATTCTTTTTACACACACAAACACACATGTATTACATGCACATACAAATGCAAACAATTCCTAATAGCTAGATCTTAAGGTTTTCTTTATTCTTAGCTATTTTTGCATGTGCAATGGCGGCCTTACCTTCAACAAAAATGTGGATAAAACAACAAATAGAGATAAGCTATGATGGAGATAAATAAAAGAATTTCTTATTTCCTGTGATTTAAAAGGTTCAATTGTTTGTTTGTTCTGGGGTAGTGCATATCAGCTGTGGGAGACTGAAAGTTCATTTGGGGTATAACACGTCAATAGTCCAGATAGACATATAGAGAAAATCAATACATATATGTAATTGAGTAATATAAAATCAACATGCATAGTCGAGAGTTAGTCTCTTGTGCTGCTGTTGGTTTCATCACTGGTGGAGGAAGGCATCACTGCTTTCTGCCAGTGATGAAACCAACAGCAGCACAAGAGACTAACTCATTGATGGAAGTGTCTTGGTGTTGTTACTAATGGCCTGAGCAGTTGTGTTATCTATGACATTTGGTTAAGCTTGCCTGCCATGGAGGTCTGTTGCTAATGTCAGCTGGGTTGAATCTGCCCTCACAGAATCTGTATTGGCTTTATCGTCAGTGAGTGGCTCAGAAACTACGTGGGCTTTTTTTTGATTGGTCAAAAAAGATGTTTTATGACCCTGGTATTTTGGAGCAGTACTGGAAGTGAGAGTGGGATGAAATTAAGATCTGTTTTTGTCATATGAACTGTGGATGTCAAAATGAGCACTTCCATTTGAGCTAAAGAATTAGTGTCTACAGGGTATGAGATGTATACAAGTCTATTTTATTTTTTGTTATTCATTTATTAACCATTAAAACACATGAAAATATTTCTACCTTGTTGAAATTTATTTAATTTCCTTTCACCTCTACAAGTAATGACAGCCCATCATTTACATGTGTAAATTTTGTCCGCCATTGCTTTTAGTTCAACTAGGAGCAGATCCGCAACAAAAAGTAATAGATTTTTTAAGTTTAGATACCTTATCTTCATAAGTTACTGTTTTTAATCAATGAGTATGTATTATATTTCCGGAGTAGAAAGCAGTGTCATCGTGAGAAAGTGAAAAAAGTTTGAAAAGATAGCAAAAAAGTATTTAAAAAGATAGTCTTTTTCTTATCTGCTAAAAAAAATCTTATTAATCTCTTTCTCTGAAAGAGGAATACAAACAATGCCTGAGCTATTTTTGGCTGGCTTCTTGCTGGACATCCCCACATTAAACTAACGTTTTGGATTGTAAAAAATATATATATATATATATATATATATATATATATATATATATATATATATATATATGTATGTATATATATATATATATATATATATATGTATATATATATATATATATATATATATATATATATATAGGAAAATCAGTATTTAAAAGCATTAATTTTTTTTACCAAAAATATGTAAGCATTAACTAATGAATCATTATTTTTTTGATGCAATTGAAAAATGAAAATATTAAAAATAAATTCTGAAAATTTGAAAATTAGCTGTATTTTTTTTAATTTTAGGAAGGCTGCTACATCTCTAACCAATCTTATTCTATTATGTTTGTAAAGCTAATGTACTGCTTACAAATATTCAAAGAAAGATTCTTTTAGCAACATAATGTTATGATTTAGCACAAACCATAGGTTTAAAAAATATCCAAATTGCCAAAACTAGAAATACTCCCCGAATTTTATTGTCACAAACCATAATAAAGACATTTATAAGAGAAATTTATATTAGATTTGATCCTACTTCTTTTATTTTGGGGTGGTGTGTCTTCGATTTAATATTTTTTGCAAAATTTAGCTTCACTTCTATGAAAATAAAATTTTTTTAGATTTTAATTTTTAACTTAAATGCAGTTAAATTTTGATCCCTGACAAAAAATGAAATGGGATTTAATATTTTTAGAAAATGTAAGTGAAAAAAATTCATAAAACAAAATAGAAAGAAAAGTTACTTAAATTTTTGAGATGAAGTTTGTTGTGGATTTGAATCAATCAACTACAAAGAAAAAGCCGAGAAAAGTTTTTAAATATAAAACCTTTTTATTTTCGTGTTTTTACAACTGAAATTTTCTAAGGGTGTATGAGTGTTAAAATCTTTGTGTTAAAGTTGCTTGTTTGTAGTTGGTTGTTATGATGAAAAGAAATGTGTGTATGTGTGAAAAAGGGAAGAAAGGGAGGAAATGAGGAGGAAAGTGTAGTGTCACATAGCTTGGTGTGGAAGAGTGTGAATGTCATGTAGCTTGGCAAGGAAGATGAGTAAATGAGTAAGGGAATCTCTGTTAAGCCATGGTGTTGCAAATCTGTTTTAGAATGTTGCCTCTTCTTATTATTATTAGTCTTGTCCGTCTAGAGACTTTACTGAAATACTCTTCAAAGGGATCACAAAGCATGTTTTTGTTGTTGGTGGGAATGTGACCCATTGGTTGGAAAATGTTAAATATTTATTTAAGATTAACCAGAAGGATGCACAAATCCTCTGAATCAGAAATCATTTTTTTATCATTTGATGCTTGACTGTCTTGGTGTTTATTTCCATCTTCTCACCAGAAGGTTAATCAGTTGAAGTTTATTTGAACTCATATTCATTTTTTTGTTATTTTTAACATTGTTTCAACTAGTCTTTTTTCTAGACTTTCTCAAGTGAATGTCGATTCAGTTAATTTTCTATGGACCTTTAAACATAATTCCTTTTAATTGCCTCTGCTTGTTAAGTAAATCATTTATGATATCTTGAGAACAGAGACTCTTGTAGCAAAATCTTTGAAATCTCATTTATTTTAATATTTTATATCTACCCAATTGTTCAGTTAAAATGAAAATTTAAAGTAAATTTTACTTTTGTTGAAAAAAAAATTGAAGTAGTGATAGATCGAAAATAAAACTACAATATTTAAAAAAAAATTCAGTTTGTTAAAAAATATTAGGGTAAAAAACATAATCAAAGTGGTGATATATTTTAAGCTTTAAAGTAATTAATTATCTTATTAAAATGTAAGAATATTCAAAGAAAGTGTTACATTTAATATTCAATGTTTTAAATGAGTGCAATGCATTAATATTATATAAAGACGAAATAAATGTAAGTGACTCATTGAAATAATTATAAATAATAAAAAAATACTAAAAACCTAAGCTAGCATTCCAAAACTAATTTTTTTGAAATATTTCAACAGAAGTATGCTGTTGTGTTGGTTGTTTTTGCTTAGTGACATACCAACCTCTATGGGTTATCTAAATATTTTGTATGCAATTTTATTTTTTTGGAGGTGGGAGGAGATAATAATGACACAAGTCTTACTAATTAACCCATAACTGTGGGAAGAAGAGGTGGATTCATAACTTTCCTAAGAATATTTGTGCATAAGTGAATATAATGAACTCAACTGGAATTGGAACTTGACACTCTGATTAACAATTCCAAGTCATTATCCATTACACAAACCACATATCCATGTTTACATGCAGTCAGCCATCTTGCTACTGACCAGGTCCAATCTTGCTTAACTTTGGTGATCCAATGGGAACCAATGTTTCAATGTGATGTGGCCACAAGCATGTTGCATGATGCTAATATTTAAGTTGGAGAGTCAACTCAGAGTAAGGTTTATATCATTTTATATTTCTGTATGATTTAGTTTGAGATCACTAACCAACAAATTAAAAAAATGACATTTGTTTCTATATAAGATGTTTATCGATCCCTGTTAGTGTTGACTATGATTAGGGTAACAGCATTTTACTGATATTGCAAATAAGGTAGTTATTAGGTTTTAGCTGTGAGTGGCTTGCTCATGTACTCACTCACCTACATTTTTTTCTGTAAACTATTGTTGTATATTATTGATAAAATATTTTGTAAAAATGTTTTGCAGTATGACAGGATGCAGAGAAAAATTAATTCATGTCTTTCCTAAGGATATTAGTGAATATCAGAAGTTTAGGATGAAATTGAACCATTCTGTTTCTCTTGATGGTAACTATTAAGCTACTTTTGACCTAAATATATCAAGTTTGATGTCAAAATATGACATTGTGACAAAAAGAAAAATTTGAACAGTGTACCTATATGAGTGGAATAAAATGTTTTTATTTAGAAGTTATCTGGCAGATATGAAATTTAGCTGATAAAGGTTGGAAAACAAAACAGTTGAAAAATTGTGCTAAATGTAAAAAAAATGAGCATACAGCTATAAATAATTTGCTTATTAATGAATAATACATAAATTTTAATTTACTTTGAAATTTTTTAAATGAGGAATTATTATTATTATTACATATATTTCCATTCATTGTTATACTCAGAATGTTTGTACTCTCCAGCCTTCTTCAGATGTCTGCTATATTCAGTATCTTTGATAGAATTTTGAACAAAACCCTTTATTCAATTCACGAGGATAGATTGTTCTTATCCTTTTTTTTCCATGTGCACAATCTACCCACATGGATTAAATAAAGGGTTTAGTTCAAAATTTCAAGGAGGTTATCAAGTACAACAGATACATGAAAAAAACTGGAAGGTATAACAGTTGAAACATTGTGAGTATAACAACCAATATGTGCATGCTGCTGTGAATAGAAAGGCATACAACAGGCATTTTATATAAACAAAAAATAAGACTATAACAGAAATAGGCGAGTTATAAGAGAAATTACAATAGCAACAACATTACAAGCAAGTGTTGTTCTTATACATGATTGGAACAGAGACTAAAAAACACACATTGAAAAAGCAGTGACTGAGATGAAAACCCTTACAGATACTGAATACTATTAATTAGTTTTGAAGCACTTCTGGATTTTAATTAAGGGTATCTTATTGGATAAGAAAGGTTGGTGTGTAACCAGATCCCCTGTAGTAAGCATGAAATAATAACTCCCTTTACCCACTCCCTTCAAATTCAGATGAGCTGAGGAAAGAGACAGAAAGAAATTCACAAGCCTATATGAAATTTTCTTTGGACCAATGAAAATTTTGCCTTCATAGAGATTGGTTGGTGAGCTGAGAAAAAGATGGAAATAAATTCACAACCCTATGTAAAATTGCTTTTAGACCAATGAAAAACTTGTCTTCATATAAACTATATGTTAAGCCAAGAAAAAGAAAAAAAAGAAAATAGCAAACTTATGCAAAATCCTTTTGATTTTAAATTGAGGAAAAAATTAAAGAGAAGTGTCTGAAGTCATGTGAAAGATTTTGTTTTTGGTCACACATCCAGTTTAAAGTTTTTGCTAGTGTTAAATTACTTGCTAATTATATTATCAGCCTTTTAACCAGGCACAAGACACTTCAAAGAATTTTCTATAAACAATCCAAGACATCTAAGTATTTCAAATTATCTATCTTTGTCTACTTTTGAATGTATGCAACTGTATATCTGTTCTGTGAACAACAAAATCTCATATTTCTTTTAAACATTTTTGAATATTATTTTGTGTCAGATCATTTAATGTGTTGTATGAACATTTCCTCTTCATGACAATTCATTAAAACTATGGACTTTAAAAAATTCTGATTTATTTTCCTGGAATGAGCTACTGACACTATTTCAAGCATGTAAATTTGAAAATAAATTATCATCTTCATCATTACTTCATGGTGTGGGTAAATCAACTATTCATTTTAACCCCTCAGCACCATGTCCCTATACCTCTGTATTAATGATTAAAGGAAAAGTCTCTTACATTTTTTCACTATTTGTATATTAAGTAATGTCTTATTTTTCTATATATTCTACTTGTTCAAATTAATACTTGTAAAAACCTGCAGAATTCCATGTGGAGTACAGGGACCCAACCTTACAAAGCAAGATATTGTTGCTGTGGTTTCTGTAGAATGTAGTTTCTTTTTTTTTTTTTAATGATATAGAATTCCTAGCCCCACACTCAACAAGCTTTTAATTCAGAGTTCCTCCATTTTTGTGCTGGTTGCCAACCAACGCTGGAAAGGCTAATCTGTCCTGCTGTTAACCCATACTTAAGGAGAGAATAGATGAATTCGTACCTTTCCCAGTGGTATTTGTGTGAAAGCAAATGCAACAGCCTTGGTTGGAATTTGAACTTACATATCACATTCTCTCTTTCTGTACTGATAACTTATGTCATAAGCACATCCAAAAGCATGAGTAATATTAAAAAAAAAATTGAAATTACTAAACACTATTAATAATCACGTGAATAACGTAGAAAATTAATGTTTTATTTTTCTTCTACTTCTTCAAATGAATTCATGTAAAATTCATTTTGAAATTATTGAACATTTAATAATCATGTGAATAAAATAGCACACCACACTTCTTCAAATGATTCAATTCAGAAAGTAAGCATTTAATTTTTTTGCACAATTTGACTATTGTCTGTTCAAATTATATTCTGAGTAATTGGAAACTTTCTTCTTATTATGTCTTTTTACAAAAACCTTTTATGTCTAACCCAATAGTTTTTGTTAAAATTTTCAAATTTAACTAAATTAAACAGCCACTGTGACATATTATAATAAAATAAATGAATGGTATAGTCACATGAAAATGCTTATCAAGAGTTACATTTACAATATTTTTAGTAGTCTTTCCAGTATTCTGTCATTCGTGACTGCAATTTCTATAAACAGGTTTTATATTTCCCATCATGCCTTGTGATAAAATTTAAGCTCATGATTTTCAGATGTCATTATCTACACCAAGCATGTGCCTATGTAATCATACCTATCAAGGTCATTGAAAGAAACAAAATGAGAGGAAAACACATACATGTACATACATACATAGATGCATACATACATTTTTAGTGAATAAATACTTAAAAAGAAATACTTTAAAAAGAGAGACATGTGCTTTTATTTTTATTGTTTTTATAAGTCATTTTAAACAAGGTGTCCCTAAATATTTTAGACCATTGACACCTTCATGGAATCTGTGATTCCTCATTGACCTCCAGGCATTTACAAAACAAGTATCAGTAATAATTATTTTTGATTTAAGGGTAGAAATTCCTTTGTCCTTATCCTTCATTATTGTTTCTCAGTAAAATTGAGAAAATGGTTGCAAAAAGCAATAACAATACATAAAATTAAAATGCTTTATATTTTTTGAATTTCTTTTTCAATTCATATTTCTCTTTTTATAATAGATGTGTTTGTTCTAATAATAATAAAAACAGCAAAAAAACCCTTTGTAAATAATATTGGTAATAATAAACACATTAAAAATAAGTTTATAGACCTTTGTGTGATAAATAAGGTACCACTATGGTTTACATGAAAAGTGAAAAAGGGGAGAGCTGTTAACTATGTTGTCTATTGTGGTCCTACCAAAAGATTGAACTCACCATCCTTGGCTAATGAATTTCTGAAGCTTAATGGATGTGTTCTAAGCAGTGGCAGTAGCAGGCTTGTCTCCCTTCTTGTTAAAGTGGATTTAACCATTAGGCATTATTTAAAAAGGAAATGGCTACAAATATAGATGTGAGGAAAAGTGTTCCAAGGATGAGGATGAGGAGGAGGTCAAGGAGGAGGAGGAGGAAGAAGAAGAAGAGGAGGAGGAGGCTTCCTCTTCCTTTCTTGTCAAATTCTCTGCCTCTGGGTGGAGAGGAGCCCAGATGAGGCTATGCCAAAGCACAGAACCTCATTTGGGGAGGTAGACAAACCTGACCCCATGTATACGTGGTCTACAGGCAATTTTTGCCCAAGCATATGGGATCAGAATGCCCCACATTAAAAACTGACCTTGTACCACATCTTGCTTTGTGACTCTCATGGCATATGGAAATCCACAGAAGTATTATCATAGTAGAGGATGAACCTCTACCACAATAATATATAGGCAATACATATAGAGGAAAAAGATTCAGTAAAGGAAGCCTAGGCCGTGCCAATTATCAAAAGGATAGAACCAAGAAACCAAATCCTCTTGGATCTGATGGCAAATGCTCTAGATATGATATTTGTGAATCTACCAAGCAATGAGCTAAAAATTTTCAACATGCCTTTGACAAAGGAAATGAGAAAGATGTATTTGAAGCCAATATAATTTTCTGTTGTCTGGTGAAGTGTTGTCACTCAGTTTATTGATCAAGATCCTATTTTATCATCTACTTCCTTTGGATTAACTTAATTCCTTTTAAGCTGAGGAGTGGGAGTCTAATATCTTCAGAAATTTGTTAGCCAAGGATGGTGAATTCAATCCTTGGTAGGACCACAAGAATCAGCATAGTTAATGACTATTTATTTAATTAGATGACATCATTAATGGGAATGAAAGGTTTGATGAGCAGTAGCAAGGTAATTGATACTTATTTAGAGATTGATAATTTTTTGTTTTAAGTGACCATGATTTATTTATTGACCTACAAGGCATTTACCAATCTGATGGATAGTCCCATAAATTCCCAGGGGTCAATACTGAACAATTTAGAGACCTCTGTCTTATCATATCCAGTAACCTTCTAGATGTACATCAGCTTAAACTTTCTGATAAAAACAATAAAGATTAAAGAATTGGATGGAAAAAAATCATTGAAAAATAAAAGTAGCTTTCCTCTGAAATTTGGACAAAGATGCATTTTTACAGCAGTTCTCTCTCTGTTTTTCTATTGGCATTTTGATTTGTTTTTTTTTTTATCGCATATGCATGTCCTTAACTAGAATCAACAAATACATATTCATTATGAGATTTGGATTCAGGCTCTGTTGCAAGCATATATTTTATTTTCTCATCCATGGTATTTGATTAAAAAAGTTGTAAAGGGTAAATACAAACTGAGCATTTTGATAAAAAATGACAAAAGTAAGGGGGGGGGTAAGAAAAAGTAGTTAAAATTATATAATGATTTATTTAAGAAATTTGTCCAACTTAAAAATATATATATTTATCCTTCATAAAGGCAGGCATGTGTGTGTAAGTATTGTAATAAAAGTATTTGATGAATTAGTTCACCTTCATTACAAAGCTGCAACTCAAGAGCATTTAAGTTAATTCTGTTTTGTCATTATATAGCATTAGGAGCATTTAATTTCAACTAATTTAATTCAGAAAGATTACATTTGATTGTACTGCAACAGCTGTTATATTAAAATTTATGAAGATGTGCTGAAAAGTTCTTGGCGCTATCAAGAAGCACTTCCAAAATAATACTGATATTTGGTCATTTGGTGATTTGGGAAGTGAATTTGGTCATTTCGTGCTTTCAGGAAGTGAATTTTCTGGGAAAATCTCAGCAACCAGTTGTGAATAAAAACAAAATTCTCATAATTGGCATATTTTTGTCTATTGATTATAATATTGAATATAAAAGAAAACAAGCAACATTTGTTGTATGTTATGTTTTTTTTTTATTTTAAGAAAGATAAAAATGTAACTCAAACTCAAAAAAGATTTGTGCAGTTTATGGAAAAGGTATTGCTAATAATCAAACATGTCAAAAGTGGTTTACAAAGTTTTGTGCTGGAGATTTCTCATTGGATTATATCCCATGATTGATTGATTTGTTTTCTATGGCTTATCAACCCTTTGCAGGTTATTTAAAGCCAGAAAATATTTTTTATATTATAAGAATTTGGGTGGGGAGATAATAATGATTTAGTGATACAAGACTTACTTATAGCTAAAAGAGGTGGATTCATACTTTTCCCAAGTGTGTGTAAGTGAATATAACAAAACCAACTGGAACAATTCTAAACTGTTATCTATTACACCACTTGCACATCCAAGCTTACAGCACCTGGTATTCTCAAGCAGTCACCCATCTTGGTACTGACTAGGTTTGACATTGCTTAACTTTGGTGATCATATGGGAACTGGTGCTTCAATGTGATGTGGCTATAAGCCTCCCATGATCTGGTAGATTAGTTGAGATTGGTAGCAATCAAATCAAATTTATTATCTGAGAATAATCAACTTGATATGATGCAGGAGATGTAGTCAAAATATTTAAATCAAATGATGATAATAACAAACTTGGTTATATTAGTGAAACAGGCCCATGGAAGAGTGATTAGAATATTAGCATGACGTCCAGGTTCAAATCTTACCATGGTTGATTTGTCCAAAAGATGACTTCTTGATATCAACCTGGAGAAACAACTCTAGCATGTAGCACCATTGGGAATTGCTTAAAAAACCATGAAATGTGAGTGAAATTGATGGACAAAACAGTTCAGAGGCCCTTAATGGCTGTGATAGCATGATGTTAAAATTTATCATGACCAAGGGTTTGAGAATACTGGCCTTGTTCAAATCCTGATCATACTCTTTCAGAAAGTCTAATACATAGTTGCAGTATATATTACAATATATTATTATTATTGGCATTATTGGTGTTGAAGAAATGCAAATTTGCCTGAGCTGCAATCTGCAATAGGTATTAGCTAGCCACCCTAGCAGATGGTCATTCTTGGAAATGAGTAAAGAGCCATTACTTATATGTAATTTTGATTTGTAGTTTCCACATAGGTTAAGAAAAAAAAACCCTATTGTACCATAATTCTGGGTATGATTTTGCTACTTAAATGTAATAAACTATCTTGTTTTGGGAAGAATTATGATAAGCAATGACAAGTGGATAATTTATAACAGGTCATAGGGTAAACAAAATGAATCAGCACTGAGTAATAGCTGGTCTTCATCCAAAGTTGGCAATACTGTGTATTAGAAGGAAGTCAATGCTGTTATAAGAAGGAAGGCAATGTTAAGTATTAGAAGCAAGGGAATGATGTGTATTAAGAGGAAGGAAATGTTAAGTAAAAGAATGAAGGCAATACTTTGTATTAGAAAGAAGGAAATATTAAGTATAAGAAAGAAGACAATGTTAAGTATTAGAAAGAAGACAATACTGTATATCAAAAGGAAGGCAATGTTAAGTATAAGAAGGAAGACAATGTTAAGTATTAGAAAGAAGACAATACTGTATATTAAAAGGAAGGCAATGTTAAGTATTAGAAGGAAGGCAAAGTATTAATCCATGATGAGTTTTTGAGAAATGAAGATAAATCATTGCCTTACATTGTATGGGTATAGAAAGTGAATTTGTGTGGGTATGGAAAGTGAATTTTCTTTTTTCCTTAAGTTTTTGATTTACAATTGCATACTTCAAAAAAGTAAATCATTCTAAACAATTAAGGTTTAGGAGGCAGAACATCATTATAGATATTGGTTATTGAATTAGAGACCTTTTGTTTCCCAGTTAACTTGGCACAAAAAACCTGAATAACTGTATCTTGTTAATAATTTTCAATAAAAAGATGTTTTTTTTTTATTTTGCCTGAAACTGATTAATTAATAGAATATGTTTTAATAATGTGTCTGCTATAATTTGAATGTATTTAATTTGTTCAATTTACAAAATCAGATTTTTAAAGTTCTTCTTCACAAACACTATAACTTGTTTTCTACTTTGTCATTAGCAATTTTATATCATCAGAAATTTCAAACACTAGAGAGTAAAAATAAAAAGATATCAATATTTAGGATATAAACACTCACCTTAAATGTTGACTCATACTCAGGTAGACTGAAACCTTGTATGAGTCATTAATGGACCCTGATCTATCCATACACCTCAGATATTGATATCTGCACATTGGTAAGAAAAATCAAGGTAAGAAAACTTAAACTTAGTACTAAGTACACACATAAGCACGCTTATTAACTAAAAAAAAATAATTTCAGAGTTTTGATTGAATCTGACCACGTAAACAAAAAAATAAATAAATAAAAATATAGACATGTGTGAAATAGTGTCCAAATAAAAGTAAAGATGTTAATTAAATGTTTTGTTTACCCAGCAGTTAGAGAACCTTCAACCAACGTCCAATAGTCTACTAAAAAAATTCCTCACGTCTCTTTAAAAAACATGAATTCTCAACTGTAAGTTCACAAGAAACGAATTTATTTTTTCTATTGCTACTAAACTAAAGTATATGACATTTTAAAACTACTAAATAAATGAAACTAAAGCGATAAATGAATGAGCCATCCAAATAGTAATAATAATACTGTGGGAAAAAAGCGTGTGTTTGTGTAGTCGATATTGTGCGCGAGAACTTTAGCTGAGACACAATCGTGGCTGTTGAGATCGTGTGCGTTTTATGTAATGATAGACTCTCTAACACATTGCTACAACTACGCTAAATCAGAACAGTATACTACAAATAAATGACACACGCATATATTGTTAAATTAATTCACACATTTGAGTGAGTGATTGCATATACACACACAATACTGTCTAACCTGATTAGCCAATGGGAAAGTAATATTCTACCGCTGCTGATGGCAGTTATCCAATCAAATGGCGATACGTCATAGGATCATATCGCCAGCCACAAGCGGGGGCGCCTGTCACGTGAGCAGTCTTCCCTAAAGCAACAGCAGCAGCAGCAGACATGGCTGGCTGCAGTAGAAGATATACCAAAACAACATTTACTTAAAGTGAAAAAACAACAACAAAATAACTTTTCAGTTAACTTTTCCACACGAATATGCCATTTTTAAACCGCTTGTTTCAGAGCAAAAGGCCAAGGAATAATTGCAGCAAAAGTGTAGCACCCGAACCAAAAAAACAGTGAGTTTGTGCATTTGTTTATATTTGCTTTTTCTTCTTCATGTATCTTGTCGTCTGAGTGACGTAACTTTGTTGTGTCTGTTGTAAATGCTGACTTTAAGTTTTGGGGGATTTCATTTAAAATGGGTTTTATTTCAAGTCTGGTACTTTATAAATAAAGTATGTATGTACAGATTAAAGATTACTTGAAAAATTATTGAACCACATACATTTGATGATTTTAAAAGGGGGGGGGCGATAAACCTGCGCCATGCGGTTGAATTGATGTTATGGATTTTTTTTCATATCGCAAACTAACGATTCATCCCTCCACGTAAATTTTACATAGGTGTCTATATGTAGTATATTTTAAATCTTGCTGAGGATATTTTTATGTTTATATTGTTTTCTCTAAAAATCGCCTAGTGCTAATGAGTTCTATCACATTTTTTTATTTTATTTATTTCGTGTCTCTAATCGTCTTTAATATTTTAATTTTATCGATATATTTCTTATAAATATTGCCATTTTTTTAATTTTATGACAACTAATTATTTTTTAAATGTGGTTTTTAGTCCATCATATTTCTAGTTAATTACATTTACAAACATTTTTTTGTACGTAAGTACTGCTCCTTATTGTTTATGTTTGTTGTTATTCTTGGTAATATTAATTTCCTTTTTTTGTTTGATGTTTTATGATCAAACAAAAAAATAGCCTGGATTTATTTTATTTTAAAATAAATAGTAAAATATTTTCGATTGAAATAAAAAAAAGTTAACTTAAAATTCAAGTATTTTTTTAGATTTTCAATACTTGTGTGCAGCTGCAAAAAAACGAAGTGTCCCATTGATTCTAGTTGTTTGTAAGTAAATAGTACTAATGACGATCTGTAACATTTTTAATAAATTCTATTTTTGACTGAGACATTTAAGAATTGTAAAAAAAAAAATAAAAATTATAGCAAAAAAGTTTAAACTAAGTAAAAAGTATTATAATTAAAAAAAAAATATTTTTCGATAGTTTCCTTAGTTCTGTAGTAGTTTTAAAATCCGCTAATGAAAAGTTTATTATTCCTGTATTCAGGTTCATTCTGCAAAAGTCATATTTTGTGGATATCATCCCTAACCTTGAAATTCTTTTTCTAACACCCTGTTTCATAGATTTATCATTTAAGATGTCTATCTTTTTAGTCTAGACCTTGTAAGGCAGTGGTAGTAAAATTTATTAGTAGTATCTAGTATCTCATGCCACAGTCGTTCAAGCAGCAGTAGTAGCAATGTATTTGCTACTGCTACACAGTACTACACTTTATAGCATGTTTTCTGTTATTTTTAGTATATAAGTCTTTTAAGAAAATACCTTGTTTAAAGAGCGTATTTTACGATGCATTTTTGTGGTTAAAAATTGATGTACTTTTAAAATACTTCCACCAAACTAAAAGCGTGTAAAAAATGTCTTTTTTTTTTTTTTTTTTTTTTTGACTTTTGTATTTACTGTTTTTCGTTGTTATGTTTGCGAGTATTGACATTTTATTTTTATCTCGATTTATTTTTCCAGACTTTAGATTTTTTTCAAATAAATACTTTTGGAAAACTTTGTCTCAAAGAAAAAATTGATTGTTCTCATTGATTGGAAATTGTATTTAATTTAAGTTACTGTTTTAGTTTTATTGTTGATTAAATTATTAATTACTAATAGTCTAATTTTCCACTGTGATATTTTAGGTGAATAAAAACAATTTTAAATTCTTGTTGTTGAAATAGGACTAGGAGTCTATTTCTTTTACCTAACTAGAGATTGTTTTAGTGTTGAAAACTTTAAATGATAAGAAGTAGTACAATCTATCTATTCTAAATGATGAGTTTACTTACATTTACATATAAACGTCATTGGTTGTCGAAACTGGTCCGGATCAAACGAAAGCACATTTTTAACTCGTGCTGTTACTAGGGTAGGATGCCTTTCAAAGAAAGTATGACTGGCAATCATATTTTTATTTTATGCATTTCAAATATCAACCACCGTTTAACCGTACTTTTTTTTTTTTTTTTTATCTTTATTTCATTTTAGTAATCACTTATTCGATTGTGACAGTTAAAAATGCTCCATCATGCATCTTTGTTCAAAATGACCTACGTGTCATGTTACACTGGGTTATATTCGCCTTCATCTACCCACAGACAATCACTGATTTATTTTACTTCGTTAATCCTCTGTCGTAGATCGGGTAGGATTATAAAAAGGACTAGATTTTTTGTATCACCTTCAGTAAAAATAACTTTTAAAAATAATGTTACTCCCGTGAAATAAATTGACTTTGAGTTTATTGTCATTAAATGAAAATATTAAAAAGTTGAAAAAAAAGAAAGAAAAATACCACATACAAATTTGTTACAATAATCTAACAGTTTAAATTAAAAATATGATAAATATTCATAAAAATAGTCATCTATTTTGACTCAAAATTTTTTTAGGTACTTCAGTTTAGAACCCACTGTCACATGTGTAGTTTACATTTGTTTTTTACCCGTTATCCTCCATGGGCTACAACAGTAACACGTTTTCTATTTCCTTACCCCAAGTAAGTTCAGTCTTTGATTACAAAAGGTGACAGATGTTGGTTATGTTCGAACTGGCCAGAAACGTATCGGGATTAAAATGTGAAATAATGGTAAAAAGTACTTTTTTAATTTTAGGGGGAATTAGAGAGCAATTATGAATTTTATTTTCATTTTTGGAATTCCATTCATTCAGAAGTATTGTACAGTTGCAAGTTAATTTATTTATTCTATAAATGAAATCTATGTTTTTATTTAAGATTAAAAAAATAAAATAATTTATTTTAAATTAAAATCTTTGTTTTCTTTTATACTGATTTGTATTGTTATTGTAGAGATGTAAAATAAATGTGCTTGCGAAAAATTTGTAGCTTTGTGTATATTTGAGATTTTAAAATAGTGATTGAAAGAATTATTTACTTCTTAAAGGATAGCACTTGCTTGGATGAATTTAATTTGAAAATTTTACTTGATAATGCATTCAAGGCTCCATGCACACATCACGTGATGGACTGACTGCGCTACTTGTGTCTGACTCGTGTAGCTGATGATGAATTCCAGTGCGATTGTACTAGAAGTTGGCTGTGACATGCTGGAAAATTTGTAATAATAGTAGTTGTAGTGGGTACATGGATATTTATACACACACACACTCTCTCTCTCTCTCTCTCTACATGCACGCATGTGTGAGTTTTACTACTGTCTGCACATGTCGATATCTGTTTACCTTGCCTCTTTTCATTGCACAAAAAGAGAATGTGAACTTGAAATTCATATTTATTGCTACAGCTTCTAAAAAGGTGTCGATCCCTTCTCGTGGAAGGAACAGTATTCGTTCCCTCCCTCGGCGTGGGCGTTCGCTTTAAGGATTTCCTCAAATATCCGCATATGTATACAACAATACATACAAAAGGTTCATACAATCATGCTAAACATTTTTTTAATGTCTTCGTTTATGTGAATCAATACTGGATTGTAGGGAATAAAGTTATTATTACTTAAGTTGTAATGTAAAGAAAGACGTTCTGAAAATCCACTCTCCCCAAAAGAAAAATACAGTTAAATAAATTAAATTCTTACTCAATAAGGGGGGAAAAAACCCACCGTATCTTGAAAGAATTTTTTTGGTTTTAAATTGCATCAACAACGATACAGTCTGGAGGTCATTGACTGTTTCATTTGTCTGCTCACCAACTCAAGTTTGTTTATTGAGTTACTCCACCAATCAGTCATACTATTTAATAAATGAATTAGGGCTGTAGAAAAGAAAGTTATACTACAGTACACTCTCCATTGTACAATAATATCTAACTTATGAGGTGAATTTGAAGATAGTTTCCATACAAGACAAGCAGAAGCTTAGTAGAAAAAACATTTTTTATTTTTTAAAAGTAGTTGAACACGTTTAAGGAAAATAATTTTCAGTTAAAAAAATTATAAAATTGACAATTAACATTACTTATTTTCTCAAATTATTTTTTTAAACTGAACTGGTCACAAGTTAAAGTTAAAAAAAATAATTGTCAAAAATGGTTTCCTATATCTACCAGCTCCTGCTTCTTCTGCATTTAGAGCACCATCTTGAGTCTTTAAAGAAAAGAAAAAAAAAGTCACGTCGTGTGATATTGGTCATATTTTACTTGGCTAATCATACATCCACGCAGTATTATAAACAAAAACGTAATTTTCGAATCACACACTCCACGCCACATTTCTACAGCATTTACTACGTACTACGTAGTAATGCCATCTTTTTACTTTTACTACTACAACAACAAACTCTATATTCCTAATTTTAAAAAAGTATATTTTTCTTTGACATTTTAAAGCTTTTTTTTTTAGTAAGAAATTGTTTCCAGACAAACTTAATTTTATTTTTCAATCCATAGGCTAAAAATCCTTTCCTCATGATGAAAACAATCGTGTTGCTAATTTCTTGACCCACTCTGTCAATGACCCCAACTTAGTGTCACTGTCACTTCAAGTTAGCGTGTCTCGTTTTTGATAAATCTGAATGCACTGTCTGCTCTCACCATGCCATCAGCCATACCTACATTTATTTTTAAACAACGATTATTTAATAATTCTTACATGCTATATTGTCTTCATTTTTCTTGAGTGTCTCTAATCTTTTTAGCGGCCGACTTCAACGTTGAACAAGGTGTGGTCGAATGTCTGAGAAATGCTTTTAATATCCTTTTCTTTATTCACATGCTTCGACAAATTCAGACATATAAGTTAAGCAACATATTGCTTAGCTTTCTGTTGCTGTGAAATCTAATTTATGGATTTTTTGGATAACGTTTTCTAGTTTAATAAAATATTGGTGAACATTAACAGTTAATAATATTGAACAAATTTAACAACTGCAATCATTCTTTATTGATTGCAGTTATCTTTTTTTACTTGAATTGTGAAAATAATTGTAATTAGTCATTATTCTGTCCATTTGATAAAAGATAAGTGTACTTGAGGCCACATGTGAGATGAAGTTGAATATCAAAGGTTATTTTGAAAAAAGGAATAAGTGTACCAAAATTCACTTTCAACAAGGAAATGATTTTTGTATTAATGAAATCATTTATTTAATAATCATTTTTTTTTTATCATCCCCAATTTTTTTATTGTACTTATATTTTATCATATCTTTATAATATTGTACATGTAAAATATTATTGAGCTTGATAAGATTTTCTTAGAAATGCTACCCAAGTGTCATGAAAGAGTTAAATTAAAATTGTAGGTGTTTGATAAAGCCTTTTATATTGTGATCTTATGAAATGGCTATCCTATATACCATTTTGAATCTGTAATGATTACTCCTTTCATAAATTCTTCAAACTATTGTGAAAAAATGATCATATTTTGCTAAAAAAATCCTTTGCTTTTAGGGTTGAGTAATTGACTTTCTGAATAAAATTGAGTGACAAGAGATTTCAAATGGAAGATGCAATGGAAATTATTATTTATATTAGTATTTTTATGTATTTCTTTTCAGCACCTGTACTTTAATTATGGCTGTGCCGTTAGTGTAACATGCTGTAACAGCATAGAAAGTTAAATCAGCAAACCAAGTTCTAATTCTGCTTATGCCCTTGGAAAAGGCATTAATACACTTTCCTCCAGCTATGGGTTAAATAGCAGAGTAGACCAGGCTTTATTGCTTTGTGTGCTAACCAATTTAGTAGAAGAAAAAATTATAAAAACTACGCTGAAAAGGGTTGGGCTATCTGCTATGACTTCAGTACTTGTAGTGTCCTTACAAGCTTGTGAGTTATGTAACTTGTGATATGTCTTTTATTATAATGTTTGAGTTTTCTTTAAATTGTAATGTTTGTCAAAAGGCAACTTTTGTTTACTTTAAAATATTCCATTGGTATAGCAGTACATGGATTTTTAAAACTTTGCTTAGACCTTTCATTATAAAAGGTTTAGCTGAAAAATTTTGCTCATCTGTATTTTTACTTGTTGAAATCCTTGTTAACATTCACAAATAGGATCTACCAAATTATTATTTAAAGTAATAGATGCATCTCTTCTGTATTATTATAGTCCTCATTTGTGTTTATAAATAGGAAAACAATTTTTTTTGTACTTAATTTATGGATATTGCAATTGAAAAGCCACCACAGTTTAACCATAATGATTGCCTAGTGTAATTACCTAGTATATAATTAATTTTGCTTATCTCTTTTTTTATTTCTTCATAAATTTAAGATGTTCTTATTGGTTTTATGGGATCTAAATTGGTTGCTGATTTGTATGACTGACCTGTATTTAATAACTAAGCTTATTAAAGAATAACTGTTTAGCTTTTGAAAGTTTTATATAAAGGAATGTAGGACTGTATGGTTATCTTCAGGGATCATTGACGTTTTTCAATTTTTTTCTTAACAGGTCTGCATGTGTTTTATTTTAACTATACATGCATACCAGAAAAATTAGAAAATTTTCATACAAGTGTGTAGAGGAAAATGGTTTAAAATTTTAATTAAAATTCTTTAAAGTTTTAATTAAAATTCTTTTGAACAAGGCTTACAACCACATCACATTGAAACACCAGTTCCCGTACAATCACTGAACTTAAGAAATGGTCAGTACTTGGATGTGTGGATAATAGCTCAGAATTGATAATTGGAGAGCTGAGTTCCAATTCCAATTGGGTTTGTTGTATTCACTTACTTGCATATATCTTTGGGAAAGCTATGAATTCACCTCTTCTCCCTCAGCTATTGGTTAATTAGTAATTATTATTCCCCCCCAAAGTGTACAAAATATTTAAATTTCAGCATTAAATAACCTATAGAGTTTGACATGCTGCTAAGCAAAAGCAGCTAACCGATCTTTTGAACGATGAGTTTTAATTTTCAGAAAAATGCTTCACAACTTTTAGTAAAGCTTACGAAGAATGTATATAGGGAAATATCATGCAATAAATTTTTCATAATTATGAACTATGATTTTTAAGCAATTAGTAAGTTATGTAATATTTGAAGTTATTACAGAGGCTTGTAATAAAATTTAAATCTATTAAGAAATTTTAAACTTTAGTTGTGAAAAATTTATGATATGAATAAATTTGAATTATTAACTCAAATCTTATAATTTGCATTCTATTGGATTAAGCTTTAAATATTGATACAGATGAATTGCCAATTAAAAGCTTGCAAGGGACTTAATTGGTTTCATCTTCAATATCTTCTTACTCTTATATGGTAATTGCTCTAAGAGTTTTCTTACTGTCTGTTTTCATTAGTTTATTTCTTGTTTGAAATTAAGTTGCTCATGAAGTCTTAGGCAAGCTTGTTTTTGTAAATGATATCTCTTTTGCACCAATATAAGATGTAGGTGTTGTTGGATGGTCAAACAACCATATAAGCATAAATGGTTTTTGTTACAACTTGAATCATGTGAAGTTTTGTGTGTATAGATTTTTTTCACTTGAAATGGTAAAAACAATGACAGCACACACATCCACAGCAAATAGTTTTGATAGTTACTTTTTCTTTAAAAGCCTTTCTCAAATTTTCATCCTCCTAATCAGTGTTACTTAACATTGCCAAATATTTTTTTATATAAGAAGCAATGTCTGTTGGCAAGAGGAAGAAATACTGTAATTCTGTAGCTGATTTTATAATAAATTATTTTGTCAGCAGGCCAATTTTTCGGGCACTAACCAGAACTGTTGAACCAGTGAAATGCTAACTAGTTAAGATCTTGTAGTCTATACTAACATTAAATTAGGATAACTAAATATTTTTTGAATTGTAATAATTGCAGAAAATAATTGGCAAAATCACTTGTTTAATCTAAAGGCATGATATAAATACCCTATTATTATAATCAGATTTGATATTTGATAAATACATATTTATTTACAGCCCCCCTTTTTTTTTACACATCTTATAATACACCAGGAACATAGGACCAGTCACGTTTCAAGTGGATGTATTTATCACTGCAAAGGTAGATGGAGCCAGTATCAAATAGCATTGGAACTAGGAATTTTCAACTGTGATTCATTAATGAATGCTGAATCTGGTTTTTGGATTTTTTTTTATAGTAAGATGCAAAACTGGGCAAAGTTTAAATTTGTGTCTGCAAAACAAAAAAAAGGAAAAGTGTGTTAAAACAATGGTTATTCCCTTGACTATTACTGTATATACCTTTGGTCCCTTCAGCAATATTTATTTGTAAGATTTATAAAAAAAATATGTGAACCAAGTACAATGCAATATTATTTACCATTTTATAAAACAAATTTGAAAAATCTTATTCTAAAATTTATGAAAAAATTACAAAATTTATAAATATTGCATTGGTTGGTTCACATAATTTGATAAATTATGTGAAGCAACCAATGCAGTATTTATTATTTACCATTTTATAAATAACTATGAAACCAATTTTTTTTTTTTTTTTTTCATAATTTTATAAAAATATCACTGAACTATAGAACAAAACTTTGAATAAACATTATTTTCTGGACATAATATATTTTTCATAGATTATTTTATGTCTCAGATTACTTGTTTTGATTTCCCTTTTTTCTTTTTTTTTATAAGCATGATCAAGGATGCCTAATCAATGGAAATCCAAGGCTTGAAGCTCCAGCAATTATAGGTTACTACCCCTCCTTCCTGCTGCTTTTTGAAAAACACAATTTTGAAAAATATTTAAATTGTTGCTAATTAAAAATAAATGCCTAGAAAATCTGCAGATAGATTATCTATTATCAGCCAAGTGATGACTGATGAAGAATGTACACTAAGCATCTTGGTGAAGCTGGTGAATTGTATTCTTTGGTTGGTGAAACATCAGATAATTGCCAATCAATTCAAATGCTCAAAATGTAAGTGTCAATGTCGACCAAATGCAAAGGGTATTAGAATTGACAAATACGTATGAAATTGTTGTCCATGTTAAAAAAGAACATCTGTAAGAGCATGTTCTTTTTATTCAGATTTATCCAGGTTGGATCTCATTCAAGTGACACTTAATTTACTTCTGGAACAAAAATCTGCTGTGGCAGGATGCAGCTGCTGAAGCCGGAATTGCAATAATTAAGACCAGCATTGTATTTGC
This sequence comes from Acanthosepion pharaonis, assembly GCA_903632075.3. Taxonomy (NCBI): domain Eukaryota; kingdom Metazoa; phylum Mollusca; class Cephalopoda; order Sepiida; family Sepiidae; genus Acanthosepion; species Acanthosepion pharaonis. Next base: position 115,551 of record CAHIKZ030004929.1, on the reverse strand, counting down.
CAGGAACTGTAGAATGGAATGCAAAGAATACCTATTGTGCAAGCCAATTAAACTTGATGGAAGTGATATGGTTGTTGTAGTTGATGAAACATATTTTGGAAAGAGGAAATATAACAGAAGAACGGTACTCCAAAGACAGTAGATATTTGATGGGTTGAAAGAGATTGGAAAGCCCAACCAATTGCAGATAATACAACGTCAACACTGCTTCCAGTAAGTGAAGAAAACATTTTACCAGGGACACATAATTTCTGATGGTTGGCTGCTATAGAGTGCTATCTCCCAAAATACCTGGTTAAAATTACAGACATTCTGTAATTATACACAAGGAAAACTTTCTCCACCCAGTGAATAGGGAGATACACACTCAAAATATTGAGTGTTGTCTTGCCTAAAATCTGAAATGTTTGATTCAGAGGAAGAGATGCTTTCAACTTACTTTAGTGAATTTATATGGTGAGAGCAAATTAAAAAATGCTTGGGAAATGCATTTTTTTCAAAATTTATAATTAAAGTTACTTGTTTGTTTATTTAAATTTTCTTGTTCAGAATTTTTTTTATAAATTTTTTTTTTTTCTTTATATGATAGTAAATAATAAATGTTTCATTATAGTTGGTTCAAATATTTTTATAATCTTGTAAATAAGCAATCTAAAAAATAAATAGTGTTTAATGTTCTCATATATTTAGGTTTTATTAAAGTTGTAATCATTGCTTTTTAAAATAATAAAACATTTCCAAGGGAGTCAAAGGAGTATATATAGTAATAGCGGTGTTAAAGGAATAGCCATTCTTTTGAAACACCATTTTTCTTTTGTCAGCATAAAGGTTAAACTTTGCCAGAAATTGGAAAATATCTCCATTTCAATAAAAAACAAACACTATGGCATTGTGTTCAAATAAGAACAAGTCACAATATGAGTTTTTCTTCACAGGTTATATCAGAGAAATCAGAAGAAAAACTTCTTAAACAATTCAACTTTGAGCAGAGAAAACTGGATAAGTGAAATGGTAAACAGATCATTGAAGTTTTTGTACATTTAACTTTTCAGATAAATCTGTTTACTTAATTTTTAAGCTGTTTTGTATGAATCTGGAGATTGCTTAGCAAAAAAGTTTATTGGAATTACCTGCAACCTTCTAACAAGTATGCCTAATTTTCAGTTACATTGTGGGGAACAACGTAGGCAATTGATTTTATTGGAAATGTTAATTCAGAAAAATATGTATTCATTTTATTGAAAGAAATTTTCCAATATTCACTGATAGTTACTTGAATGAAACCAACATTCTTTTTCATGTAGCTATTAAGTGATTCTTGGAGCCAAATCAATCTCCTAACATGAATCCTATTGAATATGTCTGGTCAGTTTAGGATCAATCAATATTTTATACCTATTTCCCCTACTGTCTCTCCATCTTAAAACCTATTTATAAGGTAATGATTTTAATGTTTATAGGAAGACAATTTTGATTGATATGTAAGGTTGAATAAAGGTAGTTATTTACACTATTTCCATTCAGAATAGTTAATGATAAATCCAGACAGAAAGATAGTTCTATAAAGATATAATTATCAATTTTTCAGCCACTAATCCTGTATATGCCTTTTTATTTTCAGTGGATAAGTATTTTGTTATAATGAATGCCCAATTAAATTAGCAGAATTAGAGTAATGAGTTTTTTATTTACTTTGGTAATCAAATTCATGATTCAAGTGGTGGGTTGAGAGAACAGGTTTTATATTATTTAGACTTACAGTAATTTAGTAGGTTCCTACTTTGAGTTGCTTAAACTCTTACCCAATAACTAATGGCAGTAGGTAGCCTTTTTCTGATAGTTGCCAGTATCTTTAGTATATAACTTTGTTACAATGATCATAAAATTTTGTACATATCAGTTATTATCCATTTCTTATAAAACAACTTGAAAACTAAAACTTGGTGCAGCTGTAGTAGTGCTACTAGTATTAACTCTTTTTAAAACTATTCTTTTGATATATGTTAAAGATTTTTGAAGCAGCAATTTATTCATTTACCGCTGTGTATTGCTTTTAGAGGTTACCATTTCATTTGTTTGGTAGAGCATTGTTGTTTTATTTTTGGTTCACCTCAATAACAGAAATTGATCATAAGCAACTTCATTTTCTTACAGGATTTTTCACATTTTCATTATTGATTGTATTAGCTTATGACCACACTACATTGAAACACCAGTTTCTATACAATTACCAAAGTTAATCGATGTTGAGACTGGTTAGTATCTAGATAAGTGACCACCAGGTGCTATAAGTTTAGTTGTGCTGATGGTGTAATGGATAATGGCTTGGAATTGTTAGTTCCAATTCCAGTTGAGTTCATTATATTCACTTATGTGGAAATACCCTTGGGGAAAGGTATGAAATTACCTTATCTCCCCACATCTATGGGTTAATTAGTAAGACTTGTATCTCTAAAAACCCATTAGTATCTTAAAAAAAAAAAAAAAAAAAATTGTATACAAAATAACCCATAGATGTTGATATACCACTAAACAAAAACAACCAACCAACCAGCTGACTGTATTTTACTATAATTATTACTCAATAAATGGTTATAAATTGTCTTTTCCATAAATGTGTAGAAATTATGAGAGGAATTTTGAACATTGAAAAACCTTATCCTTTGTACTTTGTGATATTTGAAACAAGTTACTTGGCCATAAGACTAGCAACTTACATTATGGAAATGTCTTTGTAGTAAGCAGTAAGTCTGTCTACTTATGTCTTTCATTACTAAATTATAAACATTTTGAACCCAAAGATTAATATATAAAAAAATGCTTACTTGAAATTTTAAGTTTTACTTTTTTGTTTTTAATTTAAACTTTTAGATAAAATCTATAATAGAGCTAAATGTAATAGTTTTCAGTAAAAGTGAAGATAGCATCATGATTTTATATAAAAGGAATATTGTATATAAGAGCACTGTCAAAATGGCAATTGTTGTGAGTCAAAAATGAACTGTATCTGTTTACCAGTATTTAGTGTTACATATCTCTTGCTAGCTATCCCAAGAGATGATTGTTCCTTTCAAAGAGAGAGGGCTTGCTCAAGTTCAGACCTATGCTTTTGAAGTCTTCTCCAGAATCCAGCATTTGAATGGATTCCTGGGTGGTTGGTAGAGAATTAGTTACACTGAATAACCAAATGAAGCTTCATTACAAGAAATACTTTTCTCACACTTCATGGCATATATACACCCAATCAGTTTGAATTCAGCTATAGGTTATTTAAGTTATAGCAACAGACTGGGTTTTGTAGTCTTGGCTGGCAGCCAGTTTAGGAGAAGTAAATTTATTTCACTCAGACTTGTATGCAAAACTGATTCAGTTGCTTATGTCTGTTAAATGACTTTAGCAAACTGTTTTGGAATTTGTATCATGGTAAATGTTTATGAATTGTCATTTAACTGCTATTTCTTTTTCTTTTCCTTTTTGACTCTTAAATGTAAATAATTTTTATCTGATTTTGAAATTACTTATATTTAAAATTGAAGCACCTATTGAAATTTGATTGATTACTTTAACATTTTCATTCAGTTCAAATTCTCACAAAATATATTTCTAGGAAGAATTTTGATGAATAAAATGGTTTAAAATTTGATACCAGATGACATTGTGTGTAAGCTTGGTGATGTTGTGAAGGTGGCATTTCCTCTCTCAAACCAATAAATGTAAACTGTTATCTATCCAGCAGCAAACAAGTGGGCCAGCATAGCTAACACTTGTGTATTATTTACTTGAATCTCCCCACATCCTTTTTGAGAAAATTCGCACGTTTGTCCATTGTTTATATAATAATGGATAAATCACTGATATTTTTTATGTTGAAAAGTGTTGCTATGAATGGTCCAATCATAATATAGTCAGAGGTTGATTAAGTAGCAAATGGGAGGGGAAGCTGGAAAGTTCTTGGCCTCACTAATAATCTGATGCTTGGTCAGATCTTGGGAAATGAATTTGAAAACTTTTCAGCATCTCTTTGTAGTCCATTAAACTATTACTGATAGAAAAAACAGAATTATCTAGTTATAATTATTATTGGTAAAGAATTTTCTTTAGTTTGTTTAATGACTAGATATATTTGGAATCTCTAGCTTTCATTAATCTATTGTAACAGATAAGTCATTTATTTTAATGGAGTGTTATGAAAGATTTACTCTCATGTAGATCACTTTGCAATAATCCTGTAGCTTAGGCACTAGATAAGTAGAAGGAAATGTGACCATTGTTATAAAAGATATTAAATTATTGTTTCACTTATTTTAAAACACTTTCAGTATAAATGGATTAGGGACGTTTTGTACTAATAAAAAAATTTTGACACAATTCTGAGATTTTATCATTTACATTGGTTTGTCACATGAAAGATTGATGATGATTACAACTATCACAAGTCTAGTTTGTTTTTTAATTATGTAGACTTTTACACTGAACAAATTGTAAAGCAACTAAGTTTTTAATATTATGGAAAAAAGCATAACAATTATTAGTTTTGTTGTTTTAAATAGTTCTGTAAGATTATTAGTATCATAATGTTTTCATTTTTTTTTTTTATTTAAAAATAAATATTATTTTGCTAAATTTAAAAGATATATATACAGAAGTGATAAAACCTGAACTTGCTTAGTTATACAAAATAAGTTCCTAGAGAAAGTTTTGTCTAATAATGTTTGGATAATGGTTATGATCCACAAAATATATAATTTGTTCAAAGTATTTTTATCAATCACTGAATAATAAAAACTGTATTGGAAAAACTCTCTCTCTTTTTGAGAGTATAATCTCTGAAGGATTTTTAAATAGTTGATTTTTCAGTCATTAAAGCTTGTAAAATAAACTTGCTTAGTATTTAAAAATGATTTATTTTCTAGTAATGTTTGCTGCATTTGTCTATCAAAATGAGCTAATTTTGATATTTGATAAACTTTGTTCTTCAAGAAAAAAAACAAACAAAAAAAACTTTGTTTTTGAAAGTTTGTATTAATATTCTGGTTGTACACATTCCAGTTTAGTATCAACAAGTGAAAAATGCTGATGCATGAAAATATTCAAGATGCACTGGAAATTTAATCATTTTTAACTAAATATCAATGGAAAATTATTTTATATATATATATATATATATATATATATATATATATATATATATAATCTAGTTAAGCCTAGATAGCCAGACAGACCTACGAATGTTGCACCTAAGTGGATCGTCTATATATATATTAATTCTGCCTAAATAAAAGAATACAAATAAAAATGCTTCCAAAGCATACTTGTATTTGTAATATTTGTGTGAGAAATGAAGTTAAGGGTAGTGATGAAAAGCCCAAAAAGGCTCAACAAGTGCTAAATCTCTAACAAAGGCTGCAAGCGTCGAATCAGTTGAAACCATACCAATGCATGAAGTGGCATGGAAAAGGGTAGGGGGAAATGAATCTTGTATCTGTATGATAAAACAAAAAAATGAAATTTGCAAAAGTGTTATCTGCAATGGTGAATATGGTATTTCAAGTTCAATTAAGTGTTTGAAAGAACTGAGAAAGAAGTAAATGTGTGGCTAAAGAATACAGTACTGAAGCATGTCCCTGTAGGTAGAAATATTTTGTGTGAAAAGGTATTAAAGGGGTTTGAGGAGAGGGATAACGAGTTTAAAGCTACTAAGAATGGCTTTATAAAGTGTTACAACCTCAACATCACAAGAGTTGGCATTTGCTAATATAGATGTAGCATCAGTTTTCAGTCAACTATAAAAAAGTAATCAAAGTGGAAAAGGCTACAGTCAAGAGCAAATTTTGATGAAATGGGTCTCTTCGCAAAGAAAATACAAAACTGCACCTGCATTCATAAGAATTCCAGCTAGACCTCAGTACTCAAGGCTTAGAAGAATCATCTTATTCTGGTGCTATGTGGCAACACAGCAGGCCATCTGATCAAGCCAGGCCCAATTCGTAAAACCAGCTATCCCCATGTCCTTAAGAACAAAACTGTGCTGTGTGAAGATTTGAGCCCCTGTTATTTTGTCCCTCAATTCGTTCCACCACTGTCTTATGTCCAAAGTGAAAAAATAGCTTGATAAGGAGCTGTGATTCAGTATTTATTATTAATTGTTCCAAGGTATCCTGAGTAATGTATGTAGATAGATCTGTGAAAGTACTGCTTCTGTCCTCAAACATAATGTCACTGTTAGAGCCATTTGATCAAGGCCTCATGAAGGTGACATACACCTGCTTTATCTTTGTCATGATTCATACTGAATTTGATGCTAATCTGGATTGCAGCATCATAGATTTATAAAACAGTTTTGTAATTGCAGATGCAGTTGAGCTTATTGCTGAATCAGTGCCTGTTGGGAAGCATTATGGAGTGAGGCAATCAATTTCAAGGACTTTTTGCAATTTACAGAAAATTGAAAAGGATTTTTCAAGTTGTCAGGGAAGATGGTGCTGAAAGTTGCTCTGACGTGATCAAAGATGTCAAACAGCATATAGAAGTATATAAAGAAATCTTTACTGATGAAGAACTACTGAAATTGTTGACAAAAGATAAAACTCTGGATATTAGAGAAGTTTGCAGTAAATTTTTTTTTTTTTTACCAGGCTCAAATTTTGAAGGATATAATCAAAGAGTATAACTCTTTAATGTAAATGCTATGCATTCTTAGGAAAGATAGGTTTTGAATTTGCAGTTTTCTTTCTCTTATACTGGTTGTCTCCCAGTTTATAATGGTATTTAACCAGGATTCATGATTTCACAATGGCATTTATGTGAATATGAGCACAATAGACTGGGTCAGAATTTGAACTTCGCTTGTAGAAATTTGAAGATATTTTCTCTATTTTGACTCCAGCTGAGATCATAGATTCTGAGAATAGATTTAGCATCTACATTCTTGCGTTCATAAAATTTGTTATCAACTTTCACATATCTAATTTGTATGCATTTGGTAACATTCTTTTCATTTTGCCCCTTTTAAAAGGCCCCTATATATCAGATATACCCTGCTTTGTATATTTCTACTTAATTTTGTAGATATGTGCAAGTTTTTCTGAAATTATTGCGTTTATTTTCATTAAACATTTGATCCAATTGGTCCATATTAATAAATCTCAAGTCTGAATCTAAAATCAGCTTGTTGGTAGTGGCCACATTAAATTGGCAAGTTTGTTTCAAATGAAAAAATTTTCATGTACCAGATAATTTTATGGTCTCTCCTTGTCATCAATAAACAAGGTGGGTAACAAAAAAAGAGTTATGGAATATATATTTCCTGTACCTCAGATCATCTTGTGTATACCAGAAGAAATTACAATTTCAATAAAACATTAAAGATAACTCAAGTTACTGGGTGTACAAAATGTTATTTAAAGGTTTCCTATAGTAGTATTGGTTGCTCTCTTTCAATTCTTTAACTTTTTTCCAGCTCAGAATCTTGACTTTGATGATTCTGTTAACTTTCAACCATAAGAGATTTCAATATTAAATAACTTGAATCACATATTTGGGAGCAAAATTGAAAAAAAAAATATCTGTTAGCAGTTTGTCATAAAAGAACTTGGATTATTGTTTGAAAATAATACAGATGTGTTTTATCTATACATTTTATTCTATTTAATCTTAGGATTTATTCTTTTTTACTTACTTAGATTATGATTAGAAATTGGGATATTGAAAACTGTTTTAGTGCACCTAAGTTTATTGCAAATATGTTATTGGTATTAGTATTAAAAAGAAATCTCCAGATAATGATTTTCATCACGAATAGGAATTTATACCCAAGTAATTAATTTATTATATTTGAAGTTGTAATTTATATTCTTTTTTTATTAACTTGCCATCATATCACATAATATTTTTCTGTACTTTTTTGCTATACTATTTTTATTTAATTTAAGCATTTCACCCCAAGTAAGGTGGGATTGCCACTAACACAAAGTGAAAGTGAGGGAAAAGACTGTGTATAGTGGAAATTGAGGAAAGGATAAAAGAAGAACGAGGATCAAAGCAATAGAAAATGATGATTGACATTGCATTTAAATTTTCGAAGATTGTAGTTATCAGGGAAACGAGTAAACAGGAGGGAGTTCCACAGGCGGAAAATGTGAGGAACACAAAAAACTGAGTAGAAATGGTTGCTGCATTTAGATATTTCAACACTAAAGGGGGTGGGGGCTAGGTGCCAATCTAGTAGCATGCTTAAATTCATGTAGATATTTAATTCATAGTTTTGTTATATTGTTGTTGATTTCAGTATCTGACAGGACTGAAGAAAGTTTCAAGTTTCTGTCTAGAGTAAAGCTGAGATGAATATGTAGTTGAAGCAGTGATGTAGCTGGAGGGGGGAAGAGGGGGCAGTCTTTTGGTCTGCAGTGAGTTTTCGGGAAAAAAAACAATAGCATAATTTCAATAATTTTTGCAGAAGATAGGGTTCAAATGAAGCCAATTTGTCTTTGATATGGCTGGCTCAAAGCCAGCTAGCCAGCAAAAAAAAAAAAATTCTCCAAAATGTACTGCCAGCTGGTGGGGATAACTTCACTTACAAGAAGTGAGCAAAAGGTGTGAAAAAAAAATTTGAACATTTTTAAAGGGCTTGATGTGGGGTTGGATTAAGTGAATTTAGTGAATCCACAGTTTTTTCACACCTATGTGAAGTCCAGACTTTGCTGTCAGTTCTTTGATTTTGATTTTTCATGTCTGAACTATTAGTGAAAAAAATTAATTAATGAGTGAACCAATTGTTATCTTATCGTAGTCCTAGCTCTAATATGGATATAAAATTGTTACTTTTCATAAATTATAAAATAGATAAATAAATTGAAATAATTCTAATGCATTAAGGATATCACATGCATTCCAATTTTTTCTGGAAATATCAAACAGGAATTTAAAAGAAAATTGCAAATTAATAAATTTTTTTGAAGTGCACAAACTTTTATGTAAAGCCCCAAAATGGGCATGTTTTTTTAATTTACAAGTTTTCACAGTAGTAAAACAATGCAATGTTTTATTTTTTGTTTAGATAGTTGAAGTTTTATTAAACAAAATAGACTTAAGAAGTATGATAATATTTATTTTAGTTTTTAAAAATTAAATTAATTTTATCGGACTTTTAATTCTTAATCTACTACTTTGCTAATAACTTCAACTACGTAAAACAAAACAATTTAAAAAGACATTACATTTTTTTACATTGTTAAAAGAAAAATGAATCGTGTTTATGTTAACGTGACATTTAATTTGACTCCTCACTTGGAATTAAAATAAATATTAAAAAACTGATAAATTATGAATTAAAAGTGCAATGTGGTTTTTCTTTTTCTTTTTTTTTTTTAAATAAAACAGAGGGTATATAAACAAAAACAAGTTATCTATCTTTTAATACTATAAAAAGTTTTTAAAGTTCTCCTGATTAAAAAAAAATAAAAAGTAATGTCTTCGTTTTTTTTTTGTTTTTTTTTTAAATATACCCAATTTTATTTTTAAAGAAATAAATAAACACAGTTGGTATTATAACTACTCACTGATAAATTATGAAAAATTTATCAGTGAGTAGTTATAAATACCATGTTAACAGAAACATGGAAAAAAACCTGGCATCATACAGGCATTAGACTCTGAGAAATGGATAAAAATGTTAAAATTGATGGGTGTATAAAATAATTTCGTCATTGACTCTCTTTGTGTGTGTGTGTGTATATATATATATATATATATATATATATATATATATATATATATATATATAACTTTAAGGTGTTAATGTACGTTTTAATATTGTATTTCTTGTGGGGAGGGCAGCTATGCTACTGAGTTGAAGAGATTAGGGAGGGTGACAGAAAAATAACATAATAAGCTAATTTTTGGCTACTCCCTATTTATTTACTCAACAATTTCGTAATAATTTATCTTCAGTTTGAACATACATTGAACTTAGTGTTGGGTCTTTTTTTGTTTTATTCATTTCAGATAAGTTACATTCAACTTTTTTCTTATTTTTGCAGCATTTTTAAGTAAACTTGACAAATTAACAAGTTAGATATATAGCATTATTATGTAAATATCTCTCCTAAAGTTATTTTTGATGGATAGTATGCTGGCAATACTTTGTTGAAACTCAGATTTGTCTTTTTATTTCAAAATTTAATAAAATTTAAATTATGAATCTATTAGCTTCTGAATTGTTCTTACTACTCACTGTAAGGTATGGGAAGTTGTCAAATTCCTTTCCTTTTGCAACTTCATATGGACAGAGGGAGACCAGGTGTACCATACCTGATGAACTGTGTAAATGGATAGCAGAACAAGAAATGGGAGTGATGACAAAAAGGCAAACAATGCTATGAGCTACATAGGATAGGAAGTTGTGGAGAGCACTGATTGACCACATACTGAAGGGACATAGCACAAAGAAGACTGAAAACCACCGTAAACTAGGCAAAAAGTTGGTGAACCATAAAATACATCAAAACCAGCAATTGAAAATGTCAGTTGTTCTGTTGTACACTACACAGGGTTGCCAAATTAACCATTTTCCCTTCAAATTAGCAGATTTTTCCAATTTGATAAAAATTTAATATTACAGAAAATGTGACCAATGTGTAAAGATGAATAAAAAGTTTAATAAAAAAAATGCTTCATTCTCATTAATAATTTGTTCTGGAGTCCTAGTTCCTTTATTTGATAAGTGGACTTTGAGTATAAAAAAACATTTTTAGCAATGAAAATAAAAAAACTGTTTGCATATTTCCTTTACTAGAGTCTACTAGTTTTTTTTTTTTTTTTAAGATGCTTTTTTACCAAAAACAAAACAAAAAAATCAGTCAATGTTGGACATACATCAATTTAAGATATTTATATTTCACAAAATGAAAACATATTTTTCATGATGGCCAGTTTTGACTTGTTCCTAAAAATATATATAAAATTTTTTCTTAAAATTAAGCTTGGAATTTAAGTATTCTATCTGATATTACCCCCGCTCACCACTACTTTGAACTTTTCTAATATCTTGTGTTGGTCAGTGACAATGTCTACTTTGTGTTATTGACTCTAATCATGAGATATGTCATATGAACTGATAGTAATTATGTATCATTGATGTTTTGTTAACTCAGAATCCTAGTATATGGTTTACATATTAATAATAAATTTTACAGCTTTGATCTCCATTTGTCTTGAAGAAATTCAAGATGAATTAAATATAATGGTTATGAAAAAGTAGTCAATCCACAAGATTTTTATCTTTCACTCTGATTTTATATATAATACCATTTTTTTTCTTTAATAAAGAGTTCTTTTCCCAAAGAATATAACTTACTTTATTGTTGAATTCAAAATAAAATTTAAAAATTGGCCTAGCATTATAACAGTGGCATCAGTGTATGCCAAGTAAATATTTTAATGTGAATGAATATATTATCTACATATTTTCTGACCATGTTCTTTTAAGTAAACATTTAGTGTCATAAAAAAATAAAATGAAAATGTTTCCTTTAGCGTTTAATTCACTTATTTTTTGAGCTTCATTGTTATCATGTCTCTTTGAAAAAATCTTTTTAATATTGCTTTGTATACTTGTTAAAATCATTTGACTAAATTATGCAATTATTTCTTATTGCTCCTGTAATGTCTTTGCCCTATTGTAACAATGTCTAGCTGTATATTTTAGGTCTTGGTTTTTCTTTTGTACAATCTGTTATATTTAGTATCAAGTATGCATCAGTATATGAGAATTTTGGTTTTTCTTTTGACAAGATTTGATATAGTTTTTATCATATCCTTCTATAGGACTCTTAAGCTTTTATGCTATGATAAGGCAATTTCAGAAATAGTTACACTGATGAATTATTTACATGTTACAAAAAAAAAAAAAAAAAAATATCAATGCCAATGAAGAGTGAATCACACTTCTTTTTATTTCTTGTCTTGTTGAAAAAAGACACAGGCATGTATGAAAATTCTGACTTTAAAAATCTTTCTCTTTGTGCTTCAGTTTAGTCAAAAGACCTACTAATATATAATAAATATCATCAATCTTATTGACAATATTACCATTTTGTTGTTTTTTATTCCTCAAATTTCATTAACTCGTCTAGCCTATTAAATCCACGCACACATATAGGTATGTGGATGAGTGGTTAGAACATTTGCTTTCTGACTATTAGACCTGGCTTTGAATCTCACCATGGTCAAGTTATCAGGAAGGTGACTTCTTGATGTTATTGGTCTGGAGAAGATAATCCCAGCATGTGTCAGATTTGGAAAGTGTCTGAAAACTATACCAGGGTTGACCCAAGCCTTGTGAGTGGAATTGAGTAGACAGCACTCTTTGTGGGTCATTGATGGTTGTGCTAGCACAAAGTCACAAGACATGACTGAGGGTTTGAGCATGCTAGCTTTGTTCAGACTGTTGATCATGCTAGATAACGCACACTCTCTCGGACACTGTAACTAAGGTCTGCTCAGCATAGTTGCAGTATAAACCACAGGTGGGCTCTCTGAGTGAACAAATAAATGTACCTGAGATGGTGTCTGCAACAGGAATTAGCTACGTGCTCTAGTAGATGGGCATCTTCAGATATGATTGGCTGTGACATATAGGTGTTTGTGTGTGTGTTTATGTATAATTTTGGCTTAAGTTTTTGCCACTCTTTGTTTCAAGCAAACTCAGTTGAGTTTTTGTAATTTTTGTCTTTCAAAAATGCTACATGAAAAATAAGCAATTATTTTTATTTTTTTTTTTTTTTGTAAACCTGTTCATTTTATTTTTGTTTTTAATAGGCCATCATGTTTGGTTCTGTGGAGGCATAAAATTAACACTAATGATTGAACAGGAACTGTTTTTATTACCTTTTATGACTAAACCTTTTGATTAGTACATAACTGATAAAGTGTAAATTCAATGAGTAGAATATTGATTACTGATACATTATTTACATGTTACAATATTCAAAAGCTGGTAAGTTTCAATAGGTCTTGGTGCACTTTTTCTCATAAAGGAACAAATTGTCATTGTTTCATATATTAAAGGCTTCCTGAAAATTAAAGTCAAATATAATTCTGCAAATAATGAAGAGAATACATAAAACATTTTCCTGTGGTTTGATTTTTATTATTGGTCTGAAACCAACTTTATATGTATATTTGTAGAGTACAAACTTTTCTTTCTGTCTCTTGATTTGATTTTTTAAAAATATGTAAATTGATAAAGCAAAAAGTTTGATTGATTTTTATGTGAGAAAATATAAACTAAAATGAAAAAATAAATTAACTTTTTTTTTAATTAATCATTGTCTTTAAGTACCATTTAAGAATAATATAGCTGTAGGATATACAAACTTAGCATATTTGAAAAATAAAAATATAAAATGTTTTAAGCAAATGATATATCAGAAAATGAAATTCTTTTTTATCTGTGTATATTTCTGAGATAAGGTATTGTAATTATTTATACTATTTACATTGTTCGGACTGTTGTCCTCACCTTCGTTGCCATATTCATGATGTTTTGGTTGTTGTATGATCTGGCCTTCTTCAGGTGATTGGAATTTTGAACTGAATCCTTTACTTTGTCCACCGGGATAAATTGTTCTAGTTCCACTTGCCATGGCTCTTATGGATGTCTCAGTATCAGTTATCTCCCTTTAACTCAACTCTCCAAGTTTTTGTCCATCTCAGCTGTAGCCAGGTATTGAACTCACAATTCTTTGGGTCACTGGATTCAACCGACGCTTTTACCCAGGTCACACAGCCCAATGGATAAGTGTTGGTTGAATCCAGTGACTTGACCCAATCTGAACAATGTAAATAATGTAGATTCTTTTTTCATGTAAAGAACACATTACAGGAGTATTGCTATTACATGTCATTAGAGAATTTTACAAGGAAAAGAATTGGTGCTGTAATGTATTTGGTGTTAAATGTAATATTATGAATGTTATTGTACAGTCAAATGTTGGGGTCTAAACTGAAGAAATTGCTGGCCTTATACTGTACAAAATCTGATTTTGTGGTTAGCTTTCCTGTGTATTTTTTTTTTTTAAATAATTGAAATGGACAGTGATGAAATGAATATAATGTTCTATGAAGTTGATCTAACCATTTAATTATGATTAATATTTTTAACCTTTTGTATTTTTATCAGTGACTTCAGCAAATTGTCATATAATGAATTATATACATTCTTTTAAAATAGTCATTTTGCTTTCATCTTTAATGGTGTCTATCCATATTCTACTCATATTTCCAAAATGGCTTTACAATTTGCATCTGTGAAAACACTTTTACTTTATTATTAGTATATATAAGACTGATATAATTAAGTCAATCTTGAATGATGATATTAGTTAAAAAAAAATACTCATTTATGTTTCAAATTTTAATGGGATGGATTATAACATAAAACTTGGTTTTAAATATAAATACAAATTTTGTGATCTGCTTGTTTCACAAGACATGATTGGGAAGAGTATTAAAATTTTAAGGAATATAAAGCTTGATATTAATACTAATATTAATGATTGAACCATTTGCTGATTCCAATCCTCTAACCATGAAGCTACTCTTATCCACACTTATTAACCCAAACTAAAATTTCTGTGTTATCTGATAGCATCTCTTCTATAGAAAACATGATCATTGAGCATCTTTATCTTTTAGAGATATCAAGATGTTTTTCACTTGGAGTGCCCACACACAGATTGGCATACTTTCTTATATCATTATGTCTGTGGTTGGCCAAAAGTATGTCTGGTTAGTGGTGCCACATTTTTCATTCTGCTCATACATTTGCAATAACTTTCTGCTGGTAAGTATTCATACTTAACAAACTACCTACCTGTTATTATACCTGATTGTTCAACAGATTCTTGGCTGCTTTTGATATCTAGTGCAAAATTTGTGCCAGGTTGATTTTATATATTAATATCTTGGTTAGTTAGTCATTATAATACAAATAAGTAAATTTTGAAATTGTATCTTTTTTACTTAGCTTTTTTAGATTGCATAGCAAATATGAAAGTTTTATATATATTTACAAAATGTGAATTTAAATTGCAAATCTTTAATATTTGCCTTACTATTGTTTACTCTTGGGAGCAGTTTCTATAAATATTCTTGTTACAATTCTTATTTTATATTTGAAGATCTTAGTCTTTATAAAATTATGAATTTCTTGACAAACTACTTAAGAGTATAAATGCTATATAGGATTTTAATAGTTTAATAGAAAACAGTATGCCACAAAGATTATACTTTATAAATGTAAGATTAGGGCATTCTGCATATATTCATATTTTATTTATAAAAAAAATCTCCCTTTAATGGATCATATGTATAATATCAATACATAATTCCTTTGCTTCTTAAGGTTTAGCTTCCCACCACTTGTTTTATGTAAACTACTTATGTTTGTCATTATTATAATGTGATTTTAATTGGCAAGTTTCATCTTAAAAATAAATATGCTCTTATTTTTTTTTTAAATTATTTTTTTTTCTTAGTTTGTAGCTGCCTATAAGTCAAGATAATGTCGACACACATACTGAATCTCTATCAGTCTGCTTACTAACAGAAGTTATGATTACATCCGTTACGTTCAAATATTTGCAAAGAGACAATGACAGAGCAGGGAGTTAGTTGCTTGCATTATATTCAATATGTAAGAGTAAATGTATCTGTGCAAATCTTTGTTTTTCTTATATTTTTCTCGTGCTTTTGAATCAGGAATCTCAGAAATATTTGGAAAATAAACAAAAGAAATTATGCAAATTAGACACAATTCCTGTCTAATAAACTGAAATTATACCAAGACTTGGTACTAGGTAAATTTTACCAATAATACCAAGACTTGGTACTAGGTAAATTTTACCAATAATACCAAGACTTGGTACTAGGTAAATTTTACCAATTATACCAAGACTTGGTACTAGATAAATTTACCAAATAGGTGTCAATAAACTTGTGAAAAAAGAAAATTGAGTTTTTGTTTCAAGGTTTTGATTTAAATTTTATTGCTAATTATTTTTCATTTTAAAATAGATCCAATTTTTAGCCCTTTTTTGATAAATTTGAGCAAATTAAGTATATTCTTTATTTTATATTTTTATATTTGTTGTTGAATTTTCAGTAAGTAAATTTAGTTCTCCTGCCCAACTTTAGTGTATATAAGGATGGTGGTTACTAATCCAGTAGTAAGAAAAATAAAATCTTTCAAAGGACAGATAAATTCACTCAGCATGCAGATAACTAGAGGTAGTGTCTTGATAAAATCACAATGAAATCATTATTCCTCCCAAGAACACCTGTGACAATTCAAAAATTACAAATATCAAATAATGACCTGAAGAGTGTCAGGTCCTTTGGAACTGACTGCTCATCTTGTAAGGAGATACATGTATGACATATGTTGCTAGACTATCCTCCAGTGACTGTCTGCAACAAAGATCACAATCAGAAGATGAATGTTATGACACTGTATCAATTATAGCATATAAAGCAGGAAATGTAAAAGCTACATTTTAACATTATATGAAACAAGATAGAAAAACAATGGAGATTTTATAAACAATGACCAAAGAATGATATATACTGGGGAAGAGAAAAATGAAAGAAGTAAAACTAATATTAGATAAAGACAAAAGGAATTGCATTTTGGGGTATTGGCAACTGTCCACCCATGATAGAAAGCACTGAAGAAGTAAAAGATGTGAAATTGCTGTTAACAATCAGAAAGAGCTGAAATGTTTTGTATACATAATGGAGAAATAGGTTTTGGAAAATGTAACACTCACAGAACATATTGAATACAAGAGAAGCTGGTAAAAACAAGTTACTAATTTGATGAGTTTGATTAAATAGATGGTTAAACAAATTTCACAAATGCAAGGAGTAAGAATTACTTTAAAAAAATTGTAATTTGTGGAGACTGATTACCCACATCCTAAAAGGACATAGGAAAGAAATGTATCCAAATTCTTTAAAGAGTGACAACCTTTGCAAAAGAGATGATGTTACTTTGTCTTTTTTACTTCCTTGTGTGTGTGTGTGCACAAATCTTAATAGTATTTATTTTTATCTGTTGATAACTGGTATTTGCACCTAACCTGAATGGGAAGGTGCAACCATTGTCAGTCACACAGTGTTTGAACTGAGAAATTCTAATGCCAACAACTAAGTTCTCTCTCTCTCTCAGCTAATATTAGTTGTTAGCTTGTGTCACCAGCCAGATTCCCTCCAAAAATGTTATATGCATGAACTCATTGGTTGCTACAATTTCTTTTTTTTTCCCTTCATTTGTCTGGTAGATACAGCTTTCTGCTGTCCTTAAACAAAGATACTTAAATAACCACTCAACTGTGACCCTACTGCACATAATATACTCACTCATTTGCTCCCTCTTTATTTCAAATTCTCTTTTTTTTCTCATTTTATTTGCTCATTACCCCTTTTAGCCATGTGAATGATTTTTCATTAATTACTAATTACTGTATCATTAAATAAATGTGTGGGTGTTTGGTTATATTCACAAAGTATGTTAATAGTCACAAGCTTATTGTTTTCATATATTTTATTCATTCAATTATTTGTTAGAAACAGACTCTAATGATATTGCTACTGATTATTTCAACTAAAAATTATGGTTTCAGCATCTGGTGACTTCTTTTATTACATCTTTATCAGAAGATAAAAGTAGAACTGGTAAATTTTTAATAACACAAAACAATAGTTTCTTAATGTCTAAAATTGTTGTTAAATGTTGATAATGTATAGTTAAAAAAATAGACAATTGGTTAAATGTCTTTGAAGATAAATTAGATATTAATTTTGAGAGTATAGGGAATTGTTGGATCCAGTCTGGTGAGAATGACTGCTAAGAACCCCCCCCCACCCCAAATTTATAGACAAATCCTACAGGTGCATGCTGAGAGTGTCTTCCTTACCAATAAAAATGGACAATTTTTGATCTCATCTGCCATACTGTTGTTCTTTATTTATCTTGATGTCAGAACACTATAACCACTTGACTGTATCCCTTATGCATGTGAACACAATTCTTACTTTGTTCACTTTTTCGGTTATTACTGTTACTTTGCCTTATTGGATTTAGCTCCTCTTTAATTCCCTAATCGTTCACTAGGGTATGTTCTCCCTACACTATAAATACTGGGTGACTTCTTGCCTCGTTCTCTTTTTTTTTACTTTGCATTTCAGCAGACACATTTAAAAATGTAATCTCTCGTAGAAATTTGTGTTTTGCCCACTTTTGGGAAAACGCCATGAAACACACATACATGTACGTACAAACATTCACCAAAATACAAACTCTTTACATTCACACACAAACACAAATGTTAATGTCTTTGTCACTTGTAAATTTGTTGTTTAATACATATATTTGTTCACACATATATATATATATATATATATGTATATATAGGTCTTGTTTTTTCTTCTTTACATCTTTGGTTGGACTCAATTTGAGTCTGCCGATTTCTTGTAGTTGGGCCTTCTAGCAGGAATAAACAGCACGTGTTCCTAATTCAACAACACTCAAACCCATATGGTCCTCTACAGCCTTGTTTTGATTTGCATATATACTGTTTGCTTAGTATGATTTTGCTCTGGGTTTTTTTCTTCTTCCTTTTCTTATTACTTATTGAGAGCTTTGTCAATTACATTTAACCATGGCCATTTACTCCACAGGAATTATTCCAGATAAACTTGTGAAGATGTTGATCAAAATACATTTGCATAAGAATGTCTATAACCAAATAAGTATCTTTAGAATATACCAGGAAGTTGAATATGTTTACTTGTTTTGAGTCATCATTTTGCTTTCAATTAGAATTCTCAAGTGTTATATATTTAATCAGACTAACAAGGACAGTGAAGTTGGGGAAAAATGTTATACAATCATCTACAGTATATTGTATTTTCTATTGGTTTATGTTCCATAAATTTTAAGTGTTTCTGATGGAAAATAAAACTAAGACATTATTTAAATAGAAAATCTTTTAATTGCTTTTATGAATAAAATATGTTATAGACACTAATGCCTTATTTTTTATTTTTTTTTTTTTTTTGTGGATAATGAATTTTTCCAAGAATTGTTTTCAATTTTTTAAATTTCAATTAGAATAATTTATAAACTTTTAAATCTTTTACAATTCTGTATTAATTTGTAGCAATCAAGTGATATTATTAAATTAAAACTGTATTTCCTCATAAATGGAAAAACATACAATTCATCAACCAGTATTTTGAAAAGAATTTGAATTTATTTTATGCATGTATAAACGTGTTGATTTTTGTAAATATGAATGTCCATACATGATATTATCAAGAAATAACGGGGGTAACTATAGTAAATTTAAAATTTATTGTTAATTTTCTAACATTTTTTCATTAGTAAGGCTATATAAATCAAATGCAATAAAATACTGGATTGCTTAGAATATTTTCTTAATTCTCTTATATTACTGGGTAAAAAAAAAAGCAGGTAACTTTTACACTTATGTACCCCTAATTTCAATTTACCAAATAGGTGTCAATAAATTTGTCAACACCTCATAAAAACACGTATTCCATGTTAAATAATGTTTTTCTACAAGATTTTAAACTAAAAGTAACTAATATTTGTTTAAATTCATTAATTAAACTTTAAATCAGCTAATTTTTCTCAGTGTTTCAGGAAAGTATATTTTTGAAAGATATTTTAATAAAGAGATTTGTGTTGTCAATATAGACGATTGTATTGGTTTTACTGATCATTCAAATCAATTTAAATTTAGTTTGAAATACAGCAAAGTGTTTTGCTTATTGGAAATGTTTACTCTATTAGCTTGGAATAAAAACTAAAACAAAAGCTTCAAGAAATACTTTTGATTTTTTAAAATACAATTTAAACTTTAGCTATCGTTTTTATTTTTTATTTTATTTTGGGGTACTTAGACTTAGGATCAAGCATTTGTGAGATTTTCTAAAAAGCTTCCTGCTTTGCTAATGTTATCAATTGTTACATATATTTTTCAAACAAACAGATTGAATTCTAAGAAAAGTAATTCAAATAATTTTCTATAGCTTGTATTTTTTTTTTTTTTTTGTATTTCTTAGAAATAAAAAATAAATTTGAGGAAATATTTTTAATTTTAAAGAATTTTGCTTACACAATATCTATAAAATCCATGCACATTAAAAAAAAATCATGTTTTTTTATACTTTTTCTCTCTACACTCACCAGTGCAAATCTTTTATGAAAGACTTTTTTTCACTCAGTTTCTAAAATCATTTTAAATTCCTGACTAGTAAAATAAAAAAGTATTTTTCTTGATTAGAAACCTGAAATTATTTAATCCCAGTTATGTTATTTGGCACTTAAAAAATATTTGGTATTATATTTCTGGTAATTTTTCTGTTGTTTTATCATAATTTAAGTATTGTCTTATGGCCACATCATATTGAAACATTTGTTCGCGTACGATCAACGAATTTAACCAATGCTAAGCCTGGTTAATACCTAGATGGGTGACCACTTGGGAATATCAGGTGCTGTGAACTTGGATGTGCAGGTGAAGTAATGGGTATAATGGCTTGGAATTGTTAATCAGAGAGCTAAGCTCCAATTCCAGTTGGGTTTGTTTTATCCATTTATCCCAAATGCCCTTGGGAAAGGTATCAATCCAACTCTTCCTCCCATCTTGTATCATTATCTCAAAAAAAAAAAAAAAAAAAAAAAGAATTGTTACAATCTAAAAATATTTCCTGGTTTTAAATAACCTGCGAAGGGTTAATAAGCTGATAATAATGAAAAAACTGAAGAACATTGTAGTTTTCTACTAGAGTTATGTACTTGCAATAGATCTTAACATGTCAAGAATTATTAAGCGGGTAGCATGGAGCTCAGTTGATGTATACAAGCACAAAAGGGATAAAATTCTTTCACCTGATTATTTCATTGCTATTGTGAATGTACAATTTGAATTTGTATTTTTTTTTTTTTTTTTTTTTTTTTTGTTTACATTTTATGGGGTTGAAATTGTTCTTAATGATTGTTCATGCATAAAAGTGAATGTTTAAAATAAATATTAAGTCAGTCTATGAGTCTACTGGAGTGTACAGAATTGATCTTGTGACGCTTTCATATTAACTTCAATCACTGCTCACTTTCACTACCAGTCACAAGGTTGTGATCTTGTGACTGATCACTGGTGAAACTGCCTAGTTGGCTGGTTGTCACCCACTTCTTCATATTTTGTTTAATAACCATGTGATCTTAATTTTCTGGTCATATTACTTTACAACACAATATCTTTGTATATCTTCTAACAGTGGTCAGGTGTTGAGTAGATATACTTTTAGGTATTTAAGTCTTTTGTTTTATCATGTTATGATAAGTAGTATAGTCATCTTATGATTCCTTTTTAATATATGTGCATAAAAATATAGGCCTTTGTTTTCTTTTTATATTAAATTTGACTTTTTAAAAAAGGTTTGTAAGTTACTGAAAAATATTAAAACACTAATTTTAAAAATGTTTATAAATAGTGTATGGTTTTTGTTATTAAAATTTTAAGCATAACATTTTAAAACACTAAACATTGTTGAAAGAGTATATAGTAATAACAGTGTCAAGAGAAAATGTCCTTTTGTTATACTGTTTTTTGTGGGCATGTGATTAAACATTGCCACTTAGTTTTCTTTTTATATAAATTTGAACATTTTGAAAGTTTTAAATAATTTTAAAATAACTCCCTATTAAACAAGACTGAATTTTTATTGTCATTACTGTGCTCTTTTTAATTAATCAAAAAAAATTAGACTGCTAAACTAAGTAATTTTATTTTTTGCTGTTGAAATGAATCTGGCTTAAATTTATTCTTGACTCATCCATGTTTTTTTTTTTTTTTTTTTTTTTTAAACAAAAGTGTAGGTTAGTAAAAGATGAATAATCTTGTATATATAGTAAAAACTGACTAATCTTGTTAATTTTATACATTTTTTTATATGTGTGATAAATAATTTTACTTGAAATATGCAACATAAAATATGATGCCAAAAAAGCTAGTTAAATATATAGGATTTTATTACTTTTTCCCTTTGGTTTTTCTTGAATAATTTTGTTTAAGACGCAATTCTAATTCTGGTTTGCCTCTGTAGTCTGGATTCTGTGATCATGGTTAATTTCTCTTGTATAGATTTTCAAAATTTTTTGGTGGAACTGGTAGAATCTTTGCATGTTTCAATGTATAGGAACTGATCAATATGAACTCTTGCTGGACAGCTCACTTCCCATAATGCTGAATGTTAAATTAATGAAGAGTCCTGCTACACTAGTGTTCTACTTGTTGATTGCAAATTGAAGTGCATTACTTTACAACATCACTCTTGACACAACCAACCACTTCTAATAGTAGCAAAAACAACTTTATCAATACTTTCAAGATAGTAAATAGATGATTTTCTATTTTCTTTTATTAACCTGACCTTCCTCTTTTTCTCTGTGTATATATTAATGATGGGACAATACCAGTATTTTTACTGATTCAAATACAATTACCGATATTGTTCTAAATTTCTGATACCTACAATGATTAAAATTCATTATTTTCAGGTCCTACAGTTGATTTGGGAAACTTAATGAACAAGGTACATTTATTAATAAAACATTTAGTAGAAAAATAAATAGAGAAGCTTATGAAATAATGTTAGATATCCTTTTTAATTGAATTGTAAGAGTTTAAACAATAAAGAGAATTTCTTTGTATAAATCACTCAAGTAACTACTAACTATACTGCTGACATATAGCTTTACTTTGGAAGATTTGTAAGATTTCTGATGAAAACCAAACTACACTTTTCTTTTTGACATTGGATACACTTGACATAATTGGGGTTTGAAATAATAAACATCATTTAAAATTTTAATTTTTCACTGTTAGATAAAATATCTTTCTAGCTTTCTAATGTGTATAATTTGTAAAGATTCAAATAGTAATGGTTTGATATTAATTGTAAAATAAAAAAGGGACTTTTTTCTTTTTTTTTTTTTTTTTTTTTTTTTCACCTTTTTAAGTTTTAACAAGCAAACATGTCCTCTAAATATTATGCAATCTCCTTAGATTTTTTATGTAGCATTTTTCAATGAATGGAATAAATTTAGGGGTGACAATTCAATTTCAGTATGCACTTAAAAAATAAGTAATACCTTAATTGTAACAATAATACTCTAAGTAGAGAGGCACCATCCTAGGCATTGTGGTTTAATTCATGCATATATTTTGATAAAGTACAGGGTGTACCTAATCCTGCAGGACATTGAAGAAAAAATAAATGCAAATTTTAAATTTGCTTGCAGATGTTCAATAAGAATTAAATATGAATTATCACAGCAACTTAAAGGGTCTTCAATCTTATCTAAAAAAATTTAATCACTAATAAGTTTTACTGTCTAATTTCTCGCAACTAAAAAATTTAATAATTTCTAAAAAGAATCAAAAAGTAAAGTATTTTATTTTTGCTAAAAGAAAAGAGTAAAAGTGCAACACAGTAAAAATACCTTGATATTTTTTTTTTTTTAAAGAGATATAAGCATTTTAGCAAACTTGACAATGAATTTAAAAAATAGTAAGTCAAAAGCTAAATAATGCTGATATCCAACTTGATCATTTTATAAAGTATGAGATTCAACTGTTATAATGCATTAAAATCTTCATAAAGACGTGAGCAAAAATGTGTATTTGCATGGGATTGATTTTTTTTTTTTTTTTTTTTTCAGTTATTTATTTTGAAGTTGAAATTTTACTAGTTTTATTTTAAAAATATTAAAAGAGGAAAAAAACCATTGCAGATAAAAAATGGGATAATTTTATACACTTATAAAACTTGTTTGGCTCCTAGGAGGAATAAATGAGAAAAAAAAGTTAAAAAAATATTTAAATGCCATAATAAAAGGAAAGTTCAATAATAAAGAAAAATAAAATTAAATACAATTTTTGATGGAAATTAAATTTTAAGTTTTTTAATACAAACTTTTGTGTGAAAAAGTTTTTTTTCCAGGAAACTTCAAATAAAAGTTGTTTTTTTTTTTTTTTTTTTTTTTTGTTTTTAAGTAAATAAAAATGAAAAACTGTTTCAACAGCTATAAAATTTTAAGAAATGCATGAATTTCATAGAAACAAATTTAAATTTTATAAAAGGAATGTTTACTTTTTTCAGTCTCAGTTATTGAAAATCCAAAGAATTGTTTTTGGAATTGGAAATTAGGTTAAAATCTTGCCGATTCCAATACCCCTAAAATTTCTGAATTTCTGTTCAAAACTGGAATATTTATCTTGAAATTCGTTTGAGAACTGAAATATTCTTAAGATTACAAAAATTGAATTATATTCAGACAGCTATATTTAAACCTTCATTAAAATGCATTGTATCAATAAATAAAAGGGTTTATTTATTAAATTTTAACTTATTGTGTGGCAAAACATGTTTTCTGGTCTGTTCATGATTGAAAACTAATGAGTATACTTTTTGCACATCTGCCTCTCAAACTGCAGCACTAAAGGAATTAGTGTTAATGGACACAGTCTGGTATTTGCAGCGGTACTGATGCAACTGTGTAATTTGTGCACCTGTTCTTATGCTACTGCATCTCATCTTTATGAGAAAGAAAAATATTCTTATTACTCATGTTACTTCAATAAATAGATAAGTAATTTGTAATTCAGATGAATTTGAATTTCTTTGTTACAGATAGCTTTATTCTTTTATGTTCTAAAAAGAACAAAAAAGAATATTGAGTTGAAACTTATTAATAATTTATTATTGTAGTCTTTTCTTCATTTCTTTTAAACATGTAAATATCTTCTATCTCAACACTGATAGCCTATGTGATACACATTTATTTTTGTTCATATTTTATATCACAATGTGCTTTACAGTATTTATTCTAAACCATTATATGTATGTATATACATAGATACATTGTTTTTAATTTTTAATTCAGATGGATTTCACCTGAATTTGACAAGAACCAAGTCCGAATTGTTGTCTATGTTGATAGTGATGTGCGTGGAAGGCAGTTGCTCTTTGATTCAAAAGCCTTTCATCAGATGGATGAAAATAATGAGGTATAGTATTCTTTGTTATTTAAGATTGCACAGACTTCAGTAATGTACTTGTTTGAGTCATGTACTTTTTGAAACTATGCTCCCAAGTGCTGGTCTAGACAATTGAAAAATAAAAGAAAACAAAATGGCTTCTACTTTTAGTATTATTGTGCTGCTTATGCCTTTAAAAAAGACAAACTTTTGTACTGTCAAATGGACAGTAAATGCTCTTGTCTAAAATCCTAAAAAATATCTATCATTTCTTCTTTTCAATGGAATAAAAAAAAAATGGTTTAAATTTATAAATTTTTAAATAAGAATAAATTTAAGCTCATTTTAAACAGTCAAATGAGAATTGTTCTAATTTATTACATTATAACAAATTGGTTTATATAATTTGTCAATTTTCTTGCTTTGCTTTCAGATATAGTCTTAGCTTAAACTCAATTGTAGTGACTTTTATTGACTTTATGGCATATTAATAAACTAAAATGTCAGAAATTAGATAGTGGTGCATTGGATAGTTTCATTCTCCCTTGTAGAAATGTACTCAACCAGATGATGTGACAAAATAGGTAAAGAGATAGTGTAGCAGTGACAGGAATTAATTAACCACAAAATGCTTGTTGGAGTCAGAAAGTAGCAACTACTGTTATGTATATTTTTTTTCTTTTTTATAACAATAACAAGGGTATACCAGAAATATGTGAATCCCAGGCAGATACCAGCACAACTGTAAACTGAGTGCCCACACAACAATTACTGGGTCAGAGAATATCCCAATTGGATTGTGGGGAGATTAGTGCTGTGTTGCTTGGTCAACTGAGCTACATTTCCAGCTCATTTGGGTAGATAGTTGAGTTTGTGTAAGGAAAAAAAAATGCATAAAGCTATGGATCCAGCCTGTCAGTAGTGTGTTGTATAAGATGGTGGGGTGAATTTGGCTAGAGTTTGCAAAGAAGACTTGTGAAACTAGAGTCCTTTTTGACAGGTGTGACATACACAAGTCTTGTGATATCAAGAAAATATGACCCTCTCCCCATTATGCACAAGTGATATGAAACTGGATCAAGGAACACTTGCCTAAGTTCTAGTTACTACATTATTCCCAGCACTTGTTAGATTTAAACACCATTGAATATGTATGGGATATGTTGCAGTCCTATATTATATGTTGCCACATCTAATAAACATAGCTACATTATGGCCTTGAAATGTGCCTGGTTATATATACTAACACAATGATTTGAGTAATTTAGATTCCATGCTATGTGGCATAAGTGCTGTCATTTAAGTGAAAAGAAGAAATACACATTATCAAATATATCTCTCACTCTATCTCTCTCTTCATTTTCTCACTCTTTGCTCCTTTTGCTCTCACTCTTTCCTCCCACTCTTTGCTCCTTTTGCTCTCACTCTTTGCTCCTTTTGCTCTCACATTTTGCTATCTTTGCTCTCACTCTCTCTCTCTCTCATTATCATAATGAAATGATAAAAACCCTTTTAAATTGATTAGCACCATAGTCTAGATCCATGGAAACATACTTGGGCCATCTTAAAATTAATTTCCATCAGACACTCTTCATATTTATCTGGCACAAGGCTAATCAAGATTTGCATTTTTTGCTGCTTTTGTCTGTAATAATGTCATCTTGTAGTATTGGATATATGCTTGACAGAACAATTTTTTTTCACCTATCTGTTATTGTAATCTTTAGCTCCATGTAAAAATGTGATTATATGATTTATTTTATTAGGTCTCTCTATTAAGCCATTTTCACTATCTTTCAAATTGGTTGTGCATCCATAATATAACTTAACCAATATGAAGGGACCTTACTGCAAGTTGGCATTGAGAAGCTATTGATTGAATTGATGTACTTTGTGACTTGTATTCACAAGGACTGTGTGAGTAGATTCTTAACATCTTGCACAGGATCTTTTTGGAAAGGATTGTATCAGCCTCACATACAGTCCAGAATTTTGCCCCCTGAAACTTCTGGCTTTCCCCAATCACTGTTGAAATTCTATGTACAAAATTAAGAGCGAGAGGGAGCAGATGGTGATTCTGAAAATGACTTTGCAGACCGTTTTGAAAAGTGGAAGTGATGTTAGGATAAATTCGAGTTTCCAAGAAGAATACTTTGAAGAGGTCTAAGGTAATAAATACTACTTTTTTTTTTTTTTCTAATGCTGTGTTTGTCCCTATAAGATGTAAATGCTCTTGACTCTCCATAGATTTATTTATTACATCAATTTGTAGGAAAGATCATGGATTATTTGGAAATCAGCCTTTCTTCTCTTGGACTGGCTGACACTAAAGACTACAGATCCAAGTCTGCCCTGCTATTTAACCCATAGCTGGTGTGAGGAGAGATAAATTCATGCCTTTCTCATGTGTATTTGTATTAAATAAAGCATAACAGACTAGGCCTGGAATATGAACTTGTTTTACTGTTTCCACTTCCCATGTTGATAATTGTAATGCTAAGTTATTTGTTTTTATTTATTTATTAAATGACCAGAGACTTCCTGGAATTATTTTCTAAATTAATTTAATAAATGTTTGTTAAAATCTTGACTTGTTAAGCTGTTGATTGTCATTGTAATCAATGTTGGTGGTTCAGGTTTCTGTGCATAATTAGCAGGTTGTTCCACTGATCTCTCAGCGTTGCTGTCCACTCCTTGAAAACTTCACTGACTCTTTTGTTTTCTTTATCTATCCTCTTAAGAGAGGAGTGTTTATAAATTGCTGTTTACTGAACCTCACATGTAATTATTATTAGTGTACAGAAACTGGGAGGCTTTTATTTTTCTTTCCAATTTCTTTCTTATATTTATGAAAGTGCTTTCAGCATTTCAACAATCATAGTAAATTTTAAAGTTTTAAAAATGTTGTGAAAAGGAAGCAAACCACATTAAATGATTCTAAAGGCTTGGATGCAACGTCCAATTAAGGAATGCTGATTAATATATTGCCTGAAACAGATAACAGATAAAGCCAACATTCAAGAAATATATGAAATTAAAAAATGAAATAAAAAGTAAAACTACAATTAACAGAAAACTTTTATAATTTCTCTAACATATTTAATTTGGAAGTCATTAGCATGAATGTTTTGCCAACATATTTTCTAGAAATACCTGCCTGGGCAGTAAAATAAACTTGCTGCTCAAAGATTAGTGTCTGTTGGATTTATAGGAAAAGGTGGTCACTGACATAGAAGCTGTAGTCAGTTTTATCCACTTGCTATTTAAATCTCAGCAAACTTACTGTATTCTTGCTTAATCTATGCATGCGTGCATATATACACTCACTCTATCTTTTAATAACTTTTAATGGTTTTATTGCTTTGGCTGTGTTGGGATAGATATTTGCTAAGCTTTTTCTGGCAGAAGACCAAAAATTGTGGAGCATTCAGTAAAGATTAAGCATGCTACAGTGATAATGCCTTGCTAGACAATCTTGTTGTTCTTTCATATTTGTTAGATGCTTGTTTTGAAGGAAAAATTCTTGAAATAGGGTGGATACTTATTGATAATTATAAATGAGGGTTTTGTAAAAGATTTTGGCACTTAAGAAAAAGTGCCTGTGAAGACTTTGAAGAGTTAATAATGCTTTCCTTTTTTATTACTAGCAGGGATACCTGGTATTGTCTTGGGGGCAAAATAACTTCAAATATAACATAGGAAAAAATTTCTTTTTATATAGTTTTTCTTACAGTACCTAACAATCAGAGAAGAAAATTAGATTATTTACAGATGAAAAATTTGTTGTTACTGAAAAAATAGTATGATGTGCAAAATTATATAATTCCTTATATTGACAGTGCTTCTGGGCACAAAACATTAGTACTTCTCCCACTTGGTACTGGTATGAAACAGTTTGGGGGTTCAACCCTAGAACAATCAAGCTAAGTTGGTCATGAGTTTTAGTAATTTTTTTTTTTTTTTTTTTTTATACATCTTATCAACCTTGGTGTGTTATTTAAGAACAAAACATATTTTGGATTGTAAGTATTTTTATTTATTTATTTAAAAAAATTTTTTTTTTTGCTAGTGAATATTGCATTAACAACTTTTTTGAGGATCACATTGATTTTTTTTTTCAGATAGAAGTCCTACTATTTAGCCTATAGCTGCAGGGAAGTAGATGGATTCATATCTTTCTCAAGGGTATTTGTGTGTAAGTCAATGTAAAAAAAACTGACTGGCATTTTAACTTGGCTCTATGATTTCTCATTCTGAGCCAATATCAATTATACCACCTGCACATTTCTGATCATGGGAAAATCATGGAGAATTCTGACTGCAGACAATGTGTTGATTGCTATAGTAAAGCTAGATCTCACTGTGGATTGAAAACACTTTAATTGAAAGTGCAAATCTGTTGGAATTAAAGAGACTCTGGGAATGAAGACATTCTCTTTTTTGCTTCCCCCATTTAGAATAGTTGCCTTAATGGTGTTTCAGAAAAGTTGTACCATTCCACAACTTCTGAGAAGAATGAGAAGCAACCCCTACTCTAAAGAATTGAGAAAAACTATTGGATTTGAGCAGTCTCTTAACTGTTAGAAACTCTCAGTTGACATTTAAAACTGATCCTCATCTTTGAGTTTTTCATTGATTACATTATTCTTTGGAGAAAGAATGCTTTGATCACAAATCCACTGGTTGCTTCTATAGTTTTGAGCCATATTGTACATTTAACAAAGTTAAATAAAATCAAGTTTAACTACAAATATTTTAGAATTTTTGTTTGAAAATGTTTTACAATATTTTCCAAACAAAATAGAAAAATAAATTTCTTTAGCCATTTGAGATTTTTGTCCCTCCCCAAAATGTTTTGATTATTTGTTTTGTGACTCATTATCCACTTAAAGAAAATAACCTAAAGTAAAAAAACACTCAGCGTATACCTCTGTCATTGTCACCATTACTAAAACTACTTGCAGAGGAAGTAACTTGAAATGTGTTATTCTATTCCTCATAGCACACCCTGCTGTCAAATTTTATACAAATCCATTAAAACCATTTCAAGGTATTTTGTTGTTGACATTTAGCTACATTGATAAGTGCAGGGTAATTAATGCATTTATCTGCCCCAAAATTTAATCAGTCTGTCTGTATCCTATGATCAGCTGTTCTACCAAAGTTGAAATTCATTGACAACTTTTTAAACTAGACTAATGTTGCAATTTTTGTTACATCTTTAGTTTTGAAATTAGTGTTTTATATGAGAAACTAATTGTTAATTGTGTATGTAGATTAAGGAAAAGTAAACTATGTTTAAAAAATATTGTACATATGCTTAGCTTTATTTTGTACAGGCAGCATTCTAGCATTCATGGTTATTTTATATTTCTGATATGAATCTTTTTATACTTTTGCTACTGCAAATGCATAAATTATCAAAATTTAAGTTAAGTCCATCTCTTTCAGTACTTATTATTACTAAGTCAGTAAGTTGGTCTTCAGTCATGGAAGTTTTCTAGTACGTAAGAATTGATTTCTGCTTTTTGTGAATTCTTTTCACAGCTTGTAGCAGAAACCTAATTGTTAACAAAATCTGCAAAGCAATTCCTAAATCTGGGAAAACAAAATCCTATCACTTTGACTAGTTGCTCACAATCGTGTAAAATGGTATGAAATCAAACAGAATACCATAAAGTTTGTTTCTATGAGTTGCTGACAATTATACATATGTAAAGTTATGAGATTTATGAGCTTATTTTGGATTTCAAGAGAAAGATATGATATTAATATCTGCTTGTTTTTATATTTTAAACAATCTTGTATAACTGGATCAGACTTTGATTATAACTGCAAAAATAACAAATTTTTTACTGGTTTTCATTTGTGACATCCTCAGTATGTCCATGAAATACAAGATTCTGAGAAGTTATGCGCCAATACACATAAACGGTATATCTCTTCATTTTTTCTTGCTGAATTTGCCTTTGCAGCTTTTCATCAATGTCATTTAAGAGATGAATTTGGTAGTTCCTTTCTTTTCAAGCAGCAAATGTCTCCTGATGATAGTCACTATTTTCACAGATATAATTTTTTCCCCACTTAGAGAATCCACTATGTGTTGTGAAAGCAAACTAAATTTTGGATATCATAGATGAATAAAGAGTGATGTGAATTGCATTCTGCTTTATGAAAATAAGAATACATAAACCAGGAACAATTAACCATTTGTCCATTCAGAAGAGGTTGTTTGAACCTAAATACAGTCACAGAATGCCCATCTTTGGCATTGAAATCCATGTATTCTAGTTTTTAAATTTATTGTATCACACTCCATAAAACCAATATCACTGTGTGTAAGAATATTTTTTAGTTTGCAGTACTATTTTGTGGATTTGTTTCTGACAAGGTGCAATCCTCTTTGTTATTATTAACAGAAGAAAACAGTTTCTTCAGTTTTCTTTTCAAATGAAATAACATGATCTTTTTGTTGCTACCCAAAGAACAGGTTGGCTTATTGATGTCAAGATCATCGACAAGGAAAGCTTTACTCAAATTGTTTGGCACTGTTATTGAAGCTACATATTGTATATGTCTTTTGTGTACCCCACATGCCCTGCTTTCTCTTTTCATCTTAATTGACTAAAAGAATAAATACTAAGTACTGCCTCTAGTGACCTGCCAATACTATCATCATTTTATGACCAAGTAATCCTGACTTATCAGTTTTTCCAAGAATGTAATTGTTTGGTTACATTACAGACTAATTCTATCTCCAGTTACCTCTTGTGACCTTGGATGTCAAACTGGACTATACTGTCTTAACATTTCTATCACAAACTTGATGTTTTAGTTCATTTATGTAGAAAATATACCATATGGCTAGAAATTCCATGCTGTGCTCTTTGATGACCTTTGGTAACCTTGTGGTTTTATGGTTATTCATTCAAAAAAAAAAAAAAATTCTGCTACTTGCAAAGTTTTAAGAAACAGTTGTTAGTTTTCTCCTCTGTAATAAATCAAATTTATAAGAATTTCAAGTATAATATTCTTTTAAGGTTACCTGATAATGACACTCGTTTATTTTTCTTCTTGTGAACCAAGTAACCATGATTATATTTTCACTTATTACTTCATTTTTGTATTTTTCTCATTGTTTATTTATAATGAACTGGCCTTTCCCATGCTTGGCCCTCCCAGATTTTGGCTTGTGACTAATCATCATGCTGACATTTTTTTTTTATTTTTCCCTCAGGAAAAAACGCATTCATTTATTTTTCTCCATTCATATACTTGTATTTTTTTTATTTTTTTTTTTCTAGAAAGCTATTTTCTTTCTCTTATTTTACAGAAGTGAAACTGAAATTATATTTGTGCCTTACACAATTAACTAATACAGTCACTTTCTTGCTCTGTATTTACATGTTTATTTGTGTTGCTATTAAGTCAGTACCACACCACTTTATAGTATTACCATTAATGCAAATGTCACACTGTTGACATTGTTTGATAAACATTTCCTTGTCTTTATTAAGCTACAACTAGAACAATTTTTTTCCATGCTAGCAGTAGCCTTGGGTAAAAGTAACACAGTATTTGTGTGAACTGACTTAACACTTAAACGCCCAGTTGCAGTGTAGTGGAAGAACATGAGTTTAATGAGCCATTGATAAGTTCAATATTGACTGAGTGCATTCTCTAAAATACAATCTTTTTGTTAACTTGGTTTAGGAAAAATAAAATATTTATTTAATTTTTTTTCATGTTTCTTATTGGTTAGATTAAATATATTCATTACAGAAGAATAGTTTGTGCAAAGTATTTTTAGTTTGTAAAATTTCTAAATATTAATTTTTGAAACAATTTTTTAAAACTTAATCTCATTTTGACTAGAATTATTGTAAAAACATATTGGGATTATTTTAATGATTATAATATATTTGTAAAAAAAAAAAAATGCTAATTATTCTCAATTATGTTTTGCCATTATATTCCAATGTTTTTTTGTTTTAATAAAAATTACACTAAATAAATATTGCTACCACACATGGTATGGTGCTCCTGCTATATATTTAGAGATTCTTGATAAAATCCAAAGAATCTGCAATGTCATTGGTCTGGTATTTTGACTTCAGTCAGTTTTCCACTGCTGTAATATAACTTTCCTGTACCTTTTCTATAAATATGTTCATGGGAATTGTTCTGATTAACTTTCCTCTATGGTATCTAGACTTTATGAATTTAAGTGCAATACTAGATTGGCGGCAAGGTCTCGTTTTACAATTGAAATGTTTAGATGTAACCTTAAGTTCTATGCTAACAATTTTCTTTTCTTGCACTACTTGCTTGTGGAACTCTCTTCTGGCTTCTTGCTTTCCAGTGTAACAAGCAGTATGTGTTTCAATTGGCCTGACCCACTGCTGACATCCTATCATTACACACAAACTTAATGAGGCTCTTGATAACTCACCTCAATGACCATGGCATTAGATATTTCAAAGGCCTTTGACAAGGTGTGGCACAAAGGTTTGCTACACAAATTCTCCAGCTATGGACACACTGAAAGGGTGGTCTCAATTATAAAATCCTTCCTAACAGGTAGATATCTGAAGATAGTTATTAATAGCCAGTCCTCCTAGGCCCTGGTCAACCTCTTGAACCAACCCACTTTCTGATTTATATAAATGATTTGCCTAAGAATATTTGATTTGTGAGCATTTATGCAGGTGCATCTCTAAAACTCTTGTTGATCAGTGATTGGCAGTTGACCTCTCTTCTGATCTAGCACTAACTTCCCAGTGGGGGAAAAAATCTAACTGGTTACATTCAATATGTCAAAAACCAAATTAGTTACATTGCATCAGCATTGGTCAGGCCCCATACTACTGTCAATCACAATGAATGGGTGTACCCTTGAGGAGGCACCATGCCTTCAAAGAAATATTAGGCCTCAAACTTACACCTGACATTAAGACTAAAGATGCTGGTAAAATGCTTGGCTTCCTTTACCTCTCTAGTAAGTACTTGACTATCTGCTACCTTTATGAGAACCAGATCTGGCTGAAAATGGAGTATTATTGTCATAGTTGGGCAAGAATGCATGTCAGTCCTCATTTTCCAATCTTGATCGAGTTCAAAAGAGTCTCTGAGTCCTTGTAGGTGACAAATCCGTATTCCATTGTTGAGAAGTTCCACTCAAACAGCTTCTTCCCACAAACCACTCCTCTGTGGAACAGACTCTGAAGAGGATGTTTCCCCGATAACTACAATCTTAACTTGTTCAAGTTAACCATTATTTTCCCCTCCTAGCTGTATAAACTACCCTTTAATGTAACCCTTTACCTCAAGTGGCTGCTGGGTCTTGTACAGGATGAGCCTTATTGTAAAAAAAAAAAAAAAAAACTCTCAATGGTTTTGTTGTCTTGCTTGGGGTGAAATGATTTTAAAAAAAATATTGGCTACAATTTACTTAAGAAATTTTTGTACTTTTCAACATTGTAATAATGAAATGAAATCCAATGTCTCTTGCGATTCTGATCAGGATGGATGTTGTTTATTGTATTAAAGCCGCACCAGTTGTTAAAATTAAATTAAAAAATAAGTTAAAAAAATGAATTTAGTCATTTTATTTCATAAATATCTGTTTCTGAAAACTCGGGATTTTATAAGAATTTGTATGAACTTAAAGATAACCTTTGGGTAAATTTATACCCTTTTTGATTTAAAAATTATTGCATTAGCATCTGTGGTGTAAATATGGGAAAGTGCCTGCAGAACTTCGAATTACTGTCTTTGATATTAATTTTATGCTTATAAATCTGACTATTGATAAAGCCAGTGGAGAGAAGAAAAAAAAATTGGCTACCTGTCAGCAAAATAGGGTCAGACTTAGCCTATGAATAAAATAAACTGACCACTTCATATAGATGTCTGCCAACTTAAAAGTATGGAGAACGCCATTAGTACTATAATGAAATGAATATGGCACTGGCCTGGCCTGGCCACTTAAATAAACATACATGTCAGAGAAGACACTTTTTTTCTGGAATACTTAAAACAAAATGAATATATTGTTAAATAAGCTTTAGTTTCTGAATGCATTGAGGCTAATAATCATTTTCATTAGCTGCTTGTAATGGTTCCAAATTATTTCTGATGCATTGTACATAAGGTTTGCCCTTAGATAAATTATTATTAATTTTCTGTGTGTAATCATTTTCTGTGATTTCTTTGATTAATATACTCATCCCAAATATAGTTTATGCCATTTTATTTTAATTTGTAAAATTATATAGAAATTAATCAATTCATGGCAAGCAGGAAAATTGAAAAGGACTCCGTTTCAGCATTGCAGAGGAAATTCAAAATTCAATACTGGTATTAAAGTACACAATGCTTGGTAAGTTCAATGTAAGTGGTTATCTGTATTGGTTATGCATCTATCTGAAAAGGTTGTTGTTTGTCTATTTTATGAATCCTTTTCAGTTGCAAAATATTGCTATATATATAAAAGACCTTAGATATTACAGAATTTATTAAATAGCTGGACAAGCTGGATTCTTGTTTTGATCTGCTGATATTCATCCCCCTCTTTCATGGGTAAAAAATCTTGGCAACATGTCACTTGATAAATGTTTACTGTCAAGCTCTACAGCTATATAAACCTTAATTAAAAGATTCAATCCATAAGATTTGGAGTTTAATAATTTAATCATGAATAAGAGATTGAAAATTGTTTGGAAAGAGTTTAGTGCAACCATGATTCAAGAAGTTAATTTATTTTTTTTCTGTTATATTTACAATCTTTCTATAATTAAGAATCTAATGTTGTAAATAAACTTATGAACAGCCTGGAAATTGAATATTTTTTGAATTGCTTAAACTATTTTTGAAGCAATATTTTTTAAAAGAAAATTCTAAAATAATGTTTTAAATATTTCAAGCAAAATAATAAAAGCACAAAAGAAAATAATTTGAAAACTTTTAATTTTTAAAAAGTACACTTTAATATTTTAGTCAATTTGTTTCTAGAAGTGGTTAAAGAGAAACAGTTTTAAAGAAACTTTTAAACTGGGATTTAGTTGGATAAATCTGAAAATTTTCACTAAAAAATCAGTTATTTTGGTAATGAATATTTACATATTTAGAGATAGTTATTATCAAAAGAATTATTTGTACAATAATTGACTTTGAAATTAAGTTGATGTATATATATTATGATTAATTTCTTTATATCCTCAACTATCATATTTTAACTTGAACAGCCAATCTTGTGATCATCACTTTTGCCACTGTCATCTTGCAGTTTGATTCTCTTGTGTCTTGTATTGGCCTTATTATCTTTAAAGCCAATAGCATCAATATTTTTCTAAACCACTGAGTGCATTTCATTTTTTTCCTTTTAATCAAGGCATAAATAAGGACAAAAATTGTTTATAATGATTAAGAAATGCTTGTTGGGTGGTTCCTGCAACCATATACTCAATCAGATATCAGTACAAGTCTAAAGACATCTTGGTATTATTGACTTAAGATCTGATAACTTAGTTCCTTAATCCTGTTTATAAGTGGTAGTCACTTAAACATTCAAAAGAATTCATGTGACAAAAATGTTAGTATGTTTTCTGACTTTAACATATAACACATATGCAAGTGTGTGTGTGTAAAATTGTTCAAATGCAAATAAATCTCGAGGAAAAAAATGAATCCTTAGGAAAAAGTCTAAGTGGCAATGAAATCTGAAGAAAATGTATGTAATTGAAAGTATTTATACTTGTGTATTCTAATAATATTGATATTATTAAGACCTTCATATCCATTCCCTACTAAAATAACTGTTTACATAAATACTGCCAATTGGAATACTTACAGTCAAACTAGCTACGAATTATCATTTAACACTTATTAAAGTAGAAATGACCAAAGGCCATAGTGTGTTTATCATATGATAAAAATGGCTTGTAGTCAAATTGCTTTGGATTCTTTTCAGGGAAGCAAGGGCTTACTTCCTGTTGTATTGAGATATTATTTATATTGAAATATTATTTAAAGGGGTAGTTGTTGAATACATCATTTACATTTTATCTTTTCTGTAGTAATCAATTTTTATAATTATTTTAATTTATACTGTTTATTTATAATTACCATTTTAACTTTTTTTGTTCTTGCTGAGATATGGTTCACATTGCTGAGTATTAATTTTTTACATTTATTTATTTCTAGTAGTACTATTTGAAAATCCAATATTTTGTGAAACATTTATTTTATAGCTTATAAAAGCAGCGTGTATATTAGTTTTCTGACTACTTTTTTTTATTTAGAGTGCATAAGTTATTTTTATGGTTTTTTTGTATTCAGAATTGTGTTAATAAAATTTTATAGGTGTTTTTAGAATTAATTTTGTTCCATTTATATATAATTGAATCAATTATAGTGAAAATACTAATGAATATTTATTAACCAGGCTTTCCTTGTTTTATGAAAGACAACTCCTAACAACCCAATTTGGCTTTTGTTATGGTGAAAGGTGTGATGATGGCATACATGTTATCGAACAACTCCAGGAAAATGTATACCTCTCCAATAGACAACTGTATACCTGCTATGTTGACCTTGCAGCAATATATGAACATATCAGTAGAGACTTCCTTTTCTCATTAATTAGAAATTGCCTTTCAAGCTCTGAAGTAACTGAATTTTAGGTCTGATAGAGAGACTATTTTGGTTCACAAATTTGTACATATCTGAAGACCCCAATACTAAATCATTTAAAATCTCATCAGGAGTATGATAAAGAGGAAACGAAAGCTGCAATCTGTTTAATTTCTTCGTAGACTTTGTGCATATACAAGCACAGATGTAGGGATGGGCACTGACCATTTAAGCATTCCATACTACATACTAAAAAAAAAATCTATGCATAATAAATGACTTTCCTTCCTGGGGCCAATGTATGATGATTACACAGGTATTCATAGTTGGAATAAGAATGATCTTGAATTAAAAAAACAAAAAAAACAATATCCTCTACCAGGTGTTCCAAGAAATAGGACTCGACCCTTTCTAAAACTGAAATTATGATCTGGAATTGGAATGGAAACTGATGGCATATAGCTTGGATCCATAAAAAAAATTAATGTGCAACTAAGTAATAAATACCTAAATGTATGAATTAGTTATAACAAATTTAGTATATAAGATAAGAAAATTGAACATAGAATAGGCTTTGCTCAGCATTGATTTATCAAACACTGTAGATGCTATAAATCAAAGCCGTTATCTAAAAACTTAAGTCATGTTTTTATATAGCTTCATCAGCTCAAGACTTTCCTATGGATATCATGCATGGCACCCAGCATGATCAGAAATGTTTAAACTGTCAGCTATATATAACTGATTTCTCAGATCAATAATTAAAATTGTCTGAGTGATTGAACCAGGTAGGTCTTAGAGAGGACTCTCTTTCTTTAAACCTCATGGACTGAAACTATAGAATCACAAAGAATTTTACCAAATAACTGAAACCACATCACCCGATGAATTTCAACTGCTGTAACAACTAAAATGAGTATCACCTGTAACTTGAAGAGAAAATGACATAATCAAGATGTTGACATTCCACACTATTTCAAACAAAAGGTTAGAAAGGAAGCCCTATTCAATTCTGGAAAGAGTGATAACTGTGACCTTGAGAAAACTATTTCCCTGGAAATTTTTCATGGAAAGATTTTAGAAATTTCAACCGAAAGTGGCACTAGCTGTTTGTCCAATGAATGCTGAATGTTTTCATATACGGAAACTTATGTATGTATGTGTGTGTGCGGAGTGGGGGGGGGATGTGTTCAATACCACAAATAGTGTTTATGGTATAGACAGTGTAAAAATAGGAATGAACACTGCATGATGACTGTCAGTTTCATGCCTCAAGTGATCATCAGTCCATGATGATCACTTGAGTTATGAATTTGACTATCATGCATTGTTGATTCCTATGTTCATGTATCTATATTTTAGCAATATAAACACTATTTGCAATAGCACAATCAAAATCTTTGAAAATGGGTAGTAGAATAGCTGAAGGTGCTCAGAATGAACATTTCCTTTGAACGATTTCTGCACATAATGTCCAAAAAAACAATAAAAAAAAAAAACTTGAGTACCTTGTCATTTTCATTGGAATACATAGTGGGGAGGGATTTCTGCTCAAATGCACAATTCTTTATCTTTTTGAATAGCTTATTTTTTATGAGCATTTTTTTCTTTGTATCTTTTTAAAGCTTTGTTTTCTAATCCAGCTGTTGCTTTTACTAAGATTGATTTATGTTTTTTCTATATACATGGTAATGATATATTGCACTTTTCATTTTTGTGTTATTAAAGTGGTTATTATTAATTAGAAGTATATAGAAATTATACTTGATATTTGTCTTGAATGATAAAAAGTTTGCAATCTATTTTCAGGTTAGCTCTTGCTTATTAATGAATTGGTCAATGGAAAAGTCCTTATCTGAATCATTGTACTGATATAAGTTTTTATTTGTACATACAACTCAATGCAAACTAGAATAGAAACTTTTAAAAGTTTATTTGATAATCATTTTTACTAAAATCTATTGAGATAGAATAATTTACAATTTGACTCATATGATAAAGATGTTGCTCTCTTGTACCATTTTTAGATTGGTAACTGATTTTATCTTTACCATATATCCAAAACAACAGGGACTTATGGCAAATTATTTCCTTTTGTAATTATGACCAAAAATAGTTGAGAAATATGCAGATATCAGTGGTAGAAGTGTAAGAGGATGGTACTGAAAAGTTCTTGGCCTAATCAAGAAGAGATTAAAAAATAATTCTGATATTTGATCAGATTTTAGGAAGTGGATTGGTTCAAAAACTTTTCAGTATCCCCTTTTACATTCTATGAACTAAAAAAGTTAGTTTGTATTAGTTTATTGATTTTATTTTTTATTTTTAATGTTGAAATACATAATGTTTCTTTATATTATGATTGGAACTAGTAAGAACAGACAATATTAGTTTCATAAGCTAAGAAATGTATTTTTGTTGAAATTCATGAATATTTTTCTAATGTGCTAAGTAATTGCCTAGTATATTGGTAAATTGAGATTTATGAAATTGAAAAAAGTTGACATTGTTGGACAATAAAAAAAAAAATTCAGTAGATTTGAACTCTTATCTGGGAAAAGATTTTAAACAGGTTTAATCACCCTTTTAGTAATTTCAAACTGCTGCCCAACTGAGGAATTACAGTGTATTCTTCTGTCTGCTCCAGAGGTAATTAAGAGATATTTATTAACTTTATAATAGTCAATACAAGAAGAAACTATTGGTGGTATGATGCGGAGGTGCTCAAAAAGTTCTCAAAATTTCCTTCATACAGGGTTTGTATATCTAAAGATGCTGTTGTTTAATAATAATAAAAGCCATAGAAGGATGTTTTATATGTTAAAAGTTTACTTGATTTTTACTTTGTTAAAGAATTTAAAAATGTAGCTGTGAAATTAAGATGTTTTTATTCTATTTAATCTAACTGCTTTTCATTTGCTGTGGAACAATTTGAAACAAGAAAAGTTAACAAAATCCATGAATGAAAAATTGATGAAAGTTATACAGGGTGCCATAAGTTTCCATACATAGAAAAAAAAAAATAAGCATTTTATGTTGGACAACTGTTTTTAATTATGTAATGTGCTCTATATGATTACCATTGTTTTGTAAACACATATTAATATGTTTCCCACTGTTGATAAATACACATTAGTACAGTTGAAGTTATGCTTGTAATGGCATTGGTTATACGTTCTTTGAGATGATTTATGTCTCATATCTTCACCTGATACACCATGGCCTTCATGTGCCCCTAAAGATAAAAATCAAGTGGGTGGGGATCTTTGAAGCCACTCCGCAGGACTATGACAATCAATCCAGGCATCTGGAAACTGCTGATCCAAATACCAATGCACTTAATGACCATAATCAGGAGGAGCTCCATCTTGCTTGAAGCAAACTGGGTAGTTATCTTCCTCGTTTAGCAAGGATGGGAGAATTTCTTCTTGCAACATGTCAATGTACCTTTCTGTATTAAGATTTTCACTGGCAAAAATTGGTCTATATACAATTTGTATGGATACCATTTGTTTACTTTGAAAATGTGCCTCATACTTGATCTGCTAACACCATTTTCAGACAACCATCATGTACTTTTTTCTGGGCCTCTGTGTAAGTGCTGTAAGTATCATAGCTGTCATGTCTTCATTGGTGGCCATAAATCTTAGACCAATTCATGGTTAATCTGCAACATTCCTAGTTTTCTAATAAGTTTTGCCACAGTATCATGTGTGATGTTCATTCCATCTTTTCTGTTAAAGTTCAGTGCTACCATGTGACTGTTTTCCAACCCAGCCATCAGTATAATTTCAATTCGTTGCTCTTTTGTCAAACTCATCTTCTAGGGTATCTGAAACATAGGAAAATGCATAATGTATATTTTTTTATGTATGGAAAATTATGGCCCACCCCATAGAATGTAAAGTATTTGTTCAGGTATATGGGATATTGTGTGAATCAAATGT
This sequence comes from Acanthosepion pharaonis, assembly GCA_903632075.3. Lineage (NCBI taxonomy): Eukaryota > Metazoa > Mollusca > Cephalopoda > Sepiida > Sepiidae > Acanthosepion > Acanthosepion pharaonis. The sequence continues at coordinate 73,844 of CAHIKZ030004929.1, read as the reverse complement.
TCCTATAGCCTGTAACTTTTTGGATTTGCTCATAAATAAAATTGTTTTAATTTGCATAAATACTTGGCATCTCCCAAGTTTTCACTTTTTTTTTTTTTTTTTTAAATTAAGGATAGGTATTATAAGTTGAAAGTCACAAGATTTCTAGTTTATTTAAATATACCTTGAAAATGTTAGATATTGATTGGTTAATAGCAATTTGATTTTGAAAATATTGACTCTCAGAATAAAATCTGATATAGTGTAATGTGCCTTTGTCAGAAAAAAAAAAGCAATTGTTAAATGATTAACTGATCACTGCATTCTGCTCTCTGTATAAGCTAAGCTCAAATGCAAAGAACTAATTAAATCTGTTAAATGAATTTGTGTGTGAGAGACATTGATGTGAGAGAACTAGTGAATAGTTAATGTCATCCCTAGAAATCCAAGTGTAATTTGGAAGGTCATTTGCTTTTATCAACTTGTCTTTAGAAGTTATTTATTTACTTTTTTTTGAAGAGTTGTTTTTAAAGAGCCATTGTTGTTCAATCTTTACTTTTTCTTAAACATTCATGTCTTTTGAGGAACAACTACATTTGTAATTGTTAGGCTTAAATCCTGTTTTAATTAATTTTCCATATTCTTCATGTCTGTATTCTTCATTCTTTTCATTCAAGAACATATTGTTCTGTTTTGTTTGCAGATTTTTAAGATTTCTATTAATCTCAGGTTATGAATGATTGTTACTGTATGTTTTTTTTTCCTACTCTGTGTATATAACTTTTCTGTATGCCTGATATATCTTAATTTTTGGATTTCCAAGTTACATTACAACAGTACTAAACAGTTAGCAACAAAAACAAATGATGATTGAAATTGTGTAACTCTGATATGTCAATTTTTTCATTATATGAGTAGCATATGCCTCACGCCTTTTTCTTTCACTCCACTGATGAAAGGACTAATTTTGTGCATTTAGTCTCCCTCTACCCAACACATAGATATAGTAATTACACATTTCCATTCACTTACTCTTCACCACCAGGTCATTAAGCAATATAGCAGTCATCATTGAATAAAATCCTCTTTCTCTTACTAACATATACCATTTTAATGTTATTTAAATGTTACATCTGAATTTTCCCCTACTGCCATTCATTTGTGTACATTGTGTTCATTGGCAACAATCTTACATGAATGGTTTTAACAGATGCTGTATGCTTTTATTACAACTGAATAGTAAAACAAATAGACTAAATCTGGAAAGAAACTCAATATTTGTAAGAGAATAAATAGAATTTCATATCACTAATAGTGACAACACTCAAATAATATAAGAGTATTTGTTCAAAGTTAACTCAGACTTGAACTAGAGCCATTTATATTTGCTAAGCTATTTTACCAGATGAACTCCTACCCTACATTGTATAAAGGTGAAACTAGATATGTTTAAGCATTGCACAATGTACAAATATATAAGTTTACCAAGTGAATTAGGTATAGGCATAGACTTGACCATGCTGTTACTATTGAAACTAACATGGTTTTATAATTTTTGTAGATTCTCTTTTATATTTGAAATATGCTAATTATTTTTAAATTATTGAGAAATATATGTTCCAGATTGTAAGTTGTAGGAGAATGTTATCACTATTTTTTCTAATGAATTTAAAAAAAAATACATTAATCTTTAAAAAAAATATCATTGTTTGATATTTAAACAAGATTTTCAATCCTGTATTTGAATTTTTACAATAAAAAAAAAAATGGGGAAAAATCTCATATTCTCTTTTGTTGCATAATAGATGTATGTTTTTAATTGGCTTATGCTTGAGAAACTTCTCCCATCTCAAATAGATCTGTGATGATTCTGTATCAGGATGAATTTGTTTATAATTAGGGGAGTAGTTTCTCATTCTGCTATCTAAGTATCAAGGAATAAGGTAATCAAAGATTTTCCATTATTAATACTTCTTTTGGAAGCATGGCTTTTTATTTGTTTGAAATAACTTTTCTTAAAATTATAAAAGTATTACAAGTAAAATTGCCATTAAGCTTACAAATGATTGTAAGCAGTGAACAATATGTAGCGGTTTTATTTTTGGAGCATTTTGTCCAGCTAGAATGAAGTTGCAGAACAGTATTTTATCTGAAATCAAACAATGCAATATTTGTGCTGAAGACAGACAAGTTATATATTTAGATATATTATGTCTTGTCTTGCTGCCTATTATGTGCAAAGAACATATCCACACCTGTTTTCCCATATAGACAAGTTCTAAATCTAGCCAAGTATTTCCACCAAGATGATTATTTTTTTAAATGTAGATACTTGGGAGTTGCTTAATTGATACTATTGATTTTCAGAGATTCAAGGTTTACAGTTTAGTCCTTAGTGTTTCTCTAATATTAATTATGATTTATTTTAATTTATATATTATATTGTAATAAATTATATATTCAGTTGTATGGGTATTCATTTGTAAGTCTGGGTTTAATTACAATTTAGTGAATCTATTGTACATGTTAACAAAAAATTCTGCATCATTATTGCTGACATAGCTGGATAGTCAAGGAAGTGCACACACCAAAAATGATAAAGATATTTTGTAATTGAATGTTCAAGTGATATGTATTGAATTAATTTTGAGATTTTCATTAGTAAAAGACTACATATAGAATAAGAAACTTGAATAAAAATTAATATATCTTGGCAAAACAATAGAAATGTTCATTTTCTTGTAACTTGTACCTTTTATAACAGGATGTGTTGTACAGCAAAGATATAAAAAAGGGGCCCTTAATTTCCAATGACATATCAAGATTGAAACAAAAAACAGTTGGAATTTGAAATACAAATTTCTATCTGAACTCCTTTATAAAATGTTATTTTCTATTTGCCTACTCTTAGATGGGCAGAAAAATCTCTTTTATTGATAATTTTGAATATTTTCAAAATCAGCCACAACCTTTTAATCGAATATTGATTATCTAAAAACATGTTTATAGTGGTTAACATTTACCTTTTACTTATAAAATTTCTGATGGGAAAGCTTTTTGTTAAATGATGTCTTAGTTCATATGCTTACCAATAGAAATAACTTTGTCTTCCTGTTGTCGTTGAAAGTAGCCATGCATGAAGACAAACACATAGCATAGAATCTTGATCCCACTCTCTCTTTCTGCTATCCAGACAGCTGTCTACCTCAGTTCATATTGTCTAAATGAGTGATGTGTCATTACACTATAAGTTTCTGGCCTACTTCCCCATTTAGCTTCTGTTTGATGTAGCCCAGTGTTGATCTCTGATTCATTGACCCAAACTGACTTTAAGTGTCTGTCTTTTGTGGTCATGCATTGAAGATAAAAATCCCCCCACCCCCACCTCTTTTGCTATATTTGTACTTGGTGAAGAATGCCTTTAACAATGACACAGTGTATAATTTGCCTTCTTGGCCTGTAGCCTGCATTTTCAGTGTGCAGTACTGCAAGTGTTACTTATTAGCCTTGATGATTCATTGAGACTTACATGTACAAATTTGTTTATGTCTATAATTGTTATAGAAATACAAATACTAATAATATTTAGTGTTTGTGCATGTGGTTGGTTACTTATTTTATTCTATAATGGCAAGTAATTTCAATAATACTGATCTATATATGAGATTACTTCATTTTTTTTGTGTTTAGGTACAAGAAATCACACCAGTATATGTGTTATCTATGTGCAGATATCTGATACGAATTCTGTATAGCTGTGTCTAGAGCCAGATACTCCTGTTAGCTTACTACAAATTCTTAGTGAAAATAAAATATGTGTGTGTATATATATATATATATATATATATATATATATATATATATACTTAATTTCCGTGTGTGCATTTACTAAACCTGTAGTAGTAATACTAGTGCAGTTAACTGATTTACCAGACATTGCACATAATTTGTATGTTTATTGATCTGCATAATAATCTGTTTCAGGCTGTGTATATAGTTAGCTAATCACCAGTATGTGTATCTTTGTAATAAGTGTACCTTTATGTATACACCATGTGTATATGGTAACCCTCTTATAATTTTGTGTATATATAAGTAGTAGCAGCAGTAATGTTTGCATGTTGTGTTTGTATATGTTTGTCTAGTTCTGACACATTCTGTGCATAATGATTATAATGATAAGTTAAAAAACAAAAAAGCAAAGTAAATCATGCTTTTAATGTGTGATGGTTTTTACAATTACCATGACAAAATATTAGTCCTAGAAGTAGTAGTATTAAATAAATTTGTATATTGTCTGTGCATGATCAATTGCTCAAGAGACATTCTATCATATATATATATATATATATATATATATATATATATATATATATATAATAGTAACTAGATAATCTCTATTAGTAATAGATTAGTTACTATTTTACTTTTATGAGTGCTGTGTATTATGAGACTTCTAATTTTGAAATTTTAAAAAAATATTTAATTATTGGTAACTGAAAAGCTACTTGAATTTCATCAAAATGGTCCACTTATTTTGAAATGTCAGCATGACCCACAGACATTAGACAGACAGCATTAGAGTCATAGTGTATCAATAATTGTAGTAATAGTACTAGTAGTGAAGGGAGATATTTGTTTTATCTTATATATTGTTGCTTTTTTATTAGATATTTTGTAGGTGTTAAAACCTTTAATATTAGTAATAAATTGTAATGTTGATTTTTGCACTGCATATATATAGTTGCTAGACATTGTGTGTATGTATACATCTACTGTTTGTATAATATTCTAGTATATATTGTTTCTGTAGTTGCCTGCTTACTTGTCATTGTGCACTCTCTGTAGTACTAGGTCACTGCATTACAAGTTAACTAATGACCGCACCTATGGAATCTTATAAAAATAAGTTCACTGTTTTTAGAAATTCACTAGGGTGTAATGAAAGTAACTAAAATGTAGAGAAAGTCAATGTTCAATTGCATTTTTTTAAAAATAGTATATATTTATTATTCTCATATTCTATTAATGATCTATATTTGTTGGTTTTAAAAGTATTTCAATTGGGATATTAACATGACTTGAATTTAATGTTTCAGTATTAAACATTTATAAAAATTAATTTAAAATCTCACTTTTTTTTTCTATAATAAAGTGCACTTTGATTTCATGCCAATTCTTTCAGAAAAATAAAAGATATAATCTATAATAAGTTTTCTATTTGGAGAAATTAGCAATCTGGTTCAATCAACTAAGATACAACATTTTTTAATAATTCTTTTTAATATTTAATGATATTTTTAAATTTATCAATTTGGCTTAGAATTGATTTCACAGAACTGTAACTAAGAATGATATTTTACATTTCCTAAAATTTATGCACACAAGCTGGAATTATGTTTTTTTTTTTTTTTTTTTTACTAAACCTAAAAGTACTTTTAATGGGAAGAAGTTTGGTCATAAATGTAATGTTTCTTGTTTAAAAAAAAGATTGATGTTATATAAAAAAAAGTAATGCCTATTATAATTTAGTTTTAAAAGTATTAATCAGGATTTTATTTTATTTTTTGTTGTAAGTATTAAGTTATAGTGTCTTGAAACCACGGGAGGATTTTATGGATTTACCTTTTTCTTTTCTTATCCATAATCCTCTTTTAAAAAAGGATACCCCTGTAGAAAGAAAAGAGCTGTCATAGAATTTCTGGTGTTGGAAGGAAAATGTGATGCAAACATCTACAGGAGGTTAATGAATTTTTATAGAAAGGCTGCATTTGATGTGAGCACAGTAAGATTGGCCAGTAGAATTAATGGTAATCCTAGAAAGAATGAAGAAACTGATGTTAGTGAATGTCCTTGAAGTAGCAGGCCAGTTGCTGATGTAAATGAATATATGACTAAATAGGCTGATGATTTTATTACTGAGGATAGAAGAAAAAATAGATTGGACAAAGCCTTGAGGTAATCCATGGTTTTGTCTGTAGTTTAGTGCAGTCTCTTGGCTATAGAAAGTCAGTTCCTAAAGTACTGACATGCTCCATGAACAAGCAGAATGTGGTTGGTACACAACACAGATGTCACCCCCCCATGACAATGTTCTATATATTTCCAATAGCATCTATTAGTGAGAAGATTTAGGCATATGATTGCAAGTTTCATCAGTGAGAACTATCATCTATATGGAATGTATTGAGGGTTTAATTCTGAAAATTAAAACTTCTATGACTTGGCTATGTAGATGACCCTTATTGAAAGATGTTTGAATACTGTTATGAAATTATGTGAATTTCATTATGCAGTTAGCTATAGAAAAAAACATGGTGATGGGCTTCCTTACAGAATTTGGAATCAAGATACCCATACAGAAGAAATTAATACATGACTTTATCACCCTTTTTGTGTGATAAAAGGAAGAGTTTGTCCCCATTATTGGGCCAAACTCACCTGAGTGTAGGTTATGGAAATCACAGTTCAGACATACTAGTTAAGGCATTCTGTGTCAATAATAATCAACAGAAAGGGTATTTGAATAACTTCAGCTATGACACTATTTTCTCTATAACAAAGCTAAACAAATGAAGGCAGATTGTTTTATAAAAATACATCTGCTTTCAATTTTAGCTGTTCTTATATAGACATGACTAACCTGAAATCTTAATACTTAGTCTTGTGATTCCTGGACTGGAATTGAAGGAAAAAAAAAGAAAGAAAAAGTATTAAGACTTCTAAAGACCATTAGATGCAACAGACATCAGAGGAAGTCAAAATAATATATTAGTTGAAATGTTGTGTTAAAAGCATTAAAGTGAAGACAGTAGTGTAAAAATAGATAATGAAATAAGGCCAAGTTGGCAAGAGAAATGAGTGCTAGTTCAATCTCTAAGAAGGATGTTGGAAATAACAAAGAAATAAATATTTCTTCACTCTACCTAAATTAAATAAGTTTTTTTTAATACTTAGTTTATTGAATTAAACATTCACCAGAAAAAAGATTACAATGACTAAAACAATTGAAATGATAAAAATTAGGTTGTGGCACTGAACAATTCAACATGCCACAACCCGATTTAATACTAAAGTGTTCATACATTTAAACTATAAGGCTAATTTTTTCATCTTGTCAATACACATTCACCATCATAATTCATATGGATGCATTGTATATTTAAAATAGATTAAGTGTCTGATAGAAACCAGTTGGAAAAACAAAGATATCACATTCTCTCAATTGTATTTTTTTTCTCTGATCCAGATTATGATACCTTGGAACTTGCCTGCTAGTTTGCAACTAACATTTGCTGTAGGGGTTTCCTCTACTGACTCATTTCTCTCACTCTCTTACATAACAAGTATTTTAGCAATCTTTCACCTTGACATCATAACCTACTTATGTATATAGATTGTATCTGTTCACCTAGCTATCTACTTATGCCATAGGGTTTTGTCTTTATGAAATAAGGATAAATGAATAAGTAAATAATAATAATAAAAAAAAGAAAAAACAACAACAATGTGTCAAAATTATTAACTTTGCTGTTCCATATGATACAAAAGTGGATTCCAAAGAAACTGAAAAGATTGAAAAATACCAGGATCTGACTAGGGAGTTGAAGAAACTATGGAACATACCTTGAAGTAATTCCTGTAATAGTGGATGTACTTGGAACACCACCTGGACACTTGAAAGAGCACTTTGGAAAATTGGAATTGAAACCAATATTCTAGACCTTTAGAAAATTGCCATTCTTTACTCCGTAAATATTATCCAAAAAGTTGTGAGAAGTCTTGTTGACACCATGTCTCAAGAACAGAATTCCCATTGATTATATCAATAAGCAACACCAATATTATGATAAAAATATGATGGAAGTGGGGATGCTGGTAGTTGGGGGGTATCCTTTTTATTTGACCCCATTTTAAACAGTAATTAAAGTACATTGTTCTGATCATTATTATCAAATATTCTGTCTACTTTGATCCTTAAATTCTGGAATCAGGTTACAGTTTTGAGCGTTTGTTTTAAATCTGAATATCTTTTTCTGAACCCATTATTATTATTATTATTATTATTAGCCTATAATGTAATTTTCCTATTTATCTTTGACACATGATATACTTGAAAGAGCTTAACTATACAAATTTATAAAATATTCTAGTGATAAGTCACAAGCATGTGACTTTCTATTTCTGTTGTCCTACTTTTAGTGGCTTAAAACATTTGTAAGGATAGTGTCAAAAATACCAATATTATTCAAAGAAATGAATCCTTGCATAATTGAGGCATATCAGACATGCACTTAATTACTGGTGTATTTACAAGAGAATTTTCAATGTTTAGTACATTGCACTAAAAAACAAAACAAAGATATTTTTGATTACAGTTTTAACTATTTAAGTAAACCCTTAAGAATACATATTTATATGAAATAATGTAAATTAAATATAGTATAATTGAGTTGTTGATATTGTTAATTATGCTCTGAGATTATATGCTAATTTGAATGTTTTTAAATTGTTAATATTGCTGGATGTTTAATAAGTGTAACAGTTATTTGTATCATACATGAAGTTGGAGAGCAAAGTTAGAATTCTGGCTTTAATTGTGTTCATTTCTCAGTCATGCTTTTGTGAATGGCATGAGTCTATCTCTTCTCCCTTCTAGCTATGGGTTAAAAAGCAGGATAGAGCCCTCTTGCATTGGGTGGTGGTAGACAGGAATCAAAATTAACAGACATGATAGAACATTAGGTTTAGGATAACTGGTTAGGTTTTTTTCGAGGGTGATACAATTATCTAAATTTATCATTAAATAAATGAAAAACATTAGCTCCTATTTTAATGAACCATTAACAAATGGCATTTATGTGTTATGTTTTCTGTCTATCAAACTAAATTTAAAATGTAAGGGAGAATTTAAATGATAAATATACACAAAAAGTTTAGTCACTATGTTGGTCAGGTAATTGTAAATCAAAATGTTAACTTTAAAAACTTAGAATGTGTTATATATATTATATAGAAAAAATGTATAGAAAACCATTCTTAAACTAAAGTATGATAAAAGTTACTCTGAACATGAAAATTAATAACATTTCTGCATAAAATTATTCAAGGTGATTTAACTGAAGTGTCTTATAAAAATAAAGCTGTGATTTTTATAAAAATTACAATAAAATTTGTTTTTGTATTTAATCATTTTTAAAACTAATATTTTATCGTTTTTTTTCTTCTTTTAAATTTATTTCCTAAACATTTATGGTATTTTATCATGCAACTATAAATGATAAGTTATTAAAAAAAAAAAAATACATCTCCATTTTGGGACAATTGAAAAAGATTCTCAGAACTATTAAAGTTGTTTTTGGGACAAAGGTGAAAATTAGTCTGGAGACCTGGTGGCAGCAAGTCTAAAAAAAAAGAAAATTTTGAATTCCAAATCCTGTAGAAGGTAACAGGAAACTACACAAATATTTTTCCCAAGCAATCATACATAGTCACACATTTAAAAAAAATGTATAGCCATGATTGCAGCAAGAAAAATATTAGTGTTATCATAGGTACCTCCACGAAATCACTAAAAAAAAGAGCATAGCTTGATGAAAAAGACGCCAACCTTGCGAAAACAAAAATTTTATTGTCTAAATGCTTATGTTATTTTTTTTTTTAGAGGAAAGACCAAAGGTTTTTTAATTATTTTAAAAAATTTTCCTTCTTTTTAGAACATTCTAAATTTTGATTAAAAAAACCTTGTTTCTATTTGTATCAAGCGAACTAGTAAATAACATAGACAATTTTAGCACGTTTTTTTGGTATGACACACATTAATTTGAAAAATCGTGCAAAAATAGAAATAATTATCGGATGTTAATGAAACTTTCAGGAACTATTCACAGATGATCGAAATTATTATAAATGTTTTTTTTTTTTATGAAAGTCATGGTAGAAATATTTTTTTAAATATTTATTACACCCCCCAACTAATTTTATGAAAACGCTTAGAAATTGATCGCATTGGTTTTAGTGATTACAATAATTAAAAGCACAGGGCTTTGAGGAATGCAAATCATGTTTTTTTTTTGTTTTTAATTGGATACGCAGTACCTGAAAATCAGCTCTGAATTGTAACATACAAAACTCAATAAAACAAAAGATTATTTAATTTCAAATGCTTTTATTTGCTTTTATGAAATATGGACAATATTTTCTAAAAGCAAAAAATTTTTTTCGATGAAAAATGAATTTTAATACAATTATTTGTTATTTCATTAATTATAATAGATTTTACATTTAAGTTGTTGAAATATAAAATTAGTTAAAAGTCAAGATCGGCTTTCATAAGTGTCCTTATGATAGATCTTTTTTAGCGCATTGTAAATTGTATCATTTTGTCTAATCAGAAGATCCCCAGTAATTAAGAAATGTAATTTTGTGCTTATAATCGAGCTGTAATTATAAAATATGGAAGACCAAACAGAATATAATTAAGTTGCATTATTTGAGTTAAGCATTGTTCTCCACTGTTAAGGCCTTTTTACTTTTTATGTAAAACACGTGGAGAGAAGTTAATTTGATTTTTCAATTTCAACTGAGAAGGGTACCTACAAGTATCAGTATCATCTTATGAAATTTATATGATCTTATTTTTATATTAATCTCAGTTACGACATTTTTTCCATAAATGAAATATCAAAATTAATAATAAAATGAATGCAAATACAAATAACAGTAGAATGTAATAAATGTACATAAAATTATAGTATTTTATGTACAATTTGATAAAATTTCATAAGAAAGGTACCTATGAATTAATTAGATACCTTTCTTAAGAAATATGAAATTTAATGTCACTCTTAACAGTTTTATTTTAATTTCTTTAGAATATATTTCCCATAAAGCATCATAAACGTAAAGGTGAAAGCTAAGTACAAAAAAAAAAAAAAATTAGACCACTGAAAGTTTTTGTTAAAAAATAACGGGTAAATAATTTGTTCTCGAAATGTAAATTATTTCACTTTTTTCCTTCCGTAGAACAAATTAGCCTTATGGAATTCAGTAAATATATCATTCATCACATGTCAAGAGACGCGAAAGTTTATGACCTGCTTTGTTTTATTTTCAAATTACATCTTTTTGGCACAAAAAAGCTAAGTTTGGTTCAAGATATTTTAAATAAACATTATAATTTCTGATTTTCTTAAAATAAGTTTTGAAAAAATGATAATTGATATTTAAAAAATTTCAAAGTCAGATTTCCAGTTTTTTTTTTTTATGGAAAAAAATGGTCAATTTTGCTGACTCAAAAAAACTAGATTTTTAACGAAAATTTCGGACGTGCTAGGAACGATTAAAAATGGAAAAAATACCCCAAAAATACTTTGACCTTTCCTCTTAATAATAACAAACATTTAGACGATAAAATTTTGTTTTCGTCAAGTTTGGCGTCTTTTTCATCATGCTATGCTCTTTTTTTTTTAGCGATCTCGTGGAGGTACCTATGTTATCACTTGACTTTTAATATAGGTGTGTTTTAATTATTTTTACTGATTATTTTATAAACATTTTTTTTTTAATTTTCTTTTTTCTTTTAATAGTATCATCGTCCAGGAAGTGATGTTGATATTTTGGAAGAAATGATATTTGGATCTGTGGCAATGGCTTATAAAGGATCTTCTTTGAAGGTGCACATTCTCAGGTTGGTTACTAAATTGCTTTTTGTGTTTTGCTGTGTTGTGCTTAAAACATTTTCAGTTTCCACTCAAGACCACTTCTACAATTCTTTTATATTAATGACATTAATTATACAGTAGATTACAGTTAAAAAGATAATATAACTAATTCTGAGTTGATTTATTTTTTAAGTACTTTCTTTACTGTTTTTTGCTGTTAGATTGAATTGTTTTTAGTGTTTTGAATTTTTTTTTACTTTATTAGTAATATACACAACTCTGAAAAGGAAATTGGATTTTTCTATAGCTTAAATCTTTTTTAATTTAATATCAGCTGTATAAAATGTAGAATCATATTGGTTATATATTCTATCAATCTTATGTTAGAATAAAGCAGTACCCATAATTACCAATTTCATCTATATAAAATCTATTTATCTATTTTTATCTATATACTTGGGCTGAGATAACTCCTGACGCCTTTAATTTTCTTGGTTTTATCATTATTTTAATGTTTACTTCAAAATATATTGTAATATGTGTAAGAAATTAAAAACATTTTTAAATGTTCATAGAAAAGAATTAGAAGATTGTATTATATCAGAATTTTAGAGATGGGGAATTATTATTATATAGTTTTCTATTTGGACTAGTAGACTCATCTTAGTTGTTATTTTCATTATTGTACTCTCTGACTTTTGTGCTTGGTAATCTTAGAATCTTAAACTGAACTCTTTATTTGGTTTAAAATTCTCAGAAGATTATAAAGTATGACAAATATGTGAAGAAGGTCAGGATTCAATGGCTGAAATGTGAGTATAACAATGAAGATGAGTATCCAAATCAAAATGAGAAGAAGTATAATATTGCTTGTATTAAACAGAAACTTTCATCAAAACTTTTTTTTTTTTTTTTTTTTTTTTTTTTTAGAACTTCTGATTAATATTGTAATGTGTAAATTTTCTCAAGTGATTAAATCCAATGAGGTCAACAATTTTCATTAAATGCAGTTTTTCTAATTTGAATCTAAAATAATATCAGTAAAAATATTGTTTAGTTCCTGTTAAATAGGGTTCTATTTCTAATTTCATATTTTAAAAAAAAAAGAAAAAGCTATTGAAGAGTTTGCCCAATTTTATCACTGGTTTATCTTTGCCTTCTGTTGGGTGAGATCATGTCATAATTAAATTAGTAATTCTTTTAACCTATCAACAGCAAAACTAATATTTTTTTTAACTTATACCCAATAGTCTTGAATATGTTATCAGAGAATTATCAAAGAATAAACTAAACTTTCTCTAGTCAAATGCTTTTCTAAATGAATAATAGTCTGTTAAAAGTACTCCTAAAAGATTAAAATAATCATATTTTCATTGAAAAGTTCTGATGTTATCACAAAAGATTTATTCATTGTTTCTCTTTACTCGCTATTTGCAGTTGATTTATGAATTCTAATAGGGTGAGTAAGATCATCATAAAATACCATTATTTAATTACTGTCTTAAATTTTGATGATTAGAGGTATCTTTATATGCGAGAAATAATACAATCCAGTGGATTGTTTTTAAAAATATTTAAGAATATAAAATTTCAGCTTATAATATCTATCCTTTAATTTATTTTATTTTTATTTATAAAAAAAAAAAGTGATCTGTTTTGATGAGGTCAGGTTTTATTAAATGGCAACATAAATTTTCAATTATAAATAAATCCCTAATATAAAACATATTTGATTAGCACAATAATATCCCATGTACTTGAATAAATTATTTTACATGTGCTGCTTGACATTTTATAAACTTTCATCAATCTTTTGTCTAGTAATTTTTGTGAACTGTTTTTATTTTAAAATTACTTGTAGCAGTTTTTATTGCTTTTCAGAAATCTTTGCATGAATATTGTTTTTCATTCTTGTTTACATTGTTTTTCTTTCATTATTCCACATCTACACTGTTGACTTCCAAGTTGTGTTGATTGACTTTTTCCATTAAGAACCTGACTTCTCATGCAGACATTATTTCTAAATTTATCACTAAAGATTACTATTGACAAATTTTCATGTACATTTTTGCCCACTTTACATGTTTCTCTTTATGTATGATATTTACTTAAAAGGTGGTAGTTTGGTTGCTTTATGTCTTTAGCCAATGGCCATAATATTTTGCAACACCAAGCTTCAAATATTTCCTTACTGAGTGATACTTTTTTTTTCTTTGATTATGACATTTTTATATTTCTCATATCCATATGGCATTGTTAAAACCAGATATTTTTCTATCTTGCCAATATTTTTTTTTTTTTTTTTTTGGGAAAATTTGAAAAGAGATAAGTTTCTAAAGTTGAGATCAATTATATCATTCAATAATTTTACAATATCTTGTTTCTCTGTCAAGGTTATATTTTATAACTCATGGCAGTTTTTATATCTATGAAAACAAAATATAAATAATTATACCACTGTATTTATTTTCATCATGATGAACAACCTTGAATTTGCAGAATAAAATCTCTTACCACTAAATAAATTGTAAATATTTCTAGTAAATATTATAAACTGAAATTCATATGGTATACTTATCATATAAATATATTCTTAAATCTTTTACTGATATCAGTTGATTAGTGCATGTTTTATTTTGAAAACATTGACTTGCATAATAAAATCTGACATAGTGTATATTTGTATAATAAAAAATAAAAACTTCACAGAAATGAAACTGGACAATAGAAAGTATCTTACTTATAATGAAATAGCATCACCACTCAATTGTTTCCTTTCAGATGTTAGGGTTGAAGTGTGGGTGTTTATACAAAGTATAATGCCTTTACTTTTTGTGTAGTCATCTATTAATGGGTTAAATCAAACATCGTCTTTGTTGATTCCTCAACTTATGACAAACATCTGCATGCTGTCTAGCCTAATAACTAGTATAACAGTATCAGATAACATTAAAGTCTAAAATACATTTTATAAGTTTAAAACATATGCACACACTCTGTATTAATTTTAACACTTACCTTTGACTCAACTCTACTAACATATGACTTGTTACTGAGTGGATTCTGCTAAAATCACTATGTCCAAAAATAAATAATTTCATAGATTTGGGAACAGATGTGAAGGTTTTAAATACTTCTGTTACTTTGGTGTGTATATGTGTTCTTTACTTTAAAGTCATCATCAGGTAACAGTGATAAAACAAACAGTAAAACATAATAATAATCTGCAAAGAAGTAAATAAACTGAACCTGACAATGTTATTGCTTCAAGAACGTTAATGATTGTCATTATACCAAGGAGTAGATCTTGTTTTTCTTAACAGATACACCTGTTGACCTTTTAATGAACAGAGTAGTGTTTTGAATTGAAACTATTTTAGTCATAAGGTTTAAATTTATTTGTACAGTAATGTTACTTTTGTTGCAGACTTGTTTTTATTTACAAGTAATTTTGTCAACTTCAGCATGCTGAACATTTTTGTTAAAATATCGGTTACATTGAACTACAGTATTAAGACTAAATAACTATAGTTAAAATTGTACCCAAATATTCCTTTCTATCTTTTTAACTTGATTAAACATTAAGATTTTTTTTTATCTTGAATCAAAGAGGAATTGATTTTTTGTTGCTGGGATTGGTGGTCATGGTGGGGCATATGTAACAGATGAGATGTATTAAAGTTTTAAAAAAATGTGTAAAGATATGAGTATCTATTATATTTTTCTTAATATGCATCATACCTGTAATTAACAAAATTTTTAGCTTACTTGATTGTAGGCAAAAATGACTTAATAAAATATAAATTTTTAGTGACATTATCAGCTGCATATTTTGACATTGACAAACAATGTTTAAATATACATAAGTACATCAATAAGTCTGTAGCCAAATGACAGGTATTTATTTTACATTAAAAATATTTTTCAATATATTTTTCTTGTCTGTATTTATAAATTGAACATTATACAATGAAAATTTCAGATCAAAATTCAGTTAATAACTGAGTCAAAGCTTTAGACGTATTGATCCACTCCCATATAATTCTATGCATACTTCATGAAATTTGCATCTTCAACTATAGATAAACTATAGGTTGTCTTGTGAATAGATGTTAGTTAATGTTATTAAACAATTGTAATGTAAACATAAAAAAAAAAATTATAGTAACCGGGGCAATATTTGAACAGTATTAATCTCAAGGAAACTTTATAATTATTTTCTGTTGCAAAAGATGGCATGACTTTGATAAGTGATTCTAAACATTTTGTCATTGAAATCAACTCCTGTCTATTTATGAATTTAGAAAAGTTTTTGTGTTAATGAATATTTTTTTACTGTTTGTCATTGTTTACTTAGTTGCTTCATTGAAGCCTGTTTATTTTACATTTTCTTTCAGATCACCTCATCAACTCATGCTTACCAAAGTCTTCCTACATGAGCATGAAAAAAAAGATTTGGGCAGGTAAGTTTGTTTAATGGTGGCATTGTTAATGTTATTGTTTTATTTTAATTTATTTTTTCAGCTCATATATATATATATATATATATATATATATATTAGGAAAAACTATTCATAGCTGATGCGTTTCATCCTCTAAGGGACTATCAAGTCAGATTTAGTATATATTTTGTTGCATATATTTATATACAAGAGCAAGAACGTCATTGGTTTATCAAGGCTTACATTTGAGAACATTCATGAATATTCATTAGGTGGTTGAAAGGTCAGCGAAAACATGGAGGACACAAAGTGGTATAATTCAAAGTCTGGTAAGACACACACACACACACACTCACAGTGATAGATTAGGCATGAAAAAATAAATTAAAATAAAAGATAGATATATATATATATATATATAGAGAGAGAGAGAGAGAGAGAAAGAGATAATAAAATTTAAATTAGATTCTTTAGGTTGATATTAACAAGTTAATGTGACTCTAATTTTCAATTGTTTAAATATATTTTTGAGACTAGAAAAGAATTGTAATAAAATAGTCATCTTTATTGGTGAATCTTGTAATTCAGGATCTTATTTGATTAAAATAATCTCTAATGGCATTTTAGGTTTTCTGTTGATTGTTATTAGAATCTGTTTTACCTTGTTCTTTCACTTTTAACAAATATGGACAGAAAAGAACTTTTAAAAACAAATGACTATCATAACTAATATCCATGATCTACATTCCACTGGCACTTGAATAAATATATTAAAACACAAAATAGTTGATTTGTCCAACCTGAATTAATGGCATGTACCGAAATGATACAAAAATGAATTCCTGAAATTTTTTACATCTAGATTCAGTGAAGAAAAAAATAATCAAATTGGATGATCACTTGGTGTAAATTAAATAAATATTTAATTTTTGTTTCAATAATTATTGCAATAATAATTCTTCTGTCAGTTTTACATAGATTTCTCATCTGATCCAGTAAGATTTTAAATGCACAATTCCTTTTGCTTTTGAATGAGCTTATAACAACAAAAATTACTTCATGTAATTTCTGTATGATTTTATGTCCCTTTACTGTTTAAATTAGAAGAGGTTGCTCTGAAAGTAATACCTCCTATTTTATTATGTCGGAGGTGAATGGTGGTAGAGGTTAAACTTTTCCACTTAATGATCCATATTTATTTTATTTTTTTGAAACCCTTATACAGATAGCAGTTGAGTGTGACTTTGACAAAATGGCATCTGATATGAAAGTGGATATGAAGTAGAGTATATTATTAAATCCCTCTATTTGGGAAAATTACATCTACTGACATTTATTGATGCTTTCTGAACACTTATGGAGAACAAAGTAGTGAATGTGGGCACAGGCAGTTGGTAATGTTTCAGCAAGGGTGGCACCTATGTGTAGTTGGTGTGGATTTTTAAGAGAAGCATACAGGTTCTTGTTATGCTAATGATGGTGACTATGTAGAAAAAAAATGGAGTTTTGTAGCTAAAATCTTGCTTTATTTGAAGATTGCACACTATTTGCTGTAATTTCCATTGGATATAAATAGGATGCATAATTTTTGAAGTAATCCTTGTGTTTTTATATTTAATAACTGGAAGGAAATAATAAGTAAGAAAATATGTCTATATGTTATTTCTTTATATTGTGGTTTTTGTTTTTGAATTTATCATCTTTTAGTATCTAAAAAAAACAAAACAAAAAAAACAAGACTATTTTAAGAAAAAAATGTTTAGACCATCATTATCAACAACATTTTTTTGTGGATCTTTATAATTTTAATTTTTTGTCTAGCCACTAATCTTTTGTTGCACAAATTTTAAACAACTTTTGATGATTAATACTTCTGTTGGGATTGTATAAAAATCCTTTTCTGTTTCAGTGAAGTGGACAGTGATTCCTATGCTAGTCTCCCACCTCCAGATTTAAGCTCTCTTAAATACAGTAATTCAAAAGGAAATATTGGTGAGCATTTTTTTTTTTTAATTTCATGAAAACGATTTTCTATTTAGCATATGATACCCATTTTTTTTCTATAATATAAATATTTAAAATCATGGGTTTCATATCCTCAATTTTAAGAATATAAAATACAATTAAGATAATAAAAATAAGAATATATTAGTTTATATTTCTGAAGCCTTTGATGTGATCTTGCTTATTATTGTTATAAAAAGAATATCCATTTACAGAAAATGTTATAGCTATTTATTCTCAGTAATTTATTGTATTTTATAGCATATCATATACATTTAGTATTTCATTATTTTATTTTATGTCAGGTGAATGGTAAAGAGGTTGAACCTTTCCATGAATGAACCATATTTTTTTTTTTTTTTTTAATCTTTATACAGATAGCAGTTGAGTGTCACTTTGGCAAAATTAACATCATTTAACATTTGGCTCAAATACACACTAGATATTTGATAGATATGTTAAATTGCATAATCCTACTTTCATAATGTTATATACCACGTATGCTTACAAAAGAATAAACAAAAATGAAATACTGCCTGTGAGGTGGAAAACAAAAAAGACATGTTAAAATATAATTTTGTGTATAGCCAGTATAAAGAATCAGTGCATAATGTCTCTTTGTGAAAGGGAAGCAACCCAGATGATGAGGGTAGTCAGTAGGGCCTGGTTTTGAAGCGTGTGTTGGGTCAGTTGACCAAGGACCACTAGTGAACTCTATGACTGCCTGTCTTGAGTGTTGTGAGCATGACCTTTTAAACAATCACGATGGGTACATGACTCAGCTTTTGCTTTAGCAGCAATGTTCATAATTGGCACAGATATTTAAGTTGTATTTTGCATTTAGGGGAATTTGTATTGTGAGCCAGATGCAATGCTCGCTACTGGACAAAGTAACTATTTTTATGTTTAATTTTGTTATCGTAGATTTCACATATGACTGACAGATTTTAATGTGAAGTAAATCAGAAAGAGATCTAATTTGAAACAGTATAACAGTATGAATAAAAATAAAGCATCTATCAGAACTGGTATTGTTATGTTGTTGACCCTGTAGACTCTCCTGTGGAGTATCAGACCTATAGCCTTTCCATTGAATTCTCTAGCAGTATTGGTCTGTTAAGCTAACTTGATACTAGTCTGCTGCAGCAGGCTCTCAAAATATCCATTAGTGTAATGGCAGTAAACCCAGATTGTTTTGTAATCGACCTTTCTATTCTCATACAAAGTATTTCAGATTCATATAAAGGAAAAAAAAAAAATATTTTAATGTATAAATTATTTAATTTAATAATACTTGTTTTTACATATGATTGTTTTATTTTTATTTAACTATTTTATATGTTTATCTTGTTAATTTATGTGATAATTTAAAAAAAAATTTTCTTGGAGATTAACAATTTACAGTCTACAGAAATTCTATTTTGAAATAGTCACTATCTTATATCAATAATAAATTTTTACAGAAATGATAACACTTCTGTTAGATGTAGAGAATTTTGAAAATAATATTTTTTATAACTTTTTAAGTACAAATATTTAGTTGTGGGTTTTCTAATTTTCCATTCATGTTTTAAATAATTGCCACATTTACAAAGCGATCATTTTTTATCCTCAAAGAAGTTATTTTTCTTATCTTTCATGTTTTACTTATATTCATTGCAAAGTTCAGATGTTAATTTTCAAAATAAGTTTTTGGCATTTTAAAACTTTTCTTCTCACATTGGGATTTTACCAGATGTATTCAATTGTTATATTATTGATGACATATTAGAATCTTACCCATAACAAGAGTGAGATTTAATTTTCACTAACATTTACAAACCATTTCAGGTGGTTAATATAAATAATTTTCTTTTGTATATAATACTTAGTGTGCTTATTGATGTTAATTTTTGAGTTTTTAAACTTGTATTTTTCACTCTTGTTGCTTTCAGCTCATAGCTTACCAATGGACATGCCATTGCGCAACTACGACACTGAGGAGGATAGTGGAATGGCTTCCAGTAAGAACAATTCTTGTTATAAGAACAAACTTATATTTTATTAACACTTACTATTGTGTACTTTATAAATTTTGTATTTAAACTCCTAATATATAAAATAAGATATAATTAGATGCTGTTTATTTATTTAGTATAAAATATTTAATCTCATTTAAATGTAAAAACAAAAAACAAAATCATATCTTTTTGGAAATATGTAATTTCAATATTATTTCTCTGTGTATGTGTGTGTGTGTGTGTGTGTGTATATATATATATATATATATATATATATATATATATATATGAATTCAAGAAGGAAATTCGGATTACCAACACAAAACAGAGAATGTCTCATATCGAGAATATTTAACATTGAACATGAGGAAAAATTAATTATTTTAATAATATGTGGAAATCTCCACTTTTACTTGAAGACTGTCATGAGACCAGAAACACGGTCGTAAAATTATGTAAAACAAAGTATATTTTTCTAAATAAATCCACATTACAACCAAAAAACGTTTATGTAACCTCTCTTCTCTTCTTTTTTAATATACATACTTTTCTCTCATTGGAACCACTACAACATATTTCTTTTATATATATATATATATATATATATATATATATATATATATATATATATATATATAGTTTTTTAAGGTTGATCAATAAACTGAATTTTGATCTTAAATTTTCATTAAATTTATTGTCAACAACTTTATATTATAAAAATACCTGAAACTTTATTATGAATAGATCATTTTAAATAAACTGTTTGGGGACTAGCTAATTTTGATAGCAATAACTATTTGCTACCTTATTCATTATCATATTATTATCAACTTTGTTGTTATTGACATAAAACATAAATGCTCATTAAAATCTAAATGTTTATTACCTGAACAATGGCAACATCTATTTGTGGATTTGGGATGAAAGCCATTTTTTTCCTGTACAGATGTAAACAAAGGGGGCAGCCATTTTTATAAAATGTCTTGAATTTCAGTCTCAAGAATTACATTATGAATTTGAAGATTTTTTTTTAAAGCTGATTTGACAGATAAAGAGAAATATCTCAGTACTTTAAAGCTTACAAACATTAAAATGATGCTCGAAATTACAAAAATGATCAATGGATAATACTGGATGACTTCAATATAAGTCTGATGAGAGAAATTTGAGGAATTTTTCACTGATCTATGTCCTATATCAAGAGAAAAGTTATAAAACTTTTTGAAGCTATGAAATTTTAAGTTAGTGCTGCAGGTAGGAAGTTTTGAAAAAGTACAAAATGCTGGTTTCTAAATCAAGTGGTAAAACACATAAGACTGATCATTAGGTCTATAAAAGATATTCAAAAGGAAACTTAAATGAAATGGGCAACAGAATATATGAAAACCAATTTTCAACTATTCTTTTCACTGATGAAGGCCATATGCTACCCAGGTCAAATAGATGAATCAATGGCTACTGGTGGAAACTGCTCATGCAGGTTGAGATGTTAACAAGGTGCAAATGGTGTTTTGAGATGGCATTATAGGTAGTGAAGTGATGAACCCTAGGTAAATTTTAGATAGTATTAAAATGACAATTCAGATATACATTGATTTTTTTTTTTTTTTTTTTTCCCCCAAGTGCATACATGGAGCCATAGTTCAAGAAGAATCCAAACACTTTCAGAAAGATGATTTTTAGGAATGACATTGCTCCATTGCATTTGGCAAAGAAAACTAATGAATAGTTAAATAAAATGAGTTTTAAAGACACTTGTTTGGTGACGTGGCTTGTCCAATCATAGTCTGATTAAAAATCTGTGGAATATTTTGAAGAGGAAGGTTTATATTGGCAGTCATCTATTATCAATGCTGCACATTTTGAATGCTATTCTGTGCAGTCGTTCATGTAAAGAAATATAGCATTTTCACAAAATCAGTGACTTCTAAAACTAGTTTCAATTTAATGTTGCTTTTATAACTTAGTCATTATAATGACATTGTTTTCAATTTTTATTCAAAACATTTGTCTTTGTAAACTTTACAAATGTTTTTTGTAATTACATTTTTAACTACAGCATAAATGCTTCTTGAATTTTCAGTATTCTGGCTATTAATGGGAAATTTGGAAAATCTAGTAAAATTCATATCACAGTTGTCACAATGTAAGACCGACATGTGGACTATTACTATTTATACGCATTACATGAAATATTCAGCATATTAATAGTTCAAAAATTTCTCTTAATCCCCTCTATTATTTTTCTAAAATTTAGGCAAAATCAAAAGCAGCTAACATAAAATTCCATACATTCATAACTGGACTTTATTTTATTGTATTGTTTTAAGTAAATTCTTTCATGTTTATTGCTTTGTTTTGCATGTGCAGTTACCTCCAGTGATAGTTACACCATGTCATTTCCATCACCGGGGAGCAGTACTGCCAGCAGCTATAACAGTCTTCATCGCCGTTGGATGCGGGCGCAGAAGACCTCACTGGAATCACGGGGAAGGAAAGGATCTCAAGAAGCAGTAGGACCTGATGTAAGAAAGTTTTAATCTTTTCATTTTTTATTTTTATAATTTGTGATTCTTATAATTATAGCTCAATATTTTTTTTTATTTCTTTAATTATTTTTTTATCATATTGTTTCGGGATTGTCTGTTTTAAAACAACTTTCTAAAGCAAACTAATCTAGTTTTGTAGTTTATATATATATATATATATATACAAGAAATACAATTAGCAACTTCAGGAATTTGAAATTTGGCTTCTAACACATGGTATTATTATTGGTTGCAAGCTATATCTATCTTGTACTAAAAGTTTAATAATTTTTTTCTATATGTGTGTATGTAATCTCTAAATAGCAAAATCATTGCACTGTTGCTAAAGGTATAGAATTATGGTATCCATAATATGTATTAAGAAAGAATTAAAAAAAAAATATATATCTGGGTGATTTGTAACTGAATGATATTGTGGGGTCTGTAGTGTGAGGGGCAAGAGAAGAAACGTGGATTAAGTTTTTCAAGGGAACCAAAATAAATTTTGGTAACTTGCAAATGAATGATAATATTGTGGGAGTTTTTATTACTTCAAATGTTATAGTGGATACATCATATTTAAAATAGAAACCCCATTATATATTATTATATCCACTACAATAATTTTTAACATAATAAAAATGTTGGATTAAAAATAAATCCATTAATTCTTTAGAAATTGTGAGAGACTATGTGCTCAATACTGGAGGTGGGTGGAAAAGAAACGTATGCTAATTATAGAGTACTACTCTTTATTTTAGTTTAAAGTTTTATTTAGTTAAAAAATACAGGTGGCGGCATAACTGTCAAGGGAGCAAACTCCTTTCGCCTAATTTTCTCAAATGGTTAAAAGTTTTACCTGTCTTTGCATCTATATATGTTAGATATTATTGACATAAACTGAACTGGTGAGAAGCACTTCATCTAATAATGGAGAAATTTAGTTTTGTGTGTAAAGAGCAAAAACCATCTTAATTTTTGCTCAAATTTATACAAGATTTTTCTGGCGATATAGCTCTAATTTTAAGTTTGAGAAAGAAAAAATACATTGTTTTACTATTTCTTCTCTCTCTTATATATCTTACCTATTTCATAGCAAACATTTTGATTGTATTTTAATGCTTGTATTATTTTCTAAATTATTTTCTTAGGAAAAAAATTGTATATTCTAAAATTAAATCTATAATTTATTTTTTTCTCACACATACTTGAGTTAATTTTGCGTTCATTCTTTACTTATTCTTACACAAATCCTCTCTTCATGTTTGCATATACAGACTTGTATATTATTAATACTATAAATACTTTATTTGTTTTTTATTATTCAGACTTCATCGCTCCCAAGATCAAGGAGACATAAACTTGGCATGGCTGTGTTATTTAACTTATGGAATGATGATGAAAAAAACAGGTTTGTCAATATTTTTTGTAATAACTATTTTAATAAATCTTATTTTTATCAAAATTCTTTAAGAAAATATTTAATAATTTACACAGGATGCTCTACAAATTTGTCCTTGTGCAATAATTATTTAAATCAGAATAAATTACATTTATTTTCTTTAAATAAAAATTATTATGTATATAGCAAAGAATAATTTGCCACATGAGGCTAAATTACAAGAACTTATTTCTAAAAGATGTATTACAAATAAAATTAGAAATTATGTTATGCAAAAAAATCATCCATTTTTATTGAAACTATTCTTAAAGTTTATGTGAAATCCTAGAAATAACATATATTCAATATGCTTATTTGAATGTTTAGAACTGTTGGTTGTCTAGAACTACTAAGACTATTGTGACAATTTTTTAAACTATGCATTGCCTCTGAATGTTCTTTAGTGATTACTGATTTGACAATCATCAGCTATTTCCATTGTTGATGTGTCTGTGTGCTTGATTAGTGAACAGTATTTTTAACACATTCTTCTTTCCTACTTACATATAGGATTCTGATAAACTTCAATGGATTATTAGAAGTAGAACTCACTTGTTAGATAATTACTTAATACATTTTTTTTGTTCCACTCTTGGATGTAGCTATAAAGTTTATGCTTAAATAATAAGTGAAGGGATATTTTTAAATCTCAGTAATAATTTTAGTATTTCAAATTTACTTTGTGATGTATTGTTTTCTGTGTTGATCTTATCAATTTTATTTTTGCTTTTGCATAGTACATTCCTGAGCTTCTTCTTTGCTCACATTCCTCTCTTTGAGGGTCACCTGGAAAAACTAAGCCAAGTTGCTAACCATGCCTTCAATAATAAGAAGTCTTTCATCAGCATTGTAATGGAGGTTAGTATATAGTTTTTCAGTCTCTTTGGAGACTAAAATGTTTACTTATGAAAAATAATTAATATTTAATTTTATGAATGTTTCCAACTGGTGTCTGTTTCCAAAGCATTTTTTTTTTTTTTTTTTTAAAAGTTGTTAAAAAAAAATCAATATGTAGCATGACTTTATAAATAAATTTAACTGAAATAAAATCCTATGTAAAATATAATTTATAAAAATTAATATATTTTAAATAAATTAAAATAGGTATAAATATATAATTATACATCAGTTTACCAAGACACATTCTGTTTTACATTAAAAATATCCTTTGTCATCTGAGTCACACACCCTACACCCTTATTAAAATATTTTTAAAATCTTAATGTCTCATAACTTGAAGTTGGTCCAGTTTGTGATATAGTTATTAGTTGAATTTTGATCTGAAAATTTCACTGTATACTTTTTTGATCAATGTGCTTAACATAGAAACATTGGGCATGCAAAATAACAAGAAAGAATGTGGTTGAAAAATATTGTGTAAAATACATGCTTTTTGTTATCATTAGCCTATGGATTTAATGATGTACCTAGATAAAAATCTTTGACCAATTAGATTTTTAATTTGGACATTTACAAACAAAGTAGATAAATTTATGGTGGATTTTCTTTAATCATCAGTCATAGATTTTAGAGATGTTAATTTTCATCATTTCAGCCAACAAAAATATTAAAAACCTTTTCATCAAATTATGAGATGGTAAAGTTTTAGGTTAAAAATAGCTTGGGAGAATTATCATTTATAGTAATAGTATTACAATAGAAAATTCCTTTAAGTTCTCAACTTCTCATTTGTGTACGAATTTCAACAAAGATGCATAAAAAACTGTATATAATTCAATTCAAAACCAAACTGACATATTAATTATATGAATAAAAAAGTGCTCAATACAATTTCAAATAAGGAAGCTACAGACTAATTTAAAACAAAATTTTGTAGAAACTAACCTTTCCACTATGGTGATTTCACTACCTTCAGTGTTTCTTGGCAGTAAGGTAGAATTTTTATCATATACCTACACTGGCTGTTGGTGAGGGGAGAGAGTGTGAATAATAGAAATACATGCTCTATAAACCATTCTACTCTGGCTTGTAGCTTGCATTTATGCACCATCATCACCTTTGATCTCCCATTTAATAATGTATTTGGTTCAGGAGCCCTCATTATTGCCAACTTTTCCTACTGGTATAACTTAGAAATTCTATTCCATAAGCTAAATGTGTGAATTTTCTTCACTGTCCCCTTCAAACATTGTGATAACAGCAAGAAAAATGGAGGCAATAGACTGGATATAATAATGCTTTTTTTTTAAACCCAAGATACACAATTTCATCTTGTCTTTCTACTTATTTATTTGTGTGGTTACATATATTATATCACATTTCCTGTAGGATTATTTTACTAATCTGACTCAACTCCGTTTTCATTGGTTTAATCAAGCTGAATGATGGGTTACTGACAAAGTTATGCTTATGGCCCTTAACCATTATAAATACATTTCTTCCATTTAATTTTTGCTATTCATGTACATTTGTGGCTAGTCTCTCCTCATGTGTAGTAGTGAGTTAACTGGGAAATATTCTGTTTAATAATAGTAGGATATTCTTATCCTGAGCAGGCAGATATGGTTTTTACATATGGCTGTGTGAATGGTAATGGATGTGAGGCTGCATGGCTGTATCAGATTACGTTTCCAGGACAAAGGCAGCTGAGTCCTTTGAATTTTGCTGCTAGTGCTGAGACAGGATTTGTGGCACTACAAACTATGGATTGAGTACAACCAAGATCCATTTGTATGCTTGACCACAAAGAACACATTCTATGGGCTGTCAGAAACCATCCAGGTATTAGCACACATTAAGTGGCCATAACGTCACACGTCTTATAGTACTGCATGGAGAGTATTTCAATGGCAGCTCCTGTATCTGTATCATTTGCAGCATGTGCAGAGTCTTTTGCTCTCTGATCACTCACCATGAGAGAACTTTTAGATTTATTGCACAAACTGCCGATTTGTTGTTTGTCTCTTCAGTCTTGTTTACAGATGAAACAACATTTAGAAGAGATGGAATAAAAAATTTACACAAGCAACATTTGTGGGCAGATTGGAATCCCCTAAGTACAATACAGGCTAGACACCAGCATCAGTTTATGATTAATGTGTGGGCTGGAATTGTAGGTGACTGCCTGGTAGGTCTACATGATCTCCCAGCACTGTCTACAGGGACTTTATTTTGAACACACTTCCAGACCTGCTAGAGGATATACCCCTGGTAATACGAAGACATATGTGGTTCATGCATGATGGGGCTCCAGCACATTTTAGTCATTGTTCAGGATGCACTGGCTGACATCTACCATGAAAGATGAATAGGTAGGTGAGGACTGGTTCCATGGCCTGCATGTCCCCCTCCCCCCGGACCTCAATACTTTGTTTTTCTTTTTATCTGTGGGGCCACTGAAAACAATTGGTTTATGCAGCAAACATTAATAATACAATGACGCTTCATCAATGTGTCATGAGGGCCTGCACAACCATTTGACACATTTTGGGAGAATTTGAAAGGTCTTGCCAGTCAATGATAGAATGTAAAGTGTCAGGAACCTGCTACCAAAGTTTGTAAAAGTATTTTTGATACATCCTCTGTGTGTGTATATGTAATATATATATATACACACACACACTTTCAGACAGAGTACATATGTAAAGGACATTATAAATAGAGACAAAATGAAAACTTATCTTAGTTGATGCATTTTGTCCTCTGAGGAACTTTATCAAGGCAAATGCAAGGATTTTATTTTGTAACAAAAGTAAAAATGTTCTTGGTTTTTCAAAATTTTTAAATTTAAGAAGGCTCATAAATATTTATCAGATTAGGTGAAAAGTCAGGCAAGCCATCGAGGATGCCAAGTGACACAACTCAATGTCTAATAGACAAAAGTGAATAAGTGATGTTATTGAAATCTTTTTTTTTTTAATTTTTTTTTTAATGGAAATTAGTATTTATTTTATTTTAGTTTGGGATTAATTTATGTGTTATATATTTTAAATAACATGAAATTATGAATTTAACTGTTTTTCTTTAATTTTTTAACATTTTTACAGTCATATATATTGGCTTTGGAAAGGAGTAATTCTTTTAGGGATGGAGATATTGGAAAATGTCCAGGCTGCAGATTTATATTTTGATAAGATTTGATAGCAGCACTCAAGAATGTGTGTGCATGTACATAATATATTTATATAACATGTACAGATACACCATGTGGTATTTCAAAAAGAATAAAATTAAGAAAAAAATTATAATTTACTGCCTGAAGACACTGAAGGTTGTGGAAGAGGAAAGGTTAGTTTTTATAAAATTTCATGTAATATATACACACTATTTTAATGAAGTTAAAAGAATATTTTGATAAATTGTATGAACTTAACATAATTCCAATTAATTTTTCCTTCCCTGAAAATCACAGTAAGTTAGTAATGTGCTATTTTGAGAATTTGGTAGCTAGAATCTCAAGCTATATTTGATGACTGATAATAGTATGATTCCATACTATACTCATTAGAATTTTGAATTTTACTATATTAGTAAAGTTTGATGTTAAAGTGATGGTATAGATATCTGATAAGCTTTATATTTTTTTAGAAACACTACTCAAAGACTCTTGATACCTTGAAATATTTAAGGTATATTGAGTATTATTTAGTAGATTTCAAATGAAGAAAGGAAACTTGCTTAAATGAACAAGCTTTCAACTGTGTTGAAAGCATCTGTTTTGAAAATAAATTTTTGTCTTTTAACTGACCATTTTTTTTCTCAGGGTTTGGAAATATTACGCAATGATTTGTTTGACCTCTACACAGCCCCTCGCCTCCCTGAGCCTGTTTGGCTCAGTATGATGGCTCATAGCAATTACAAGTATGTCCACTGCAATAAATTCATGCAGTTGTTTACAACTCTGGTTGACAAATTTGAGAATAAGGACACCCACTTGTAAGTATTTATACCTATGAAAAACATTCAGATATTTTTCATTTTTCTATCAGATGATTTTTAAAGAAATAGATAAAGAAAAGTTTAAAGATTAATTTTTTTTTCTAAGAATTTTGAAAGTTTATTTATTTTGAAAATTTTGGCTTAGAACAAGGATACTAAGTTTATATAGGAAAGTCTTATTCATATAGCTGTCTTGTTATAATTCAAATTTAAATACACAACAGTATTATTTGGAAAAAGAAATGTCTCATTAAAAGAATTACAAATGTTAAAGAATGGGAAGGAAAGTGTAGTTAGAATTTTAAAGATTTTTACCTGTATATTTCAGTAGTAATAGTATGCTTGGTATGTCATATACCTGTTTACATCCAGGTCAGGTTTGAACAAGACCAGTTCACATTTATGTTTACTTAATGTAGCAAAAAAAAAAAAGCCATTAAATAAACAAGTAATATTAGTGATAATATAAGACTTTTCATGGTAAGGGACAATATATAAGCTTGAAAGGTTTTCTTAGTGATACTGTTTTACTTTATTACATAAATTAATCAAATTTTTTTCCCCAAGTTAATAAAAAAATCCTATTTCACTGGAAACAAACAAAAAAACAAAAAAAAAGAAACTAAAATCCTACAGATTTTACATGTGAAATTGTAGATTCTGAAGTTTTAGCTTAGAGAAAGAAAATAAATCTAATTCAAAGTAATATGAAGAACTCTTTTTCTAAGTCTAATATTTTTAAATCCCACAAAATAATTAAAATGCTTTTTGAAAATTAATGTGGAACATTACTGAAAGAAATACTCTTAATCCACAATTTTTATTGTAGCTTTGTAAGTACAGTGATCAGTGCTGTACTAACTTATCATTTAGCATGGGTTCCAACTGTTACTCCAACTGGTGGTGCTACGTCAAAGAAGTATATGGATAAACACTCAGCCAAATGGGTAAGATTTTCTACCTTGTACGCTTTGAGTTTTTAAAAAAATCATCACTCAACTCTCCATCTCTCTCTCTCTCTCTCACCCACACCCACACAGAGGTTTTATTAAGCAAGTCCATTGTTTCACAATAAAATTGGTATTAACCAAATGATGTTACAATTTCTAGTATATATTTGATAAATATATCATGCGAATTTCAGCTTGTTTTATTAAAAATAATTACACTAACTTATTTGGTATCAGACTTTGTACAATTGGAGAGTTGTTCAATATATTGTAAGTCATTATATATATTATAGTTATTGATATTTATTAATTTTATTTTTATATATATATATATATATATATATATATATATATATATATAGCCATGAGTCATAAGATATAAGCTCAAAAGTGATATATAACCCTTTTACCACCGCTTACATCCAGTGGTGTAACTATGTTTAATGCTTTGGTCTTCAGGGTTTTAGGACAACATTTTAACCAAAGGGCTAACTCTGCACTAGTCTAAGCTGGTTATTGGTTGCTGGCCGATTCAATCCATACCAACTCTGCCCACATTTTGTTCTTGATCTCAGAGCAGTGGAAGATCAACTGTTGTAGTAATCAAAGTGCTTGTTCGAGCTGTGGTGGGTACTATATTAAGAGAAGAAATAACTTCACAACAAAAAATAAAAAATGAAAGATTTGTTGGGCTAATCTTTAATTGGTTTATGTAGTTCTTGCTACAACAAAAATTAACACGTCCTGCATCAATCTCCAAAGTGACACAGAACCTCATCAAAGTTTTGGATGTCAGTAATGGCCTGGATCTCACCAACAAATTTGGAAACTCTTATCAGAACTTCAGTTAGTTTTCTGAGCTGCCATACCTTTGTAATTCTCATTAGACTCATTCAACTCTTTCCAAATCCTATGCACATCCTCTTGACACCCAAACACTCTGAAATGTTTGTATTGGAGCTTCCTGCATGAATGCCAAATAGTACATGCCATTACCAAATTTCTGGCAGAGTGAATTGTATCATGTTGCTCTTTTTCTCACAGACAGTACCCAATTGACCCTACTCTACTGTGCAGTCAATTTATAGCTATTATCATAAAATATACATTACACTTTTGTTTGTATACACAGTTATTATGACTTACTATTTAGTTATGTTTTTTTTGTTTCTTTTTTAACAGCTGGATGCATTAGCAAAAACACATCCTTACAATCCACTCTGGGCTCAGTTAGGGTAAGTTTGTGGTCTTGCTTCAGTTTTCAACACTTTAGTTATCTTTAGTTTAACTATGTTTCTATTTTAACTCAGATCAGACCTCTTTGACTAAACTTTTATTATAACATGTTCCTATCTTAGAGCCAAGCTCAACAGAATACAGTACTTTTGTATTGTCTTCTCTGTTGAAGAAGAAAAGTTTAAACTTGCTATTCATGGAAATAATGAGTTCATTATATAATCATTCTTTAAATTATCTCTCTTGAAAATGAAAAAAAAAAACAAGAATTCTATTAGATTGAAGAATTTTTTACATGTATTTTAAGAATTAAAAAAAAAAGAATTATGAAATGAAAATCTTCATGTACTACACTTAATACTTTAAATCAGTGGTTCTGAAATGGTGTGCCTCGTATGCGGAAGAGGATAGCAGGTGAGGTGGAATGATTGAAAGACAATCGAAGATTTAGAAACAGTTTCAAAAAATTCATATGCCAAAAATAAATATGATTTCAAAATTTAAAATATCATTATGGATTGTAATTGCATGCATGAGTCCCAGTATAAATAGTTAAAAATAGTTATTGACCGATTTTATCATTGTGATATTTTTGCATTAAGTATTAAGAATATAGTAACTAGGCTCCACAAATTGGAGGAGAGAGTTAACAATGATAATGTTCAGACTTTGAATCTGCGGTTATTTCCCTTTAGCCCGCTCTGTTTTTTATTTTTAAATGTACTTTTTATCACATAAACTTTGGTGAGGTGTGAGCAAATTTTCATTCCAAAAATGTGGCCCAGAAAAAAAATTTGAGAACTACTGTTTTAGATAGCAGGAATAGAATTTCTATTTGTATCTATTTTTGGCTTAATCATTAGCATTGTTCTTGGATTAAATAAATAAAAAAAGAAAAAAAGAAATACAAGGTTCTAATTTTGGTATTGATTAAAGGGAACTTCTAGAAAAGAAAAAGAAAATTGAATTTTTACAAAGGAGAAAGACATTCTTAAATTTACCACTTTTTAAAAAAATTTTATCATTAAATTTTGCAATATTTATTTGTACTTGTCTTGTATATAAACACACTGTCTTTTTTCCTTTTGCAGAGATTTGTATGGTAGTATAGGGAATCCGTTGAGACTTTCTCGGACAATAGTAACTGGTAAGAAATCTGATCTAGTGTCAAAACTTTTACATATATTGAGTTATTTCATCCGTTGCAGTGAAGTCCATGAAAATACTGAACTTGGGAATGTATCTTTGGCACTGGATGGTGTGTCATTTGAGGATTCATCAACTGAGTGTGAACGGACATTGAGTGACATCATCTCAATGGATAGGGAGTCTGTGTTGGAGACTCACATGAACTTACTTAACGATTTCCGATGCTCAGACACGGAGAAGAGTGAAGCCAGCTTATTTCAGACAATAGACAAAAACTACAGTATCCCAAAGAGTAATGAGTCTCAGTTATGTGAAAGCAATTTTCATGTTGGGCAGGCAACATCATTAGACTCTCACACAGACATGCTGGCCATGACAAGTGGCTCCAATGATGTCTCTGCTCTCTGCCCGAACCCTAAGAAAAGCCGCTCGAAACTATCTGAGCAGTTAGCTCAGCATGACTTCAAGCAGTTTGCCTCAAAGTCCACACCATCAATCAGTGATATCCAAAAAATATTTTTGAAAGAAGGAAGCAGCAACCTCTTGGACAAGTATTTTAATGAAAATGGCACTGAAAGTAAAACCACTGATGATATTGCTGAAGGTACTGGACAAAGTTTACCCCTGGTGGATGTTTGGAGTACCAGTACTTCCACCTCAACATCTGTGATAACTACCTCCTCGACATTTCCAGGCGATGAGGACCCCCTCCAAGAAAGTCAGCCATCATTATCAACGACAAGTTCAAAGACTTCACTGTCCACCAACCAGTCAACGTCAAACAGCACTGCTACTAAAGTCACATTAGCACGATCAGTGTAAGTAAATTCTTACCATTATGGTCTTTGTTTTTTGTTATTTATTTGTTGAGCAATTTACAAATGTAAGAAATTAAGGATAGATGTTAAATTAGGTTTTCTATCACTATGGATGATGATCTATCAATAATAAGAACTCCTTTCATTACACTTCATTTGTTTTTTCCCCTCAATATTCTTACAGATATTATTATTTTCTTTGATTTTTAATCAGCTACATATATTTCTATCTTTTTAATTATTTTCTGATAAAATTTTGATTCTGGGAGCAATATTTTAGTTGCTACATGTTTACATTACTGAAAGAAAATCTAATTATGTTAGCAGTAAATATTCATTTGAAGTAATATTTCAGATTTATCCTGTGTATCCACTTACCCAACTGAATTGCATACCAGATATTCTTTAGATATAGGAGGCAGATTAAAAAAGAATGTAGATTACAAATATAGCTTTGTAAAAGTTCTCATTTATATGGTATCTTCATTTTAATATTTTAAAGATGTGTTCCATTCTCAAAAGGTGGAGGGAAAGGTTTCGTTGAGATGAAGTTGCAGGTAACCTATCTGCATTAAATTGTAATTTAAAAAAAAATATCTAATCAAATGCATTTTTAATATAAGTAAATATTTATTTTCTCCTTTTTAGATCCAGTTTGTCTGAAGCCAGTCGATCCAGACACCTTTCATCAGCCAGCACATGTAATCATGACGTTGATCTCATTGACCCCCTGCTTACATGTAAGGAGTTGCCTATGCCTAAGTAAGTTGGATAAACATTTCCGCATTTTATTGAATGACTATTCACGGCCTGCAATTAATGGGACACATGGATTTCAGAGAAATTAGCATTTTTCTATTTTTTTTAATTTGTTTACCATAAAATTACTTCCATAATAGCGACAAATGTAAATATACATGGAACAGGATTAGTGATAGAAGGAAGTAGTTTTGTTTTATTCAGTTTGCTTATCAAAGCAGCAAAAGGTAAGACTAATAAATTCAAACCTGAAACTTAAACATTTTCATTTTATTTTTTTAATTTAACTTTTTAAAGTAACTTACTGATTTTCTTTCTAAAATGTGAAGAAAATTTCAAATCTTGACAACCTGGGTGTAATGGAAAGACTAGAATCACTGGTTCTTTTTTAATTAGTTAGCTTTTATTTTAAATAGGTAAGGTCCGTTTCTGGGAGTCCTGGGTAGGACGATAAACTACATCTGGCAGCAAGGCCTCTGACTGGGAGATTGGAGGTTTTGAGAAGCATAGAACTACCTCTTAATTGCTTTTGTTCTCAGGTCCACCCTCACATGGAATGGCAGCACCTGTTAGGGTCCCAGCTATGGGCAAATAGTGAACCCCTAAGCAAAACACTATGAAAATATAAAAGTACATTCTTATAATAAAAATATCAGCAATACAAAATATATATATATATATATATATATATATATATATATATATATATATATAAAATGACCAACAATACATTTTATGTTTATGTTTTTTTTTTTTTTTTTTTTTTCTCAAGTGTTTTACCCCAAGCCAGGCGGGAAGCCACTAGGACGCAAGGGGTTACAGAAAATTTGGAGCAAGATCAGATAGGAGTGATAGAAGAAAGGATGAGGAGAAGGGTAGTGGATAGATCAAGGTAACTGGAGATGTCGATTGACATTACATTTGAATAGCTGAAGATTATAGTTCTCAGGGAAACTGGAATAGGGAAGGGAGTTCCACAGGCAAGAGGTGCGAGACATGAAGCTATTGGAGTAGAAGAGACGGCTACATTTAGGAGTTTCGACAGTGAAAGGGTGAGAGCGGGATGCCAGCCTCGTAGGGCGCTTGAACTCATGAAGTCTGGGAACCAGAAAATGCAGCTCCTCGGAGCAATTGACATGAAAGCATTTGTAAAACAGACAGAGAGAGGCGACGGCGCATCTGTGAGAAAGTGATTGTAGACAAGATGCCAGAGCAGGGCCAATTATATTGCATATCCGCCTCTGGAGCCTATCAAGAACCCCGAGGCAAACAGAAGGGGCTCCAGACCATATATGGCAGCAATAGTCCATGCAAGGGTGAATTGTTGATTTGTAGATCTGGAGGATCGATTCCAGGGAGAAAAATTTCCTGGCGCGGCCCAGGGAGCCAATGTAGTTGAAGGCTTACAATTTTGTTTAAAATATTTAGATTTTGGCATTAAATAATCCATAGAGGTTGATATGCTGCTAAACAAAATCAACCAATCAACCATTCCTGGCTTTAAAAAAGATCCATTATTTTAATTGTTTTCTCGGGTCATTATTTTATCAAAAGAATTAGTTTCTATGAAATAGAAGTAATTTAACTGTCTCTCTCTAGTTCTGGAAATGAACATAAACTCTGAAGTACTAAGACTACTGGGAACAAGGTAGGCTAGTCTCTCATATTTTTGAATATCTATCGTTATTGGTTGTCAAATGTTGTTCACTCCCATGACAAAATAACTAAAATAGTTTTGTGGATTTTGTTCATTACATTGGGTTTATTAAAGAAAGACTGAAAATTGTGTATGTATTTTATTCCATATTTTATAATTTAAGATTATAATAATTGAAATATAAAGAAACAGAAATTGACTCTTATGTGACAAGCAATTGATTAAATAAAAACTTTGATCCCAAAATTGATCTCTTAATTATTTCACAGCTGTACATCATTAGAATGTATCGATTACACGGGCCCTCACAACCATTTCTCTCCAGTCTTCATAACTATCTATTGCACCTAGTAGATCTTCAGGTTGGTGTCCTGCATCTTCATATATTTACTAAATGTATGTTTTTAATGGGCAACTACATCTAGTGTGTCCATGTTTTGGTGCCCACAACTGAATGTTAACAGATAAGCTCATCTTCTTCAGGAAGCCCCTGTTTTTCTCCTCTGAATGACTTGTGAGATGGGAAGTAAATGGCTACAGAACTGCTGCTTTTTCTTTCTCCCTCCTTCTCTTTCTTTCTCCCTCCTTCTCTTTCTTTCTCCCTCCTTCTCTTTCTTTCTCCCTCCTTCTCTTTCTTTCTCCCTCCTTCTCTTTCTTTCTCCCTCCTTCTCTTTCTTTTCACCCCTTCTCTTTCTTTTCACCCTTTTCTTTCTTTTCCCTTCTCTTTCTTTTCACCCCTTCTCTTTCTTTCTCCCTCCTTCTCTTTCTTTTCACCCCTTCTCTTTCTTTCTCCCTCCTTCTCTTTCTTTTCACCCCTTCTCTTTCTTTCTCCCTCCTTCTCTTTCTTTTCACCCCTTCTCTTTCTTTCTCCCTCCTTCTTTCTTTTTTCACCCCTTCTTTTCTTTCTCCCTCCTTCTCTTTCTTTTCACCCCTTCTCTTTCTTTCTCCCTCCTTCTCTTTCTTTTCACCCCTTCTCTTTCTTTTCACCCCTTCTCTTTCTTTATAGATTGTATGTGCCATCTAGTTTCTTTTCTAGTCATTTTTGTCAATGTTCATGCTGTAGAGCAAGACAGTTGCTGTTATAACTTGGAGGAAATCTCATCTTATTTTATCCGATAAAGCAGATTCCAAAACCTTTATCAATGGTAATATTCACATCACTTAATGAAGAGATGTTATTTCCTAGATAGATGGCTTGCCTGATGGGGAATTGATGAAGCTTTGTTAATTAAAGCACATTAGCTCTATTTTGTCTGCAGATTTCCTTTGCTGCTTTCTCTAGACTGTGCAATAGTGATTCAGCTTGTGAAGTTTTATCTGCAAAGAGTGCAAGGTCATTGGCATAATCTGCATCTACAATTGTTTCTGCTAGATATCTTCTGCTTGTAGATTTTCACAGTAGCTGTAACAAGCCCTTTAGATATTGAATAAGGACTAACTTAACAAGTGATGGCAAAAAAATAATGTTGGTTCACTGTGTCGTGCCAAAATATTTTTCTTGTCATAATCTGTTTTTCACATTTATAAATCTACCATTTGTCCATGCATTGAATACTGTTGCCATATCTGGTCTGGTGCTCCTGCTGTGCATTTCAAGATTCTTGACAAACTCTAAAGAATGGTCTGCAATACAATCAATCCTGACCAGGTATCTCGTCTCCAGTCACTTTCTCACTGATGTTACTGGGCTTCCCTCTGCTTGTTCTACAAGTGTTTTCAAGGTAACTGCTTTGGTGAGCTTTTTTTTTCTCTGGTACCCAATTACATGGCAATTATAGCTTAGATGTGACTGCCTTTTCAGTTTTTTTTCTTGCACTTCTCACCTGTAGAACTCCCTTCTGATTTCTTGTTTTCTTGATAACTACAACCTTCAAAAATTTAAATGCAATGTCAATCACCATCTTCTTGAACCCTGTTCTTCTTTTTTTTTTTTTTTTTTTAATCTTTTCTCTATTCGTAGTCTTCTCATTCTCTTTCACTCTCTGTAGCCCTGTGTTCTAGTGGTATTGTCGCCTTGCCTGGAGTGAAATGATTTAAAAAAAAATTAAAATAGAAAATAAATTGTATGTATGTATGTATGCATGCATGCATATATATATATATATATATATATATATATCAGATTCTTAATCATTAATTCTTTTTCAGTTATTTAACTCTTATTATTTGATGTTATAGTCTCTATTACTGCTTATCCCAATGGATGCGGGTTCCTGTATGGCATGTGTCTGGGTTTTTTTTTTTTTTTTTTTTTTTTTTTAAATTTAAAAAAATTTTTTATTTATTTTTTTTTTAGGTGAGTAAGGGGTTACATAGATCCAGACACTCACTCTGAATATCCCTTCTAGGTTCAAATGGAATTATTATTTTTATTTATTTAAAATTTAGATTTAATGAAGTTATTTATCCTATAGACTATATACCCAATCATGGAATGTTTGAATAGGTTTTCTGAGATTTTAGCAAAAACAGTAACAGTTTAACATTTTTGTTCTTATATTTCAGATGCAACACTCAAGGTACAAGAAAAGCTGTCAGTAGTTTTGCCAAGAATTTTGGACGTTCACTTTTTGCTGATTATTCTGACCATTACATGTCAGACTTTGTGTTACATGGTACTTCCTGTACAGAGTTCACTCGAAAGATGAACAAAGACCTCCAACAAGCAGTGCAGGTAAATATCTCTATTTTATGTTAAATGCATATTTATGATAACAGCTCTTCCTGAATCACTAAAGCCAAATAGTGTTTGTTTATTGAATTTCCAGTTGAGAACACTTTTTACATGTAATTAAATCTTAATAGATTGTATGAATTTTCTATGATCTCCAGAACAAACCTTTTTAATTGCCTTATAGAATAATTAAAATTTCATACTACCTCAGTTAAATTGTCCTGTAAGCCATCATTACAGTTTGATTATCAATTAAATGAGATGAAACTCCTCAAATTATACTTTGAACATCGTTTGCTTTTTAGTTCAAGTCTATTTAGTGCTTAAACTATTGTTATTGACATAATTCCATGAAAATATTGTAGAAGTATTTCAGTATAGTTTGGACATTGGACGGATTGGCAAAGAAGAAGGCTACATAATAAATATAATGGTTTTCAATGGTAAAGCTGAATTTGTCTAATAAAGTTTCATAAGCTTCCATTTGGTGTTGTTATTACATTGAAGATATTGCTTCTTTCTGTTCTCCTCTAATCACTTGCATAACTATATAGGTTTGTCAATAACTCTATAGCCTAATGAAGGGAAAAAGCATTTGTTTTATACAATAAATATTTACTTTTCAATATAATCTCCTTATCTATTCACTTAACATAGTGCTTTCTCATAGATAATACAGATTGAACATTATACAGTGAGAGTTTTAGAGCTAATAACTGTAAGGCTATAGACATTGATTTGCCCTCCTAATCAGTTAAGTCTACCATTCGTCCATGCATTAAATATTACTGCCACATCTAGTCTGGTGCTTCTGCAATGTTATTGATCCTGACATTTCAGCTTTAGTCATTTTCCTACTGCCATAACATAGCTTTCCTGTGCTTTTTCTATAAATATTTTCATGGCAACGGTTTTGACTAGCTTTCCTCTTTGGTACCTCAACTTGACAAATTTAATTTCAGTACTAGATGGTTGGCTAGGTCTCATCAATTTAAAATTAAAATTGTTAGATTTAACCATAAGTTCTATACTAAAAGTTTCTTCTCTTGCACTTTTTGCTTATGGAACTATCTTCCAGTTTCTTGCTTTCCAATCAACTTTGATCTTCTTAAATTTAAATGCAATGTCAACTCTTATCTTACATCTTCTTAATACCTGTTCTTTTATTGTTCTCTCTTAATGTTTCTTAGACTCTTTCACCCTTGCTTGGGGTGAAATGATTAAAAATAAAAAAGTATCCTTTAACTTTGCAATAAAGCCTTTTTTTTTTTCTATTCTAGCATTCCATCCTGGATGAACCAATTTCTGAAGCTGTTTGCATTGTAGCTGACACTGATAATTGGTAATAATTTTATAACATTCTCTTAAAGAGAAATTATTTTTTATTTTACTGTTATTCACTAATGGTTTATGTTTAATAACTAAAGTTAATTTAAAAGTAAAATATTAGTACGAATTGACATAACTATGTGATAATTTTCACTTAATTTAATTTCTGCAGATATAAATTCTTAAGTGTAAGTTATAAAAATGAAATTTAAAAACCTGAGCAATACATAAATATCCAATTGATTCTTACTTGCTCATTATGAAACCGATTAATACGTTTGTTAGAAGGACTGAAACTTAGTTTCCACTTGTTGGTTTTATTTTAAAATTTTAGGAGTGTTAATATTGCCAGTAGCTGCCATCTTGATAAATGTCCGCTGCCTTGTTCAGCATCTCGCCTTGTATGTGATATGGTAGAATCAGTGTCTGAGCTCTGGAAATTAAAGATGAGTCCAGAATTTGTAAGTATGCGCTCTTTATTGTATTTTTGTGACAGAATCCATTCATAAAGAACAGCTGTTGATTTCAGACATATTTACCAAATTTTTCCATTTGTCATCAAAACTCATTGCACATTGCAGTGTCTTTTGTGATGTGATCTATTCTGCCTTTTCGGTGGGGTCTACAAAAAGTTAAATCTTTCTACTATCTACATTTGTATGTCATTCTTGGGCAGTTGTAAGCATTTAATGATGGCTTACTCTTAGCATGTCAGAAGATTATATAATCTTTGTTTGAATGAGGAAATAAATATGGTTGATTATTGATTTTTTTTTTTCTTGTTCTTTGACTATTGAGCATGTTAATGATAGGAATAGGTTCTGAAAATCATTTTATAATAATTTATTTACTTATTCTGATTTTTCAAAAAATTAAAAGATTTTATATTGAATGTATTTTTATTATCCATATGAATTCAAATGTAAAATGCAATTGCTTATAAAGACAGGAATTAAATATCTTCATTTTAATTGACATTTTCTATGTTTAATAGAAAAAAAAATTGAAAAATTTGGATTCATATTTACACTGATAATTATCAATTGATTCTAATTTCTTTTTATGCATTTTTGTGACACATTATGACACCCTGGTGTTGAAGTGTTGTTATACAAAACACCCAACCCTTATTTTTATACATAGGAAATTTGACCATGATATGTAAACATTATTTTATGTAAATATTTCATTTTTTATTCTATCTCCATAAATGCAATGTACAAATTAGACATTGATTTCTGTTTAAAATCAAATTGATTAAATAAAGGGTTTAGTTCAGAATTACTTTTAGGGTACCCAGATCAATATACACCTGAAGAAGGTTGAAGGGCACAACAAAGATGAGGACAATAGTCTGAATGTAAATAGCATAGACATTTGATTTCCAGATACTGCTACAAAAGATCTCTCTTAAGCAAAGTTTTGTTGTTTATGTATTTGTGTGTATAAATAGGAGATATGAGAGAGAGAGTGAGTTGTGTGTATAAATGTGATAGATATATATCTGATGAAATCTATTTAACAATTGCAAAATGTGTAATCGCATCAATAAAACAGTTTTCTACTTTGTCAAATTTATCAAAAATTGTTAGATGATATCTTTGGCTTAGATTTAAAAATAAGAACAGCTATTATCTCAGTATCTGCTTTCACTTGTCAATTAGAAATGCCTTGATTAGAAATGAGGTGCACATAAACAGTAGCTTCATCTGCTCTGATAGCCGATACTGTATATTAATTATTAAATGACTGTTGCTCACTGGTTTCAAGCTAGACTGAAAATATAACACATAAGTTGGATCAGTAATTTACCTTCAGTTTTAAAACTATCCTTGTTATATTTGAAACTATTTAACACTGACAATATGATTTGTTTAGCTTTCTCTACCAGACAATTTTAAGGGATGGCAGTAACCATGAAAATATTGTTAACCAGTGATTAGCAGACAAATGTGTTTTTTTAATTAATATTTCAGAACATTATTGAGTGATTCTTGTTGTTTATTTGCAAGAATGCAACCCACAACAAAGAAAAAAGCGAAAGGTTTTTAAATAGAAAATATTTTTATTTTCATGTTTTTACAACTAAATTTTTCTCAACGTGTATGAGTTAAAGTTCCTTGTTTGTAGTTGTTTAAGATAAAAAGAAATGTGATTTCTTTAGGTGTATGGGGGAGAAAAAAAGAGGCAAGATAGAAAGTGAGGAGCAAAGTGTAAGTGTCACATAGCTTGGTGAGGAAGATGGGTTAATAAGTGCCATTGTGAACTGCTGTTGTATGTTGCCATCTCTATCTTCTTACTGACTTGTCTGGTCTATAAACCTTGCTCCTATACTCTTCAAAGGGATCATGAAGCATGTTTTTTTTTATTGTTGGCGGGAATGTGACCTGTTGGTTGAAAAATGTTAAATATTTACTTTCAAAGGATTAATTTATTAACCGGAAGGATGAGTGAATCCTCAGACTTGGAAACCTTGCTGTTTATTTCTGTCTTCACCCAACAATGTGAATAAGTAAAATACTGAGTAGGAATCACACTTTTACTGCAAGCATGTTTACATTTAGATCTTCATCTTTCATGCTACAATTTGAATTGTACACTAATTTGAAAGTCTTTGCCTTTTATTAACTTACTGCTGTGGTTGTTAGCATTTGAAAACAGAAATAAAATAACTAATCACCTAAATGCAAAACCATTGACAACATTAGTCTTTTATTATGTTGCATTTTACATTACCTATTTCTTTTGTCATTACAGTGTATGATGCATCTAGAAGATCGCCTTCAAGAGATTTACTTCAAGAGTATGATGTTGGTAGAATATGCTCATGGTAACAACAAACCTTGCATGAAAGAGCTGACAACAATGCTTGGGTAAGGGCTCTTGTTTTGGTAGACAAATATTGATGCTTAAAAATCTGAAAATTGGTGGCATGATTTAAGAACTTGTCTCCACTATTTTAAATCCTGAAGTTAGTTAAAACACATACTGATTGAAATGTTGAATTTAAAAGAATAGTATATCTAAGGTGACCATTTGTGGTTATAACCAGTGGTGGCATCCTACCAGTTTGCACTAACCAATTCTTAAAATTATAAAAGCTTAGCGAACTGGCTGTTGTATTATCCAAAAATAATCTTAATAACTGATGGTCTAGGTAAAATATTAGTTATGCTATGTTTGCGCCTAGTGAAACTCTAATAAACATTTTGAAGTTAAAAATGTGGCAAATCTTCTAGTCATATATTTGATAGGTCTTCCATTGGATCTTTGGGACTGCAGTGATTCAGTTTGAATGTGGCTAAGAAACCATAACACAGCTGATAACATAAGAGTCAAAAAGCATCATTTCTGAATAGAAATAGAACAGAATTTCAATCTGTGTATATTTTAATAGATAAATGTTT
Source organism: Acanthosepion pharaonis (assembly GCA_903632075.3). Classification (NCBI taxonomy): domain Eukaryota; kingdom Metazoa; phylum Mollusca; class Cephalopoda; order Sepiida; family Sepiidae; genus Acanthosepion; species Acanthosepion pharaonis. The sequence goes on along the minus strand of CAHIKZ030004929.1, from coordinate 30,909 downwards.
TCTATTATCAAAATGGTTTAATTCTTTTTGATACTATAAAGTTATTTGTTTTCATTCTTAGATTGAAAAAAAACAATAGAATACATTCATAAAGATTACCTGCCTTTATAGAACCAGTTCTTGGAAATTTGGGATTCCACCATTGGTTATAACTCTAGAATAATATATGATTATTATCTTTACATTTGTCCCAATTATTTGTTTTAATTAATAAATTTTAATATAATTAAAGTGCTTTGCTCTATCTAAACCAGCTTTAAACATTTTTAAGTTGGTAGTATAGATTTGTTAATGCACTTGAGCTATTTGTGTTATTTATATTTGTAATTTGGAGGCTTATGGCTCTTTTGTTGAAACTCAGGTTCTCGTACAATCACCAAAGTTAAGCAACATTGAGCCTGGTCACTATCTAGATGGGTGACCACTTGGGAATACTACATGCTGTAATCTTGGATGTGCGTGTGGTGTTATGGATAACGGCTCAGAAATCTGAGAGCCAAATTCCACTTCCAGTTACATACAAAAAAATCCTTGGGAGAGGTATGAATCCACATCTTCTCAGTATCCCCTGCACCCTGTAATGGATAGCGGCTCGGATTGAGGAATTGGAGAGCTGAGTTTGAATTCCATTCGAATCTATTACATTCACTTACATGCTAATACCCTTGGGAAAGGTATGAATCTTCTTCTTCTCCCTCCAGCTATGGATAAATAGCAGGCCAGACTGGGTTCTATAGCCTTGGATAGCAACTGGTCTACCACAGAAAGAAATGGCAACCTACTGCTGGGGAGAAAATCTGCCTCGTCAGTCATGTATCAAAATATACATGATCATCTAAGTGTGTATCAGGCATGGCACATAACTGACTGATCAGTAAATCGTTATGTCCAAAAAATTCTTACAATCTAAAAATATTTTCTGGCTTTAAATAACCTGTAATAGGTTGATAAAGCATAAAAACAAATCAGTCTTGTGACCTGGTGGCACTTATCTCCAGTGAGTAACTTTTCCAGTGTTGTTTTCTCAGTTGACTTCCAGCTTTATCTTTATCTTTGTGTGTGTGTCTGTGCATATTTAGAAGTGAAAATTATGTATGTGTTTTTTCAGTGGCCAAGTGTCAGATTAAACAAATGCACCACCATAAAACTGTTGACATTTTAATCTCTTGGTTATCACTATTATAATCAAACAAAATCAGTGGCATAAAAGCTTGAATGTGGATTATATTCCCAATTACATGGATTTGAAAAATATTTTTTGGTGAAATTAAACAAAATGATCACCAAATTTTTTGTTTGTTTACTAACTAAAATTTATGGCAAAGAATAAATATCATGTGTCTGTCTGCGTTTTGAGTAGTTTGAAATTTTCTGATGATTGAAATGATGATGATGAACAATGAATATTCAGTTTTGCCTGTCCTGGATATGACAACAAACTACATTCGGCAGCAAAGCCTCTGATTGGGAGATTGGAAGTTTTGAGGAACATGGAACCACCTCTTAATTGCTGTTGTTTCCAGATCCAATCTGATCTGGGGTAGTAGCACCTGTTAGGTTCCCAGCTATGTGCAAATACTGAACTCCCAGACTAAAATCAAAACATGAGTTATAAGTAAGATATATTTTTATAATAAAAATTCCAGCAATAGATTTTTATAAAAAAAAAATTACTCACAATACATTTTTATAGTAGAATGACCAACAATACATTTTTATAGTAGAATGACCAACAATACATTTTTATAGTAGAATGACCAACAATACATTTTTATAGTAGAATGACCAACAATACATTTTTATAGTAGAATGACCAACAATACATTTTTATAGTAGAATGACCAACAATACATTTTTATACTAGACTCACCAACAATACATTTTTATACTAGACTCACCAACAATACATTTTTATACTAGACTCACCAACAATACATTTTTATACTAGACTCACCAACAATACATTTTTATACTAGACTCACCAACAATACATTTTTTATACTAGACTCACCAACAATACATTTTTATACTAGACTCACCAACAATACATTTTTATACTAGACTCACCAACAATACATTTTTATACTAGACTCACCAACAATACATTTTTATACTAGACTCACCAACAATACATTTTTATACTAGACTCATCAACAATACATTTTATAGCAAAACTGAAGAGATGACATACATTGTCAAAAAAATTGCAATTATTAATCTCATTTCTTGTAAGGAGAAACAGGCTTTCATTCATCATTTGATTTTGTAAGATTTGGTTAAAAAAATGCAGCTTTAGTAATTATAATTTAATCATGAAATAATGTCATTCTCTTTAATTAATTATAAAGTTTGAATTATATAACCCAAATGGGTTGATATGCTGCTAACCAAAACAGCCAAACTAAATCAGATTTTTGTGTAAAGTTTTCCCAGCATTCTCTTTATCAATGGGGAACATTTCTGCAATCATTTTAACTGATTAGTCTGTCTATTTTTTTCTTTTTTAAATACCTCTTCTGTTTTTGTCATGTACCTAGGCATCTGCATCCATTCATTAAGTTTGATATCCTCTTGAACTTCACTTGAATATTGTGCCTATGACATATATTTTTCCTTTATAAACTTTAGTTACCATATAGATGAACTTGGTAGCCATTTTGTTTGCCACCAAAAATTTCAAATTGATATGTTGATTGATTTTTGAAATTGCTATTATTACAACACCAGAAAAACCTATTTCAAGTAATGGGGACAGAAAACTGATGACACAAGTGTTTGTCTATTGGTCAGTGTATACCATGTGGTTCCTGCATGCTGTGGTCAGGCTCAATATTTAATAACCACACCTTGTATATTACATTTGTTTAAGTAAGTGTATGTATTGAGTAGTGAAAAAATTTCTAGTTGCTAGAATATACATGTAGAAAACTTCACTTTTTCTTGCACAGTTACACAATAGTGAGTTTTCAGTGTAGGTCTTCTCTGTGCCATGTCCCTTCAGAACTTGGGTGATCATGGCTCTCCACAATTTCTTGTCCTTTGTAGATTTTAGTAAAGTTTGTCTTTTTTGCTATATCTCTGAATCTATGTTCTGCTAACCATTTACTCAAGCTCATTATATAGGTCATTTTCTGCTTGTCTTCAATATGTTCTGTGGGTGTTAAATTCTCCAAGTCCTCTTTCTTCATTATGTGCTCCAGATATGTCAACTGTTTTCTGATTCTAAGTATAAGTGCCTTTTTGTTTCCATTTTCCTTGAAACCTCTGCAGTACTCACATGTTCAGTCCATTCTGTAGAACTACATTTATGTTGCTTCAAGTTTTTTCTTCATCTGTGAGGAGATTGTCCAGCATCCACTACCATATAAGAGGACTGATATTATATCAGTTCAGTACTCTTTGATTTTAACAAAATGTTCTTGTTTCTTAATACTCTGATTAACTTTTGGAAAGCCACTTTTTCTATTCCAATGCATCAATGTAGATACATACATACATATATATATTAACTAACTTTCAAAATTATTTACCACACTTGTTTTTATATTATCATTATCATATATTATTGATATTGTTATGTATTTTGTTACAGGTTTGATGCCAGTGACATGACACTATTATTAGCTGTAGCATCTACTCATTCCAGTCAAGCTGTATGAAGGAAGCCTATGTACTTTGGTACTCAGTCTGGTGGGGATATGGCTAGACCGCCAGGCCAGGAAGGTCAGACAGTAGGAGTGGTCAGCTGTTGTTACCCTGCTGTGCTGGACCTCGGAGAAGGTGGAATGTGCTCTTTCAATGGATTTTGGCTACTATTGCTCTCCTGGTTGTACAAAATGCTAAGCAAGCCAACATTCACTATCATCATTGTCAATTAACTATGAAGAATGAGGAAGAAAAGAAAAAAATATTGGCTGTTAAAAATTACAAAAACCAAAAAAAAGAAAATGGTAAAAGAAAGCTTGGCTTTTTTTGCCTCCTGTTAATAGCCGAGTCAGCCAACTTGAATTGTTAAGGGTTATTTGTGTCCACAGACATTTGTGTGTTTAAGAATTATGCTGCATATTATTTTTTTTTATTTTTATTTTTTTTTTTTAAAAGCTAATTTTTTCACCATCACCATAACTAATGACTTTGTTTTTATTTATTTAATTTTTACAGGGGTCTCAAGATAAATGTTAAAATTAAAAAAATGGTTAGTATACCATTGCTTCTTTCATCCACCCACCTTCACAGGCACCAGCTTCAAATACTAAGTTTTGAATATTTAGCATTGACTTATCCAAACTGTTTTGCGGATGATTTTAGTTGATATAAATCACTGACACTTAAATTGTTGAGAAGGCCAATACCTAAGTTGCACATTTTTTCACACAGCATAGCACAATGATATTTAGACGAGCCTGTCATTTGTATTAATAATATGCAATGATTATATAATCAAGATAATAAGACAGCTTTGTTGGAGAAGTTTTAGCTGCCTTGAGTTTTGTGGATTTTGGCTCAACTCTATAACCTATAGGTGTTAGACTCTTCATAATTTTAAAGAATTTCAAAGCAACAAACGGCCATGTTGAAAACAATGGATTAATAACTAGAATGCAATAAGCTCTAGTAACTGAAAACTTGATGTGAAATTTCATTGTTAAGGGACGATCTTATACATTGATGTTTTCATTCTAATGCAATAAAAATAATTAGCACTGGTGGCACCATTTCATTATATATGAAGAAAATATCACCATTTCATTAAATAATTCATATCCATTAAAAAGTATGTTTTTGTTCAAATTGGTTGTTAATTTGGTAATTATTGCGTTATACTAAAATTCTAAAAAACCTGTTTCATAATTTTTTTTTTTTTTAATGGGGAAATGCTGCACATATAATGGTTACTGTAGAGTTTTTCACTATTTATTGTGCTACTGCCACATTTATTGGATTTTGTGAAAATTTGTAAGTTTATGTACTTGGCATTTTTTTTTTTTTTTTTTTTTTTCTGTTATTGATAACATTAGTTTTATTTCATTTTGCCAGCAGACAATCTTCAAATTTTCTCTGTTATTGTAAAAATGATGTCTTGGAAAGACTAATGTTTAATTTTTGTCAAAATGGAATAGATTACACAGCTTTGATTGGTTTGCACTATCATTCTCAAAGTGAATGACAAACGGAATCAAAATATTAGACAAACCTTAATGAAGATTATAACATTAATCTGATTATTTGTCTTCTCTGCAAAATCAGTGATATCCAATTGCTGTAGATAGCAGTTGTGATGAGAATGCTACTACAAACTAATCTTAGTTGCAATGATAGTCCATTCAAAATAAAGAAATTGAGGAAATGGTGTGACTTTTTTAAAAGAAACCATCATAAGTACATATCTTTAATTGTTTTTATTTATTATAAAACTCACTGGCAGCTTTGATGGTACATTTTTTATGCACATCCCAGAAAATGCCACCCTAAAACAAAACAAAAAACCCTGTAAATATAGAAATGAATTTGTTGGTTAGCAGACCTGTGCCAAGTTGGTGAGTTTTTTGCAAATAATTCAACTTCAAGAAAATCAGAGCAAGTGATATACTTTCTCTTTGAGACCAATATTGATAACTCATCTAATGTAAATTCACTGATTTCATTTTGCTTCAATTTCAAACAAATTTTGCTTTATGCGCATCAGATAATTTATTAATACTTGTCTTTTTATGACTAACTTGTTTCTAAAGTCATCTTTACACTCAGTCTCACCTAATCTACAATTTTTTTTTTTTATTTAGGCTGTCATATAATGGCATTCAGCATTTTTGCTTGAAAGACTGGAATTGCACCTGACAAGATAAATGAACTTCATTATAAAGACCATTAATTTTTAAGTTTAAATATACATTTCATACTTCTATAAATCTTTTCATTATAGAGATTCAAGCTCAGGCAAAAAAAAATAAAAAAATAAATATTAAATATGTATAAGGGACCATTCATGTTGTGTCACAAGTCCCATAACCCATTGATAACAAGTCACAGCTATAGCAGCAGTGGTGTGTCTAGGGCAGGAAAGCCTGATGGGTCCCATCTCTTCAGGGACCATTACTGACCATTAGATGTCCTTCGCAATTTACATGTCAGTGTTAATTTTAAGATAACTGAAGAATAACTTTGGTCATATTTTATAACATTTATGCATTTTGGACATTAGAAAAAACCCAAGATTTGTAAATTTTTATGATGAAATTTATTTCAATTCTATTTAAGGTTTTATTTGTAATACAAGAGAATTTCACATTAGTGGTATCAGTATAGCAATAATTTGGTAATCTTAAATCCTAAAAGCTTCCTTGGTTCTCATCTGAAGTGATTTTAGATTAGGATCTCATTTATGGTCGACTTGTGCTGACATAATCTTCCAGATTAGAGCCTGCAATCACTCAAATGATAAGCTTTTTGCTTTTGGCAGGATACAATAGGAACTTCATTATGTTTGATATATATGAGTTGTACCTATTAATGACTTGAAATTGCACTACATCTGGGCCTTCTCAATGTTATTGGATTATACTTGTTACCTTGCATATTCACATTAAACTTAAAATAATTCTTAAGCGTGGACAGTGCAATCTCAACTGTAATAACTAAAAGAAAGTACTCATTTTATTTTTATATCAGTCTACTATACTTGGTCTTTAATAGAACTATAGATGCTTTTATATACTTTTTAAATGCAAGCAAATTTTTTTTTCTGGACATAGTGAATTTCCTGAAGTAAAAATATGAAAAATCCCATTCTGTGATAAAACATTTTTGTCTTGTACATCCATAAGGTAATTTATTTTAACAAGGGAGACTAATCTTCTCATTAGTTTAATGTTGACTTTTATAAAGGAGTGCTGAAATGTTCTTGAAGAATGACCTAGAGGAATGAAACATAAAATCCCACATTCACTCAGCAGTTCAACTCATTTGACATATCATTTCTCAAGTTTCTTTAATGCTTAAAAAATGTTATGTTTGGTCATTGAAATACTAATTTGGAGAAATCGGTTTGGCTGAGAACTTTCTAACACTTGTATTTTGGTTAGAAAACTACTGATATTATATAGCTACATTTGTAGCTTTATTTCATTAGCTATGCTATCATTTTGCAAATACATACAAGCTTATAAGTTTGCAGGTTTTAAAGTTTATAAGATGTCTTAGATTTTTTTTCTTGTTTACATATTCTAAGGTTGTTTTGTTAGATGAATTGTTTTAAACAAGAAATATTTGAAGTGCAAGTTTTTAACTTACTCATTAAGCATTGAATTCTTCTGTCTTGCATCAGACTACAAAGAGAATTTGTTTTCATTATTAATAAATCTTTGAAGAAAAACAAAGTATCATTTCAATTTTTTTTCCTTATTTGAGAAATGTTTTTTTTTTTATTTAATGTTTTTAAATATCAGCCATTTTCAAAATGGGAATTTTTAACATTTTTTCAAATGTCTTTAAATTTGTATCTAATTTTAAAGAAAAGTTAAAATCTTTGTTTTATTAAATTAATATTAATACAACTAAAAAAGTGTGAATTTAACGTATTTCAGGCCAGTATAACTTCTGTCAAAAAGTGCTCAATAGATTACTAGAGTTATAATATTTAATAAATCAAAAGTTCAAGTGACTTAACTGACTGACTCAAGAGCATTGCAATGTAAAACTGGTCAGTTAATCAGATTGAACATCTGTTGGTTTATTACATATTCTATTCAATAAAAAGATTTGTTTTTCAGAAGACTATTAATTAACCATAGTTTAGTAAAGATATTAACAACTTATATTTCAAATTTTCCTTTCAAATGGCTCAGTTTGTTGTATCTAAGCAATCTGTGTGTAACAAAAGTTAATTTGATAAAATTGAACTCTGCTATATTTCTATCACTGCCATTAATGAACTTAGGTTAATTTATGTGTTTATGCAACAAAATCTACTGATTCTTTTCTTTTTCTACCTCAAAGTTTCCAACCTTTAGAAAAACAAAGGATATTTTTGCCTTTTAAACATTTATTTGAAATACAGCAATTTTTATATCTCTATTCAATAAATCTGTTTTAATAATTAACACGTTTTTCTAATTTTATCTTTTTAAGACATGTCTACTAAAATGTTACTTATGTTTATTTAAAAATATTGCTAAGATCCATTAACCACATCTAAAATTTTTCTCTGGTATCAACATTGTTTAATCAGTACTTATGATAAACCTGACTCCAACAACGATGTCTGATTCGATTCATTAAATCTCATAATAATCTTGGCTGTTAAAGAAACTACCAGTTTCAGCCTTATTAAGCCTTATCTATACATTAACTACCAAACTTTTCACTGCTTCATTTAAACATCCCAATTATGCAGAAAGCCAACATGGCAATCATATCAATGCATGCTTGAAAACTTAAAAAAAAAAATTAACTTATTTGATTGTATCTAAAAGCATATTCTTTAATTCATTTTCTATTATAAGTGTTGAGTGAAAGGAAGGCAATCCTGTAACTCGTATTACTTAAATTACATCAAATATTATTGGCCAACTTTTGGAATATATTTCATACAACTACAAAATTTAATGTTACTTCCTTTTCAGTACAAGTCCATTATGTTCATATCTCCTGCTGGAAAATAGGCCTCTGCTGCCAAATTTTATATCTTCAGCAGTCATTTCTTGCCATACTTTAAATAAAAAAGCATTATTTTAATATCTACTGGAAAAAAAAAAACAAACATCTTTTTGTCTTTGTATTCTTTCCATTTCCAGGCATTTCCATTTTTGGTTTTGTCTGGTGGGACTTACCCTTGAATGAAATGAGTTTTTAAATGTCGTTAAAGTATTATTTTGTGATGTTGAATTGTTTTTTGTTAGTTATAATTATTTGACTTCTGCCTCCACATTGCATTGTAACCTGACATTATTTAAATAATTTAAAGAATTATACCTCTTTTGGCTGTGTTATTTATTTTGTATATAAAGTTTTCATATTTGCATACCTTTATTGATAGAATAAATGTTTTACTTTGGATTCTTGAAGTGATATTGATAAGTAATTATTCTTGTTAAATTTCCTTTTTAGTTTCTCCCTCTTACTATTTCCATTGTAGATATTTTTTTGAATTAACTGAAATGTTAAATTACAGATACCAGTTAAAAACTATGCAGTCAATGAGTGGGGGGGGGGAATAATTATTTTTATAAAAATAAGTTGTTAAATAAATTTTGTTTTTTACTGAAACAGTAAGTTTTACAATATGTGAAATCTCAAATAATTTTACCTCCCCTCTCCTCTAGGGAAAGTGTTGAGTTGGAAAAGTCATTTAGTGATAATCCAAAATGTGTTAATTATAATCCATCTAAGAAAAAGAAATATCTGGCTTTGAAATAAATGGCTATATACAAAATAGCATCAAAAAAGCCAGTAACAAGTCTTTTGAATTTAAATTTCCTTTAAAATAATGATTTGGGAGAAGAGGGTTTGGGTGGGGGGTGGAGACATCCTTTAAGATTAGTTAACCTTGTATTTGTATAAATTAATCCATAAAGTAAGGAGACAATTATCTAGCTTGATTGAGATATATATATATATAGATAAAACCTTATTTAATTTTTTTTTTTTTTTTTTTTTTTTTAAACCTAATATTTTGGACAGCTGTCTGGTGCCAAGTTTGTTGTTGGTCTGTTAACTCTGTAGCTATTAGGCTAACAAGAGAAATTACATTTGAAATGTAAAAAATATTAAAAAACATTCAGAAAAATAATTGCCAATATTTGGTGATCCGTTATACAAATACCCAGTCTATTAAATTCATCTTTCATATTGTTTTCCTGTTTTTGCTCAAATATGAAAACTTATGTTCTATTTTAGAACTTATCTTTAACTTTTATTGTTAATAACATTTAACTTATTTTATGGCAAAGTACAACTCCAATTTATGAAAAATTTGTTCATCTGTTATTTTATTGTATATAGCAAAATTGATCAGTTAATTGTATAAATTTTTATTATTAATTTTGTTTATAGGATTCTCTAATTTATAATAAATTTATTAGCATGTCTTCTCTTTCCCTGTTAATATTTTACAAATACATGATACATTCATATTTTTGCAAATTACTTCAATTTTGACCAAGTGATGCAAAACAAGTTCCAATTCTGGTTAGGTTTGTTATATTCCTTTATGTGCAAATATCCTTGGGAAATGTATGAATCCACCTCTTCTCTCCACAGCTATGGGTTAATTACTAGGACATGTATTAGTAAATCATTATTATCCCGCCCCCCAAATTCTGACAATCTAAACATATTTTCTGATTTAAATAACCTGCAAAAAGTTGATTAGTCATAAAAAAAAAACACAATCAATCAGTCTATAATCAATTTAGATTTACCTTTAGAATTTGTTTCCATTAAAAGGAATTTTTTTTTTTTTTTTTTTTTTTTTAAGTTTTTGCACCCAATCCTCTTTTTTAAAGAACCCTTTATTGAAAACATCTCATAACATTGTATCTTTTTAGTAGCCTAATTTCCCCTCCCATTTTATTTTTCACCTGACAATTCTCTATGGACAGAATTTAATTTTAATTGATATCTTTAAAATTTATATCTTTCTCATAAATTATCCTTGAATCATTTTAAAATATTTTTTTACTTGTTGGATATTGCATAGGTAAAAACCTGATTTGTTGTCAGATAAGGGGACAATTTTGATGCATTAATTACATAAGTTTTAAAGTGGACAAAACATTCAGGAAATAGGGGAAAGTATTAACTGCAGCAGAAATTTCTGCATTTGCAGTTTAGCCATAGAACTGTAACTGACTAAAAATCCCGTCATCTGCAGTTAATAAGTTAAAATTAACTAAGCCTGCAACTAATATTTATTATATTTTTGCCCCACGTTTTTTTTAAATTTAAGGTAGAAATAAGTATCTGTAAGTAAATACCCTGACCAACCAACAAAATCTCACATCACAAAAGGTAATATTTTTTTAATTAAGTCTTTATTTTTTTTAATTTATATATACTACACTTTTATTTGATTCCACTAAAAGCCACACTTTTCTGAGGCAAGAAATTCTTTTATCACAATTGGTCAACTGAGCCTCAACACAGTTGGTATAAAAATATGGTTCAGAATTATTGGCTTATTTTGCAGTTACTTTTCATTGATATCTTAAATATGTGCAGTTACTTTTTATTTTTTGTACACAGATAAAATAAATTCTGTCTGAGTTTCTGGTATGATGAGTTATTATTTACATTCAAACTATTTTCCTCATTTTTGTTATCAACATACAGTATGCATTATTTAAAGAAATTATTCAATTTGTACAGACCCCATGTAATATTAATGGAGGCACTTGGAAAAGCTCAATAAAAAATTGGCATAGATTGTTACACTGATGTAGATACATAAAGCGATTTCTTTCAAGCTTATCAATACTGACATCAGTTAGTCTCAGGAGAACAGAAAGGATAGTACATCCCATATGGTGATAAAGATGAGGAAAATAGTCCAAATGTAAATAAAAAATAACTTTATTTTTTAATTGCAACTTGTACATTTAGTAGTGGTAGTAATTTATTGAGTGGAAATCAGTTTTAGTAATTGGGCTTTACTGACTTGATACTCATTGTTCTGATGTTGTTTCAGCTGGCGAATTTTCTGATTTTCATCAGGTGATAAATCACTGTTCTATGTAAGGGCATGTTTACAAAAAAAAACAGCCAAAGAATTACTGTCCTTCTCAAACTTTACAATGGTGTATTGCTTCAACAATTAGTCTTCTACAATTTATAGGAATATGATTTGTCTTGTCTGAAAACTATTTTTGTTTATTTTCCTTGATTTGTACAATATGGTGATATGGGTTAACCGTTTCTTTTCTCCTGATAAGACAAAATATAAATTATTCATATGTTTATGCCTTTCAAACTTTTAAAACAGTTATTTAATGTTTGCTTTTGGGAGACTTTGAAATAGAATTCTCAGTGTTAAAAATGGTATGGACTGAGTTGTAATCTTTGTAAGTGAAAATTTCATGACAGTAACTTAACATGAATAGTATATGGGTCTTTGATAAATCTACATCTCCCTGCTCCCCAATGAAATCCAAGTGGACTGGAATCATGTTATGTGTCCTGTAACCCATTAAGGTTATAGGCGACTACACGTATTACTGCCATAGCAGCATTGGTGTATCTAGGACAAGATAACCTGATGAAACTCCTCTCTCTTCAGGCGGAATCATAACTTTAAAAAAAAAAATGTTTCATGCCTCATCACTTTTCCTTCCATATTTAAAAAAACCAAAAAGTCAAGTTGTTTGTGACCAAAAATTAAAGCTATAAACAAAAGTGGCCACATGTTCTTAGGAACTTCTGCAGATATAATTTGGTGGTATTAATGTGCCAGCCTGAATTTCAGATTACCATTGTTGATATTAAGGTTACATTACATGAATTTAATCATTTAAAAAAAGCAAACAAAGCAATTTTTTCTTTTATGTTGACAGCATTTTTTTTTTTTTTTTTTTTTGAGAATTGGTATGGCCTTTGACCCTAATGCCTTTCTTCTGAGAGGTGAGCAGAAGGAAGGTTTTTTATTTTTATTGCCATTGATTATATATATAATATATATATATATATATAAAAAAGGAACTATTCTGATGCACATTGTATTTCCATTGCAATTTATGCAAGTTTGCATGTAATCCTATTATTTAAGTAATCCTGTTCCTGTGTAATAAAAATGTACATATATTGTGCTTCAAAAGTCCCACATCATAGGAAAATATTTAAATTATCTGTTGAAATTGTTTGCCTTTTAACTTGTAAGCACTTTTGAATTGGCTTATTATAGGAACTTTAAACTCTTATTACAGAATCAATTCTGATGTCTGCACTTGAATATTATCGCCTCTTTTAAGGCATGAATTATTCTCAGTTGATTTTTGTAGACAACCAATTTTAGATGACCCAAGAGGGTGGAGAAATAAGTAATCAAGAAAAAATTGTTAAATAAAATAAGGAAAATACAGTCTATGGTGCAGGACTTCCGAGACATCTTGTACATATGTGTATTTCTACCATCTCTTCATACCTTCAACACATACACACCCACATATATATTTAAAAGGATTACTGAAAAAAAAATACTTTAGCAACCCATATGCAAAAACAAAGTTTGAAAACCTATCAAACATTTTTTTTTCTCTCTTAATGGATACTTTGGGAGGATTTATTTATTTTTTTTTAATGTGAATAAAAAAACTTTTTATCTCATTTTGACACAGTTGTTTTATAATATATTCTGCCATCGATCAGCAGGGTTTATTGGAGTGAATAGAAAAATAATGTTAAAAAGGCTCCTCTTTCCATTAGAAATTATGGTTGGAGGTTGTAAATTTTTTTTTTTTTTTTTTTAAAGCTTTGTCAGGTGCCAGAGGCAAAAAAAAATTACTTTTTTATATTTGCACATTTTGTGCTTAAATGAAATCCTTCAAAAATAAAACCTTTATTTCTTTTTGCTTGTGCAATGTTCTTACATGCATAATGTTATGGTGGTGGTGACAGTTTGTTAAATTTAGTCCATTGATTTTTATTTACTTGTATATTGTTATAATGTAATCAGGCTGACTGTTGTTACCATTCTGTCTACCTTGTTGGCCATTTGTGGGTCTGATTGTAGCGGATATTCTAGGTGCCCTCTTGTGCATTTTGCTTTCTGTCTTGAATGTGTAAAAAAACAAACAAAACAAAACAAAAAAACCCACAAATTTTGTTGTAATCTGAATTCAGCTATAACATGGATTTTATATATATATATATATATAAATATATATATAATATTCAGTGATTGGGTACAGAAAGTTAATATTTTCAAAATTAAAAAAAGATGTACAGAGGCAGAATTTAATCAGTTTGTGTGATGAGGTTATTGTTTTTGTCAGAAAAAAATTGTAATTCTGAAAGAGAGGATTGTTCATTTTGTTGTTTTAATTGTAATTTTCATTATTTTATATATATACCATTATGGGTTGGTGTGTAAATAAAAAGTGGAAGTGGGGTTAATTTGTTTTCATTTTTCAGAGTATAATTTAAAAATAAAGCTATTCATTTTAACATTTAGCACTTGACATCATTTATAAATATTACTTCCCCCTTTACTGTATATGGATTCCTCCTCAAAATAGTGTTTGATATATTCTGTATATTTGAAATTGCAGTAGCCTGGCTCTCAGTTTCAGTCAAGATTGCTTTAGGTGTTGCCATAGAAGAATATGACTAGACAACCAAGAAATTCAAATTCAAATTGCATTGGCAAGACTAATATTTTGCTTGATAAAAATATTCACCTCCAGCATGCTAAAGGTTAAGCTACTTAGTCACTTTCTGTATCCCCCTCTACAGCCATACATATGTAAGTAGGTGTTTGAGTTTTGATGGAGATCAGGTTACAAAAAAAAAAAAGTATCTATTAAATGAATTTGCTACTGATTACATATACATTTGAAAATTGCTTCATGTTAGGTAGGGCACATCTATTATTACATCTTAATTTCATCATCAGTTAGAGCACCCAATGAATGGATATAAATGAGTGAACATTTTATTGTTGTCATATTTCTCGGAATCTTGTGCCTTGTGAGTGGATATCCTTGTCGGAGTATCATGTTAACCTAACTCCTTAAACCATTAATTGTGAATAAGTTTTATGCAGATTTGACTGTGCCTGTGAACAGTAGGATTGGTCATTGGCTTGAATTATGCCAGTTTGACCGTTCTCTAAAATTGTATGGATGCGTGAGTAGAAGCTCAAACTTGGCCAATAAATTCAGGTCAAATGTAAAGGAAAGAGTTAAAAGGGGAAAAAAAAAAAAAAAAAGCAACTGTCATTATTTATTGAGGATTTTTTTTTCTTTTCTTAATTTATATTTATTTTTTGTTTCTGGATCAATAAAAAAAAAAAAAAAAATATATCCAGGGAAGAAAAAGCTATAAACTGTTTCTTTTTGTTTTTAATTTTGAAAATTGCTCAGTAATTTATCTTGCTGTAATATTTTTTTATTCCCTCTATTGTGTATATTATTTAGATTTAAAAAAAAAAAAAAAAAATTGTAAAGTGGAAAATTGCATAGTGGATTGAATGTTTTATTTTCACTTGCTTGAGTATTTCTCAAAAGAAAACAAAACCCAACTATTATTGATGCTTATTTATGAATGTATCTATAGATATGCAATCTGTTTTCTTACTAACCATGAATTCATTAATTTGCTGCGATGAATAATAACCAATTTTTTTTTTTTTTTTTTTAATGTTTGGAACTCTTGCCATAAAGATAAGAATTATTCAATCTCTTAGTCTTGATGTATTCATGTCTAATGTATTCTTCAAATACAAGTTGCATTATAAAGTACTGAATGAAAACTACACAGTCACTCACACTTCTTATAACATTAGCTGCTGAAAGGAAAAAACAAAAAGAAAAAACAGTTAGCTTCAAGAACCATGGATAATGAATATGAATTCAAGTGCTCCATAAGTGTGATCTTGTGTCAGACATAGAAATATCTATACTTAATTTTATTTATAAGACTGGATATTTATTACATGTTCTTATATTTCTTCCCTTTCTGTGTGCATTTTAAGTATTAAAAAGTTTAATGGCAGAAGCTATGGTGTATAAGAGTTGGTTGTTGAACAAGTATCCTGTTCTTAACCTTTAGCATTCTGCATTTGTTTTCAAGGCCTCTCATTTGCAGTAGCCCTGTTGGTGAATTCAGTCAAGGTCATTCATTGTTATGAGCATGGCTTAACACAACTTTGAAATACAAACTATCATTTGACAATCCATCTTCTGGAATGACAGGATAAACTTTCTGCTCATTGAGTGAAGTTGTCTACAGAGTTAGAAATTTTAATAGAAGAGGTACAAATGCTTCCTAGAGAATGTCTTATTACGTAAATGGTTAATCTGGCAAAATAATGTTTGCATAAATCATCAAAAAACTAATGATAAAACTGTTTAAATTAAAATCTTTAATCTTTTGGACAATATATTTAAAAAAAAAAAAAAAAAAATATAGTCATAGGAAGTATCATATCTATAAGAGCCATTTATCATAATGCTGGTAGATTTGTTCTGTTTTCTTGTTCTACAATGTCTGGTAGAGTCTCTGGTGTTTTCAGTTTGAACACAACGGGGATCTCTTTCAGTTTAGGATTAGTTCTTTGCAAAGCCCGGATCCACATGACAAGAGAATCTTTTGAAGCAGTTCCTGTGATACACATGGCCAGCACTGTACCATCAGATTGCTCATGGATACTGGGAGGTATATAAAGACCTTTTGGTTTCTCCTCTTCAGTAAATACATCCCAGGTGAAGAGCTCTGAGAAGGAAAGGAAAAGAAAAAAGGTAAACTCATAAAATGCTGAGTATGATTGTAATCATTTCAATAATACAACTAAAATTAGCAAAACACAGAATTATGAATTTGTTTATTATATATATATATATATATATAAATAAAGAAAAGAATACTGAACTGCTATGTAATATCAGTCTTGGTGAATGTTGAACAATTTCCCTCTGTCCATAGTATTCTCAGTATCCTTCTGTAGAACATTTCTCTTGCTTCAAGAGAAATGTTCTACAGAAGGATACTGAGAATACTATGGACAGAGCATGGGAACTGAAGTTTTAAGGAAAATGGAAACACAAAGGACACTTAGAATGAGAAGCACAAAGGATACTTAGAATGAGAAGCAGTTGAAATTTCTGACGTAATGAGGAAAGCAAGCTGACTGACATTCACAAGGCATTGAAGGCAAGAAGAAAAAAAAGTGACCAACTTAACAAGATTGTGTAACTGGATAGAAAAACAATTATGGGGAGGGATGGTGAAAAGATGTTTTATTAAGAATTACAAGAAATAGGAAGTTGTGCAGAGCCAAGATTGCTCACATCTAGAAAGGACACGGCCCATAGAAGAGAATTTTGCTTAAAAAAAAAAAATAAAATGCCATAATCTGTATGCAGATATGAAATATGATATTAGAATTTTTTATATGCTTCTATACTTTGGGGACAAACACCAAGCTTATGGCATCATAGTGATCAGTCTAAGGCCAGGTTGAAAAACAAAATATTTTCTTTTACTTAAATCCTACTAAAGTCGTCAAAAATGAAAATGGCTATAAAGTTAGTCCTTTGTGTTTGTGATAGCACTAAATGCTAGTTAGTTTATATTTCCAAACAAGTGTGGACATATAGTAGCATAAATACCTGTTTTGTGGTATATTTTTAGTGTTTTTTTTTTTGGGGGGGTCTGTCAAAACAAAATGGTAGTGCTCAGAAATCCCTTCTTAGTCATTTCCTGTAAATAGCAATTTCCTGTTTTTTCCCAAAATGGGCCAGTACAGCTAGGCAACAATGCTATAAGAATGCAGCGATAAAATGTTAATTATCTGTTTATGCAACCTGTGATATCATTGATAGTATTATTAAAATAAGTGTTGAAACTGATTTACACAATGACACAAAAATTCTGGTGGTATGTGTTAAAAGGAAATGGTTATATACAAATACCAACTACATTTGAACTTGGTATATGTAGGCAAAGTTTCAGCTTTTCTTATCAATGCCCACTGACTTTATTTTACTCCCCCATTTTCCTACTGCTTAGTATTAGTTATTTTTTTTTTTTTTAACAAATCAATCCATCTGGCAATATGAAAAAAAATGATTATTTAGCATTGAAATTTGCAAATGTCATTAAAAATTTTGTTTAAGTATTACATGTGTATAATATATTTTGAAATTCAATAGTCAGGAATTAATGCAAGTGTTACTATGGTGCTATTATACAGGAGGAACAAGTAAAATTTGCAAAATTATTGTGACTGTTAAAACTCACCATACTAGGTTAAAAATGTTAATTGTTGTACATTTCTTTTTAATCGTTTTGTCTCAAGTAAGGCAATTAAGCCACTAAGATGAAGGGGTTTACTGAGTGGAAGAATATAAGAAAAGGAAAAACATTATTCAGGAGTGAGAACAATAAAAGGACAAATTAAGAAGACAGAAAAAACTGTTAGCATAGAACTTACAACTACATCTAGCCATTTCAAGTGTAAAATGATATGACTTTGCTGTTAAATTCATAGTCTAGGTGCTATAGAGGAAAGGTCATCAGAACAATTACCACCAGAGGATTTATATTCAAAATAATTATCATGAGAAGATTGAAAAGGCACAGGGAAGCAGCTATGGTAGAGTGGTGGGAAAGTGACTGAAGTTGACATGCCAGGTGAGGTCGAGACCATTAACATTGCAGATTCTACTTTGGATTTTATCAAGGATCTCTAAATATATAGCAGGGGCACCAGACCAAATGTGGTAGATTCAGATGAGAAAAAATTTCTAGCATGATAGTGAACCAACTTTCCTAGCAGAAGACCTACCAAATGATTCAATATAATCTTTCCACATGTCACCAGAAAATGTTAGCCTGAGAAGGTGGAATGAGTTCCACCACTAGAGATTAGCATCAGCCATAATGATAAAAGTCAGAAAGGGTTCTCTCAGCTGATTAATAAAGAGCAGTTTCATTTTGGAGGTGATAAAATTAACATGCCATTTCTTGCCCCAGTTAATAGATTGAAGTTCTTTTTATTAGGTCAGCTGCCAATTTGATCTTATTGAACTGATCAGACTTACTATGAAGACAGGAGTAAATAATTGTTTCATCAGCACAGATACCGAGTTGAGAAGTGATGACGCAGTAAGGCTGTTGATGAGTAGGTTCAAGCATAGAGCCCTGGTGGATGCAGGCATTAATGCAAAAAGAATGGCTGTTCAAAACAATTTTCATTTTGCAATTTGATAAGAAAGACTGAATCAGTTCAAAAATTCATTCAGAAATACCATAACTTTTCAACTTGTAAAGAAGTCTAGTATGCCAAACCCTGTCAAATGCCTTTGAGATATCCAAAGCAACATTCTTATCTAAAGCTTGATAGACATTTTCAGTAATAATTGTTAATACATCAGTAGTTGACCTAGAGAAGCAAAAGCCATATTGCTTATTTGAAAGAAGACCCTGTGAAGTAAGATGCTTAACCAATTCAGAGTTAATTAGTCTCTAGTACTTTGCCAAAATAAGGTAGAAGACTAATACGCTGATGTAATGATTACATGGTTTGTCTGAGTTCTTAAAGACTAGAACTACACAAAAGGATTTCCAAGACGCAGCAAGGCATTGTAGAATTTAGAGAGAACAGGAGTCAGTTCAGGAGCACATTTCTCATGGACTATTGCAAGGATACCATTAAGTCCACATACGTTGTTGGAATCGAGTTTAGAGATATAGTATACATACAAGTTGTTTATGTAAGCTGTGATATCACAAGTAGGATAGATTAAACAAATATTTCAAAATTTCTGTTTATAATCCTTCAAATAGAAAATATTGACAGTAGGGAAGACTAAAGAATTTCAATTGATGATTGCAGTTGAATCCAGGATATGTGAGCAAAATTTCAGCTTTACTTATCAATGCCCACTGGCTTTACTGCCATGCTATCATTCCCTTATTTAGCATTAGTTAGTCTTTTTGAACAAATGAACAAAACATTTTAAGTATTTATGATAGTAGAAGCAAAATGTTATGATTGGAAATGAAAATCTTTGAATCAGGAATATCGTTGATTAAAATTAGAACAAGATAGATCCAAAGATAGAGTCCTGGGTAGACTTGCAAAAAAGATCTAGAAGAGTAGCCATTCAAGACAACTTTCATTTTGCTATTTGATAAGACTGAATCAGTTTTGTTTGAAAATCTAACACTAAATTTGTTTGACTAAATCTAGCACTTTATCTTAATGCTGTGCACGGAAAAAAATCAAAAAGGGAATTGTTAGTACTCAGGAATTAATGAAAATATTAGAAATAAAATAAGTCTACTAGATATATAATAATTAGATAACTAAAATTAAAGCAAAATTATTTTATGATTTAGACTACTTAACAGTTACTGCAAGATCCTAATAGAAGTTGCAAGAACAAAAGAATGTTTTATTTTAGTTCCATTGGATTCACTACAAGAATGGTAATTACCTTCATCTTCATCTGGTTCTTCTGATTTAGGATATTTTATTTTATCTGGTTCTGCAAAGAGAACAAAATACGTCTGGGAGATTTCCCTTGTCCATACTGTGAAGCCACCTTCGACTGTTAGGGGAGAAGTTGTTGGGTGCAATGCCAGCAAATCCCGTTGAGAAGGACTCTGTGCACTTGCAATAAATGTATTTTCTTGGGATCCTTTTCAGTGTCTTCCGTCTGTCAAAATATTCAGAGAAAACAATAAGTTTTTCCACCTTACTGTATCGTAAAACATTTTCCTGTAGTAAGAAAAGAAGTGGTCAGGAGTGGGGTTGTGGAGTATCTTCTTTGTTATTTCACACAAAACTGCAGGAAAATGAAGAATGCATTTTTATCTAGTGTGAGATGTAGAAAAATGTTTTAGTTTTTAACTGACTGTACATCTCATATTCTAAGCTAAACTCTGGTTTAAGCTTAATTACACTTTATATCCCAGTTGACCTGAAGCATAAGAAGATCAAGTTTTAAGAGGGGGGAAAAAAAAAAAAAGAAGAATTCTATATTAATGTTCACAGTGTTGTGAACAGAGGTGATTTTTAGTAGCATATTGAATAAAACATTAATACTTTTTGAAACATAGCCATTGAACATTCAGTAATAATTTGTCATTTGTCTGAGAAAATTCAAAATTTCAATATCTTTTCCAAAAGGGTAAATTTTTGTTTTTAAATTAAAATTTGAAAGATTCTGGGTGTGAAAAGAAATTACAGTTTATATTTGTTTGCTTATGGAATAATATCAGAATAAAATACTTTTTTCTCTTTTGTTAAAAAAGACTGCTTTTAACTTATCAATTTTATATATATTTTATAATTGAATTGAAATGTTTTAATGTGATTTATTAGAGACATAAAAAAGTAAAAAAAAAAAAAAACCAAAAAAGACCTGGTTTTCAAACTTTTACACATGCTTAATATTTGCTATTATTGAAATTTGAGACTGGCTTCAAATATTGGATGTAGGTATAAATATACTGCATTAATATTTATCAATCAATTTGTAAGAACAAATTTATAGGGAGAGATTGGCATAACAATCTTTTCAAGTAGGGAGTGCTTGTCTATCTTGGAAAATGAGCATTTTAAATTCTGAATTTTTCCTGTGTTTGAACATTAGCTTCTGGTATCCATAGTAAATATGTAATTCAGCCACGAAGCCAGTTAGTTATATTGTATTTACCTAGGTAATAATTTAGAAATCTTCAGAATATTAACAAATAAAGGGAGGTAATTTGGAAAAGAAAAAGTCTAACCCAGTAGACAGAGATTTCATTCTTCAGATCTACGCCCATTCTCCTGAGTGCTATCACAGCCAATTGAGTGGGGTCCACTGGAAGTTGGAGGGAATTGGATAAGGATTAAGATTTTTTCATCTTTGGCATCCAGTACATCATTCGCTGATATTTGCGAAAAACGTGGGTCTTTAAACCAAATACTTCAGACAGCATAATTCCAAAGTTGTTGTCTGGGATCACAGCTGAAATAAACAAATATGTCATATGAAGAATTACACAAAATGGCAAAATATTTTCTTTTTTATAATTCATAACATCCTTCTAATGGTAGAAAAAAAACTCTCTTTAAACTGAGAATTCTTGAAGACTACAGAAATGGATTTTGACAGATTCCTCAGAGAATGACTATTTGGCAAAAGTGTTAATATATGCTTAACAAAAGAGATCAACCAAACTTACACTTTTCAGGAGGTGGATTGGTTGATTTAACAACATGTCAGTCTATTTAATATCAAAATCAGTTTCTCTTTTTTATTGCATTTATTTGGTTTGAGAATAGATACTGGTCACATTTGAATTTATAAGCAATTTAGTTGGTGGCTTTTTTGTTGGGACCTTATTTCTCTGAAGGGGATATAGTCAGCATATTCAAGACCCTACTGACAGGACAATCAGGACATTGGCTTTACTGCTTAGTAAGGTGTTTGTATCCTTTAATCATTTCAAGCAAGGTAATAAAGACACTAGGAAGCAATAGGTTACTGAGTGTTAGAGAATATGAGAAAAACTACTATTGAAGAGAGACGACAATAAAAGAACAAGAATTAAGAAGACAGAAGATTATGATTGACATTGCATTTAAACTTTTGAAGATGAAAGTTGACTTGGAAGCAAGAAGCCGAAAGAGAGTTAGACAAGTGCGAAGTGTGAGAGAAGAAACTGTTAGCATAGAACTTACTGTTAGATCTAGAAATTTATACTCTAAATGATGAGACCTTGCCTCCACTTAAATTTATAAAGTCTAGGTACCATAGTGGAAAATAATATTTATTTTGCAAATACAAAAATGTGGCACAAGGCCAAAAGCAGGGATAGGGGAAGGCTGGTCATCAATTGGTCTTATCTTAAACTTAGCTAGCCACAATTACTTACCATTCTTACTACAGCCACCATAATACTGCAAAGTCTCTATGAAGTCCTAACTAGTTCCCATATGCACAATTTGTCTGGAGGTTGAGATCAGCAATAAAAATAACAACATTTAAAAATGAAACCCCAATGAATATTTATAATGATTACAATTTATAGTGGAAAGTTCATCAGAACAATTACCATGAAAGTTAGTAAAGGCATAGGGAAGCTACATTAGAGTGGTGCAGAAGGGACTGAATCTGAGATGCCAGGTCAGGATCAATAATATTGCAGATTCTTCTTTGGATTTTATCAAGAATCTCTAAATATATTGCAGGAACACCAGACTAGATGTGGCAGCAATATTCAAAGCAAGAATGAATGGTAGACTTATAAATACATAAGATAGATTCTGGCAAGAAAAACTTTCTTGCATGACAGTGAACCAAGTTTCTTAGCTGCAGATTTAGTAATTGGTTCAATATAATCTTTCCACTTAATGTCAGCTGACAACATCAGTCCAAGAAAGCAGGAGGAGTCACTCTCCTGGAGGTTAGCATCAACCATGCTGATGGAAGTTAAAAAGGTTCTCCCAGATGATTAAAAGAGAGCAGTTTCTTTTTTGAGGTGTTAAAATTAACAAGCTATTTCTTGCCACATTTAACATCAAATTGTAGGTAATTTTTGAGATCAGCTGCCAATTTGACCTTATCAAAATGATCAGACTTACTATTAAGACAGGAGTGTATCATCAACATAGTTACCAAGGTGAGAACTGATGTCATCAGGAAGGTCATTTTAGAAAATTATAAACACTGGGGAACACCCGCATTTATGCAAAAAGATCTAGATTAGTGTCTATTCAAGACAACTTTCATTTTGAAATTTGATAAGAAATACTGAATCAATTCAAAAATTTGTCCAGAAATGTCATAACCTTTTGAGATCTCTTTATTTAATCTATAGTTACCTGTCAAAATTGATGGCCGGTTGTCACATTCACAATGTTTCTGAGATAAGGAATTATTATTTACATTGTTTATACAACTTGGACTATAGTTCTCTTCTTGTTTCTTACATTCACATCTCTGAGATGAGGAGTTAATAGCACCTGAACATTGATAAGCAAGTAAAAAAAAAAAAAAAAAAAATTACCATGACTTTCTAAAAACAAACATTTCTAAGATAATTTCATTCATTTTTGAAGAAGTTCTGAAAGTTTCATTAAAATTATTATTTGATTTTTGCAAGAATTTCCAAATTAATATGTTTTTCAACGATAAGAAAAAAACTAATGAATGCTAAATACGTGACGGCTGACGTAACCCCCCCCCCCAAACAAGATTTTTAACCAAAATTTCGAACGTGCTAGAAAGGATTATTAAATTAAAAAATTAAAAATAATAATAAAAAAAATACTTTGGTCTTTCCTCTTAATAATAACAAACATTTTGTTTTTATTAAGTTTGGGGACTTTTTTCACCGTGCTATGCTGTTTTTTCGGCGAATTATTGAACATTTTGATTGCGCGGAAAGAGTGGGGTAAGAAGACACTACTTGGTTTCAGTGAGAAAATGAAAGAAAGAATAGAAGGAAGCTAGGAGCGTTTAATGGCTGTTCAGGGAAATGGAAAAAAGTTGTCAATTTCAAATATTTTCATTTGTACCCACTTAACGATCAGCATTCATAATTTATGATTTGTTATTGCAATATTTTGTTGGCGTTCTTGCTCAAATATTTAAAAATGTGACAGTGGAATTTCTACGGATATTTTATTGTTGTAGAACTCGTCATGAGTTTATTAAATCATTTAACTTAAGAATTAAGATTATTCATCAGAAAATTAAAATATGAAAACTGTGAAATTTTCACGGGTCTTTTTAGTTTATAAATTAATCTAAAAAACTAATCAGTTAAAGGGAGGTAACCCCCCAAAATTTGTTTATTTTTAAATTAACTTACGCTATGAGATTATATCTTAGTTCATTAAAATTCTTAATTTTTTTCAAGATGAAATGTCCTATATATCATAACTGACCAGTTACTCGTATAAAAAACGCTGATAGCTCAAAATGAACAAAAAAAGGTCAAAGTGAATTATTTTTATTTGCACTTTGAGGTGCAAAAAATAAGTTTTAGAACTATTTGACCACTTGTAAATAATAGTTTTGTTTCAATAGATTTGTTTTTAAACTTTATCATTACCTTAAAAAAATTATATATTTTGTTAAGTCCAAGGACCATAGTTCATTCTGTTCTTGATCTGACACAGAATTACTCTTACCCTCCCTGCACAATACACACTGCACTTTATATAAGTGGATATATAAAAATGTGTGTCTGCATGTATAGTCAAAGATCAATGAAGAGCATAAGACCATTTCGGTTCAGGGAAGTGTAGTATTGTATGTAAAAGAGATACTGTTATAAAAGCAGAATGCCACAGCAAATGCCAATTGAGCTCCTATCTGTTGACCTGACAACATCTATTCTAGAGCTTACTCTATCTTATGTCTTCGTCGATAGGATCCCTAACCATATTGGATGAACTGCAGCATGTAGAAATGTGGATTAAGATGTTTCATAGCATTGGCTAGGGTAAAGAAACTGAAAGAAAAGACAGCCTCTGGAGGGAAGGATTAAATTAGTGATTTATTTTTAGCTTCAGCTGGATGTGAAGCCATAAAGAAAATATCCATCATGGTGTACCCCAAAATATTGGAAGACTTAACATGATAAAATTTCAATCAATTATAAAAAGAAACATGCAACCCCAAAAAAAGCTGGTTATTGCAGAGAGAACAAAATTTCTGGAAAATAGACAGAACCCAAATGACATGGTATATTGGCAACACTTGGAACAAGTTCTGCTTTTGTTGGACTAACAGCTTTTCCCTTTGATACTTCCTCTTACTGACCCACTGCTTATCTCAACATCCTGAGGTGTGGCTGGCAACATAAACAGTATTGGAACTATATGAGGGACAGTTTATCTTCCACCAAGGACAAACCAAAATAGGCTCTTCTGATTTCAAGCATAACTTAATATAGACCAAGTGGGTATGTTCCATGTTTGGTTTTGTTGTCACTTGGTCTCAAAAAGCCCCATCCACTCATTTTATTCTTCTGTTCCCCTTCATTTAAAGTGGGTGTTTCTTTGAAAATTTCAAAGAACTCATTCACTAATAAAACAAAAGATCAAGATAAAATTACATCTTCCTCTTCTAGGGATGTCTCAATCGCTGTGTCACAAAACCTAATATTGAGCACATGTATATAATGAGAACATAGATGAGTGTAATAAAATAGGAGATGTTGACATCAAGCAAGTACAGAAGATTGAATATCTGGGAAGCATTTTAACAGAGAATGAACAATGTGACTGAAATCTGAACACATATTGGACGAGCAAAAAGTGGATTCAAAATCTAAGCAAAGTGCTGAGAAACAGAAAATTTTTGTTAGAAACAAAGAAAAGAGCATTGGATTTTTATGTGATATCCATCCTCTTATATGACAGTGAATGTTGGATAATCTTTCCACAGATGAGGAGAAAACTGGAAGCAGTCGAAATGTGGTTCTACAGAAGGATACTGAGAATTCCATGGACAGGTGAGTAAGCAATGAGGAAGTCTTAAAGAAAAAGGCAACAGAAAAGGAACATTTATGTTCAGAATCAGGAAGAGAGACAGCTGTAATTCCTTGGACACATAATGAGGAAGGAGTAATTGGAAAAACTTATCTTCACAGGGCATATTGAGGACATGAGAGAGAGGGGAAGGCAGTGGGCCACTTACATAATGAGCCTATGTCAATGGATTTGCAGAACAGGGGTAAGAGCCTTAGCAAAAAGTAGAAACACTGCTAAGAGCCACAACTGATAGGAAGTTTGGAGATCCATGATTGCCCATGTCGATAAGGATTAATCATATATAAGCTGTTATCTGCTCATAACAAGTTTTTTTATTAATTCTTTAGATGATGGGTTCTTATTAATTTTTTGACTAGCATGTTTTTCATCTTTCAAAGTAACTGAAATTATAATGACAGAAATACTTGTTAAAACATTGATAATACTTCATTACAAAAAAAATACAAAGACTACTACTATTATTTGCTGTGTTCCTTCAAAATGTGGGTGATCATTACTCTCCACAACTTCCTATCTTTTGTAGCTCTAAACAATGTTTGTCCTTTACTATCCTTTTCCAGTCTGTATTTAGCTATCCACTTATACAAGCATGTCAGTTAGGGTTATTCTTGGTTACCTTCTGCTGCTTTTGCCTTCAATATATGCCTTGTGTGTATCAAATTCTCTATACCCTTTTCCTCATTATGTGACTCAGAAATTTCAACTGTCTCTTTCGATTCTAAGTATAGGTGTTCTTTTTGTTTCCATCTTCCTGAAAACTTTGTTTGTTGCTAACATGTTCTGTCCATTTGTATTGTTATATGGAGCCTGTTTTATTGTAGTCTAGGTGGTACTACTACTACTACTACAGTATGTAAATAAAGCTGAGATATATCATGTAGTTAGGAAGATAAAGAATGGTTTTATAGTAAGATTTAAATGACTACAGTTTGAATATAACAAGGCTAAAAAAAATCTCTCTGTATTTCCGTAGATGAGTTACTGTAACTATTTACAGTATTTACATTATTATTTCACAACATTTTGTCCGTTGTATGCTTCTGCCTTCTTTAGGTGATATTTGTTTGAATTTTAAAGCAAACTTAGAATAATCTCAGTCTTTATGCTGGTATTTTTTTGAAGATTGGTTCAATGACCTGTGTGTAAAAAATTGGAATGGTGTTTGTCTTCTGTTGACTCAGGTGAATAGCCCCATTTAAAGAAAATCAATTTTTTTACAAACATCATCGAACCGATCTTCAGAAGCACCAACATACAGATTGACTATTCTATGTGCGGTTTGAAAGTCAAACAAATATCATCTGAATAAGTCCAGAGCGTACAATGACCAAAACATTGTGAATGAGGACAACATTTCAAACAAAGTAAATAGTTTAAATGACTAAAACAATGAAGCAATATCAATAGCAAGAAGATAGGCTAAAACAGTCTTCTTGAGGAAAAAGGAATCAGAGAATGATTATTTCCAATTTTTATTGTTTACTTACATTTATAAATTAAGAGTTGCAATAAAAAGCAACAGAAATTAAGATGAAGGGAAATGCTAGTCAGAAATTATTAATACTTTTCTTATCACTTAGAATTTGCAAAGCCAATTTATTAAGATAAGTTTTATTTTTACAATTAAAACCTTTTGTCATTCATTCATAACTTGTTTTTTTTCTTTTCTACATAAGTATACTAAGACTTCTGTAGCCTAATGGTAACAAAAACATTTATTTACATTATTGTCCTCCGCTTTTGTTATTGTTATCACAACGTTTCAGCTGTTGTGCACTTTGCCTTCATCAGATGATTCTCTCACCTCAGAACCAATTTCAAACAGAACCCTTTATTTAATCTATGGCGAGTAGATTGTTCTTGTTCTGTTGACAATGTCTAGGGATATCTCGGCTAGTTCTTATTTTTAGTATTGCTCAGTTATTGCCTGAGCCGTTTCCACTAATTCAAGTACACACAGCCTGGCTCAGGCAATGAATTCATAATTACTATATTACCAAATTCATGAATCAATGTTTCATCCATTAGGTTATCCAGGTTACTTGGATTGGCAAGCCCCTGATGAAGGCTGGATGGCACAATAGCGAAATGTTTTGATAACAACAACAACTAAGTTGGGGACAATAGTTCACATGTATATAATAATTCTTCATCCCAGAAATTCAGTTAGAAAAAAATTTTACACACCAAATATTTACTTTTCAACATAATCTTCTTCCCTTACTGATGCCCTTAATTTGTTTAGATCTAAGATATAGTGAAATTTCAGATTAAGATTTTGTTAAAATCTGATTTATGAGAACAAAAACTGATACAGCAGGAGAAAAAAAAAAAAAAGAAGGTATTTATCCTTAGGGTGATTTGAAATTGTAAAACTCACCATTTCGCTCCATCTCATCCATTATGTCAATAGCACATTGTTGCTGCTTTGGATAATGCATCATTTCTGCCTGCCATGTGTTCTTTGGAATCATCCTAAATTTGGGAAAAACTTTCAAGAATTTTCTTGTAAGAGGACAAATCTTTTGTCACATCCAAAGTCTTTCATCCTTTTAGAGAGGCATAAGCAAATTAACATGGCCTCTCGATAGATATTCTCTTTCTGAAGATAACAATCCACAGCGGATTTGAACAAAGCCTATTTTTGCTTGATCTGAAAACTGTTTGGAAATATTCGTCTGAATGGAGAATCAGTTTTTTCTTTTTCTCTCTTGTTTAGCCTTTTTCGAGTTTACCTGGTCCGGTTGCTGTAGCAGAGATGTACTGCATGATTGAAAGGTTATTTCCTTCAGGTGAAGTCCATTGTCTTGACACATGGCTAAATAGCTTTCCAAGTTATCGCAGCATAATCAACAAGGCATTCAGTGCCAAATGAAAGACACTAGAAATGAAGAGGAAAAGATTTTGTTTACTTGGTTGAAATTAATCTTTACACAACTTCAATGATTTAGTTTTTGTCATAAAAATTACAATGTTTTTTCGGTTACAGAAATTCCTTTGTCAAAATACATTTGTCATAAAGATATATTCTATTTGGTAAGCTTCTGAGAATGTTATCCAGAACAGTTTATTTGATCCATTTATATACCATCTTTTTTAGATGTCAGGTCCAATGCTTGGGGAATTTTCAGACTTCACACTGTCAAAATAGTATGCAGAAGTAGATGACAGTGAGTAGGTATGTTGTATCTTGTTACATTTTTTTTAAAACAACTGAAAGAAAAGGCTTAACCAGTGGTGTTGTAAACACTGATTCAAGATATAAAATGGCCTCAAGGCAATGAAAAAAAAAAACCCTCCATGCCCCAGATGATTAGGATCAAAGTGTAGTATCTGTTCCATCAACCGACAAATGCCAGCCATCCTTATCTTCAGCTCACCATTGGCAGTCATTCAGCCATCCTCATCAACAACAATGATATGCAATAAACTGCCCTTTTCATCATAACACTTCAGCAACTATCAAAACTGTCCTCCTTCTCTGGGATGGCAGCTCTTCTCACCCTCTTACATGAACACACAAGAGTTTTTGCCTAATGCACTGTAACTTATTTTTTTGATATATTTTTAACAAAAATAAACTTGGCAATATATTTTTACTCAAGTCTTTGTAATATTGCTGTTATCTTCTGTCATTCAATATATCTGTTAGCAGGTGAATATTCTACCTGCAACAGGTGGACCAACATCATAATGAGGATATGACGGTGACATGTTCTGAAACCATAGGAAGGACAATAGACATGACAGGTATGAGAATAACTGTGAAATAACATCTGAGAGAGAGTAAAAGAGAATGGCATATCCTTGATGACAAAAAATGATTATGTTTGTGGGTTACCAGATGTTTGTCAATGGGCAAAGTGGACAAAATTTTGATAATAAAACAACAAAGATGGAAAAGTGATTAAAAGAATCAACATATAATAGTAAGAATACCTTGTTCTAAAATGCAAAAAAATTTAAAAAAAATAGAAATAATAAAAAATATTACAGTGAAAGCAATTCATCTAGTTTGATTCATTTTTTTTTTTACTCCATATACATTTTCAATTCTTTTTTAAAATGACAATGCAATGACTTCTGTTTTATTGACATGCAAAATCTGCCAGATTGTTTTTTTGTTTAAGAAATATTTAAGTACATTTTGAAAAACTTACCTTTGTTGAAAATTTCTATGGGCCATAACTATTCTTAACATTCAGTTAAAATTAAAAACAATTGTATTTTTGAAGAAAGATTATATGAATATGATTCAATTGAAGTTTGGTTGCAAATAATGATATGCTGATGTTTATATAGGTACCTCCATGGATCTAAAAAAAAACATAGCATGATGAAAAGACGCCAAACTTAAGCGAAAACAAAATTTTATCGTCTAAATGTTTTGTTATTATCAGAGGAAAGGTCAAAATATTTTTTGGGTATTTTTTTCATTTTTTTAATGGATTTAAACATGCGTCCAAAATTTTCATTAAAAAATCTAGTTTTTTTTGAGTCAGCAAAATTGACCATTTTTCCATTTTAAAAAAACTGGAAATCTGACTTTTGAAATTTTTTAAATATCAATTATCATTTTTTCAAAACTTATTTTTAAGAAAATCAAAATTATAATGTTTATTTAAAATATTTTTGAACTTAACTTAGCTTTTGTGCCAAAGATGTAATTTGAAAATAAAACAAAGCAGGTTATAAAC
>CAHIKZ030004928.1:0-13150 GCA_903632075.3 Acanthosepion pharaonis | reverse complement strand
ATTTCGAACAAATTTTAGATGAGGGTTTTGCCTTTCCCTAATGGCACATTAAAGAAGGGAAAGGTAAATATAAAAGCACCGAGAGAAGGGAAATATACAGTGATCACCCACTTTGCGTCCACCGCATTTTTAGTGGAAATCGCAATTCGCTGAGTTGAATGCAGTGCTTCCTACGCTGCGTCAATGAATTCTAATGAAAAATAATTTCGAACAAATTTTAGATGAGGGTTTTGCCTTTCCCTAATGGCACATTAAAGAAGGGAAAGGTAAATATAAAGCACCGAGAGAAGGGAAATATACAGTGATCACCCACTTTGCGTCCACCGCATTTTAGTGGAAATCGCAATTCGCTGAGTTGAATGCAGTGCTTCCTACGCTGCGTCAATGAATTCTAATGAAAAATAATTTCGAACAAATTTTAGATGAGGGTTTTGCCTTTCCCTAATGGCACATTAAAGAAGGGAAAGGTAAATATAAAGCACCGAGAGAAGGGAAATATACAGTGATCACCCACTTTGCGTCCACCGCATTTTTAGTGGAAATCGCAATTCGCTGAGTTGAATGCAGTGCTTCCTACGCTGCGTCAATGAATTCTAATGAAAAATAATTTCGAACAAATTTTAGATGAGGGTTTTGCCTTTCCCTAATGGCACATTAAAGAAGGGAAAGGTAAATATAAAGCACCGAGAGAAGGAAATATACAGTGATCACCCACTTTGCGTCCACCGCATTTTTTAGTGGAAATCGCAATTCGCTGAGTTGAATGCAGTGCTTCCTACGCTGCGTCAATGAATTCTAATGAAAAATAATTTCGAACAAATTTTAGATGAGGGTTTTGCCTTTCCCTAATGGCACATTAAAGAAGGAAAGGTAAAAATATAAAGCACCGAGAGAAGGGAAATATACAGTGATCACCCACTTTGCGTCCACCGCATTTTTAGTGGAAATCGCAATTCGCTGAGTTGAATGCAGTGCTTCCTACGCTGCGTCAATGAATTCTAATGAAAAATAATTTCGAACAAATTTTAGATGAGGGTTTTGCCTTTCCCTAATGGCACATTAAAGAAGGGAAAGGTAAATATAAAGCACCGAGAGAAGGGAAATATACAGTGATCACCCACTTTGCGTCCACCGCATTTTTAGTGGAAATCGCAATTCGCTGAGTTGAATGCAGTGCTTCCTACGCTGCGTCAATGAATTCTAATGAAAAATAATTTCGAACAAATTTTAGATGAGGGTTTTGCCTTTCCCTAATGGCACATTAAAGAAGGAAAGGTAAATATAAAGCACCGAGAGAAGGGAAATATACAGTGATCACCCACTTTGCGTCCACCGCATTTTTTTTAGTGGAAATCGCAATTCGCTGAGTTGAATGCAGTGCTTCCTACGCTGCGTCAATGAATTCTAATGAAAAATAATTTCGAACAAATTTTAGATGAGGGTTTTGCCTTTCCCTAATGGCACATTAAAGAAGGGAAAGGTAAATATAAAGCACCGAGAGAAGGGAAATATACAGTGATCACCCACTTTGCGTCCACCGCATTTTTAGTGGAAATCGCAATTCGCTGAGTTGAATGCAGTGCTTCCTACGCTGCGTCAATGAATTCTAATGAAAAATAATTTCGAACAAATTTTAGATGAGGGTTTTGCCTTTCCCTAATGGCACATTAAAGAAGGGAAAAGGTAAATATAAAGCACCGAGAGAAGGGAAATATACAGTGATCACCCACTTTGCGTCCACCGCATTTTTAGTGGAAATCGCAATTCGCTGAGTTGAATGCAGTGCTTCCTACGCTGCGTCAATGAATTCTAATGAAAAATAATTTCGAACAAATTTTAGATGAGGGTTTTGCCTTTCCCTAATGGCACATTAAAGAAGGGAAAGGTAAATATAAAGCACCGAGAGAAGGGAAATATACAGTGATCACCCACTTTGCGTCCACCGCATTTTTAGTGGAAATCGCAATTCGCTGAGTTGAATGCAGTGCTTCCTACGCTGCGTCAATGAATTCTAATGAAAAATAATTTCGAACAAATTTTAGATGAGGGTTTTGCCTTTCCCTAATGGCACATTAAAGAAGGAAAGGTAAATATAAAGCACCGAGAGAAGGGAAATATACAGTGATCACCCACTTTGCGTCCACCGCATTTTTAGTGGAAATCGCAATTCGCTGAGTTGAATGCAGTGCTTCCTACGCTGCGTCAATGAATTCTAATGAAAAATAATTTCGAACAAATTTTAGATGAGGGTTTTGCCTTTCCCTAATGGCACATTAAAGAAGGGAAAGGTAAATATAAAGCACCGAGAGAAGGGGAAATATACAGTGATCACCCACTTTGCGTCCACCGCATTTTTAGTGGAAATCGCAATTCGCTGAGTTGAATGCAGTGCTTCCTACGCTGCGTCAATGAATTCTAATGAAAAATAATTTCGAACAAATTTTAGATGAGGGTTTTGCCTTTCCCTAATGGCACATTAAAGAAGGGAAAGGTAAATATAAAGCACCGAGAGAAGGGAAATATACAGTGATCACCCACTTTGCGTCCACCGCATTTTTAGTGGAAATCGCAATTCGCTGAGTTGAATGCAGTGCTTCCTACGCTGCGTCAATGAATTCTAATGAAAAATAATTTCGAACAAATTTTAGATGAGGGTTTTGCCTTTCCCTAATGGCACATTAAAGAAGGAAAGGTAAATATAAAGCACCGAGAGAAGGGAAATATACAGTGATCACCCACTTTGCGTCCACCGCATTTTTAGTGGAAATCGCAATTCGCTGAGTTGAATGCAGTGCTTCCTACGCTGCGTCAATGAATTCTAATGAAAAATAATTTCGAACAAATTTTAGATGAGGGTTTTGCCTTTCCCTAATGGCACATTAAAGAAGGAAAGGTAAATATAAAGCACCGAGAGAAGGGAAATATACAGTGATCACCCACTTTGCGTCCACCGCATTTTTAGTGGAAATCGCAATTCGCTGAGTTGAATGCAGTGCTTCCTACGCTGCGTCAATGAATTCTAATGAAAAATAATTTCGAACAAATTTTAGATGAGGGTTTTGCCTTTCCCTAATGGCACATTAAAGAAGGGAAAGGTAAATATAAAGCACCGAGAGAAGGGAAATATACAGTGATCACCCACTTTGCGTCCACCGCATTTTTAGTGGAAATCGCAATTCGCTGAGTTGAATGCAGTGCTTCCTACGCTGCGTCAATGAATTCTAATGAAAAATAATTTCGAACAAATTTTAGATGAGGGTTTTGCCTTTCCCTAATGGCACATTAAAGAAGGAAAGGTAAATATAAACACCGAGAGAAGGGAAATATACAGTGATCACCCACTTTGCGTCCACCGCATTTTTAGTGGAAATCGCAATTCGCTGAGTTGAATGCAGTGCTTCCTACGCTGCGTCAATGAATTCTAATGAAAAATAATTTCGAACAAATTTTAGATGAGGGTTTTGCCTTTCCCTAATGGCACATTAAAGAAGGAAAGGTAAATATAAAGCACCGAGAGAAGGGAAATATACAGTGATCACCCACTTTGCGTCCACCGCATTTTTAGTGGAAATCGCAATTCGCTGAGTTGAATGCAGTGCTTCCTACGCTGCGTCAATGAATTCTAATGAAAAATAATTTCGAACAAATTTTAGATGAGGGTTTTGCCTTTCCCTAATGGCACATTAAAGAAGGGAAAGGTAAATATAAAAGCACCGAGAGAAGGGAAATATACAGTGATCACCCACTTTGCGTCCACCGCATTTTTAGTGGAAATCGCAATTCGCTGAGTTGAATGCAGTGCTTCCTACGCTGCGTCAATGAATTCTAATGAAAAATAATTTCGAACAAATTTTAGATGAGGGTTTTGCCTTTCCCTAATGGCACATTAAAGAAGGGAAAGGTAAATATAAAGCACCGAGAGAAGGAAATATACAGTGATCACCCACTTTGCGTCCACCGCATTTTTTAGTGGAAATCGCAATTCGCTGAGTTGAATGCAGTGCTTCCTACGCTGCGTCAATGAATTCTAATGAAAAATAATTTCGAACAAATTTTAGATGAGGGTTTTGCCTTTCCCTAATGGCACATTAAAGAAGGGAAAGGTAAATATAAAAACCGAGAGAAGGGAAAAATATACAGTGATCACCCACTTTGCGTCCACCGCATTTTTAGTGGAAATCGCAATTCGCTGAGTTGAATGCAGTGCTTCCTACGCTGCGTCAATGAATTCTAATGAAAAATAATTTCGAACAAATTTTAGATGAGGGTTTTGCCTTTCCCTAATGGCACATTAAAGAAGGGAAAGGTAAATATAAAGCACCGAGAGAAGGGAAATATACAGTGATCACCCACTTTGCGTCCACCGCATTTTTAGTGGAAATCGCAATTCGCTGAGTTGAATGCAGTGCTTCCTACGCTGCGTCAATGAATTCTAATGAAAAATAATTTCGAACAAATTTTAGATGAGGGTTTTGCCTTTCCCTAATGGCACATTAAAGAAGGGAAAGGTAAATATAAAGCACCGAGAGAAGGGAAATATACAGTGATCACCCACTTTGCGTCCACCGCATTTTTAGTGGAAATCGCAATTCGCTGAGTTGAATGCAGTGCTTCCTACGCTGCGTCAATGAATTCTAATGAAAAATAATTTCGAACAAATTTTAGATGAGGGTTTTGCCTTTCCCTAATGGCACATTAAAGAAGGGAAAGGTAAATATAAAGCACCGAGAGAAGGGAAATATACAGTGATCACCCACTTTGCGTCCACCGCATTTTTAGTGGAAATCGCAATTCGCTGAGTTGAATGCAGTGCTTCCTACGCTGCGTCAATGAATTCTAATGAAAAATAATTTCGAACAAATTTTAGATGAGGGTTTTGCCTTTCCCTAATGGCACATTAAAGAAGGAAAGGTAAATATAAAGCACCGAGAGAAGGGAAATATACAGTGATCACCCACTTTGCGTCCACCGCATTTTTAGTGGAAATCGCAATTCGCTGAGTTGAATGCAGTGCTTCCTACGCTGCGTCAATGAATTCTAATGAAAAATAATTTCGAACAAATTTTAGATGAGGGTTTTGCCTTTCCCTAATGGCACATTAAAGAAGGGAAAGGTAAATATAAAGCACCGAGAGAAGGGAAATATACAGTGATCACCCACTTTGCGTCCACCGCATTTTTAGTGGAAATCGCAATTCGCTGAGTTGAATGCAGTGCTTCCTACGCTGCGTCAATGAATTCTAATGAAAAATAATTTCGAACAAATTTTAGATGAGGGTTTTGCCTTTCCCTAATGGCACATTAAAGAAGGAAAAGGTAAATATAAAGCACCGAGAGAAGGGAAATATACAGTGATCACCCACTTTGCGTCCACCGCATTTTTAGTGGAAATCGCAATTCGCTGAGTTGAATGCAGTGCTTCCTACGCTGCGTCAATGAATTCTAATGAAAAATAATTTCGAACAAATTTTAGATGAGGGTTTTGCCTTTCCCTAATGGCACATTAAAGAAGGGAAAGGTAAATATAAAGCACCGAGAGAAGGGAAATATACAGTGATCACCCACTTTGCGTCCACCGCATTTTTAGTGGAAATCGCAATTCGCTGAGTTGAATGCAGTGCTTCCTACGCTGCGTCAATGAATTCTAATGAAAAATAATTTCGAACAAATTTTAGATGAGGGTTTTGCCTTTCCCTAATGGCACATTAAAGAAGGGAAAGGTAAATATAAAGCACCGAGAGAAGGGAAATATACAGTGATCACCCACTTTGCGTCCACCGCATTTTTAGTGGAAATCGCAATTCGCTGGAGTTGAATGCAGTGCTTCCTACGCTGCGTCAATGAATTCTAATGAAAAATAATTTCGAACAAATTTTAGATGAGGGTTTTGCCTTTCCCTAATGGCACATTAAAGAAGGGAAAGGTAAATATAAAGCACCGAGAGAAGGGAAATATACAGTGATCACCCACTTTGCGTCCACCGCATTTTTAGTGGAAATCGCAATTCGCTGAGTTGAATGCAGTGCTTCCTACGCTGCGTCAATGAATTCTAATGAAAAATAATTTCGAACAAATTTTAGATGAGGGTTTTGCCTTTCCCTAATGGCACATTAAAGAAGGAAAGGTAAATATAAAGCACCGAGAGAAGGGAAATATACAGTGATCACCCACTTTGCGTCCACCGCATTTTTAGTGGAAATCGCAATTCGCTGAGTTGAATGCAGTGCTTCCTACGCTGCGTCAATGAATTCTAATGAAAAATAATTTCGAACAAATTTTAGATGAGGGTTTTGCCTTTCCCTAATGGCACATTAAAGAAGGGAAAGGTAAATATAAAGCACCGAGAGAAGGGAAATATACAGTGATCACCCACTTTGCGTCCACCGCATTTTTAGTGGAAATCGCAATTCGCTGAGTTGAATGCAGTGCTTCCTACGCTGCGTCAATGAATTCTAATGAAAAATAATTTCGAACAAATTTTAGATGAGGGTTTTGCCTTTCCCTAATGGCACATTAAAGAAGGGAAAGGTAAATATAAAGCACCGAGAGAAGGGAAATATACAGTGATCACCCACTTTGCGTCCACCGCATTTTTAGTGGAAATCGCAATTCGCTGAGTTGAATGCAGTGCTTCCTACGCTGCGTCAATGAATTCTAATGAAAAATAATTTCGAACAAATTTTAGATGAGGGTTTTGCCTTTCCCTAATGGCACATTAAAGAAGGGAAAGGTAAATATAAAGCACCGAGAGAAGGGAAATATACAGTGATCACCCACTTTGCGTCCACCGCATTTTTAGTGGAAATCGCAATTCGCTGAGTTGAATGCAGTGCTTCCTACGCTGCGTCAATGAATTCTAATGAAAAATAATTTCGAACAAATTTTAGATGAGGGTTTTGCCTTTCCCTAATGGCACATTAAAGAAGGGAAAGGTAAATATAAAGCACCGAGAGAAGGGAAATATACAGTGATCACCCACTTTGCGTCCACCGCATTTTTTAGTGGAAATCGCAATTCGCTGAGTTGAATGCAGTGCTTCCTACGCTGCGTCAATGAATTCTAATGAAAAATAATTTCGAACAAATTTTAGATGAGGGTTTTGCCTTTCCCTAATGGCACATTAAAGAAGGAAAGGTAAATATAAAGCACCGAGAGAAGGGAAATATACAGTGATCACCCACTTTGCGTCCACCGCATTTTTAGTGGAAATCGCAATTCGCTGAGTTGAATGCAGTGCTTCCTACGCTGCGTCAATGAATTCTAATGAAAAATAATTTCGAACAAATTTTAGATGAGGGTTTTGCCCTTTCCTAATGCCACATTAAAGAAGGGAAAGGTAAATATAAAGCACCGAGAGAAGGGAAATATACAGTGATCACCCACTTTGCGTCCACCGCATTTTTAGTGGAAATCGCAATTCGCTGAGTTGAATGCAGTGCTTCCTACGCTGCGTCAATGAATTCTAATGAAAAATAATTTCGAACAAATTTTAGATGAGGGTTTTGCCTTTCCCTAATGGCACATTAAAGAAGGGAAAGGTAAATATAAAGCACCGAGAGAAGGGAAATATACAGTGATCACCCACTTTGCGTCCACCGCATTTTTAGTGGAAATCGCAATTCGCTGAGTTGAATGCAGTGCTTCCTACGCTGCGTCAATGAATTCTAATGAAAAATAATTTCGAACAAATTTTAGATGAGGGTTTTGCCTTTCCCTAATGGCACATTAAAGAAGGGAAAGGTAAATATAAAGCACCGAGAGAAGGGAAATATACAGTGATCACCCACTTTGCGTCCACCGCATTTTTAGTGGAAATCGCAATTCGCTGAGTTGAATGCAGTGCTTCCTACGCTGCCTCAATGAATTCTAATGAAAAATAATTTCGAACAAATTTTAGATGAGGGTTTTGCCTTTCCCTAATGGCACATTAAAGAAGGGAAAGGTAAATATAAAGCACCGAGAGAAGGGAAATATACAGTGATCACCCACTTTGCGTCCACCGCATTTTTAGTGGAAATCGCAATTCGCTGAGTTGAATGCAGTGCTTCCTACGCTGCGTCAATGAATTCTAATGAAAAATAATTTCGAACAAATTTTAGATGAGGGTTTTGCCTTTCCCTAATGGCACATTAAAGAAGGGAAAGGTAAATATAAAGCACCGAGAGAAGGGAATATACAGTGATCACCCACTTTGCGTCCACCGCATTTTTAGTGGAAATCGCAATTCGCTGAGTTGAATGCAGTGCTTCCTACGCTGCGTCAATGAATTCTAATGAAAAATAATTTCGAACAAATTTTAGATGAGGGTTTTGCCTTTCCCTAATGGCACATTAAAGAAGGGAAAGGTAAATATAAAGCACCGAGAGAAGGGAAATATACAGTGATCACCCACTTTGCGTCCACCGCATTTTTAGTGGAAATCGCAATTCGCTGAGTTGAATGCAGTGCTTCCTACGCTGCGTCAATGAATTCTAATGAAAAATAATTTCGAACAAATTTTAGATGAGGGTTTTGCCTTTCCCTAATGGCACATTAAAGAAGGGAAAGGTAAATATAAAGCACCGAGAGAAGGGAAATATACAGTGATCACCCACTTTGCGTCCACCGCATTTTTAGTGGAAATCGCAATTCGCTGAGTTGAATGCAGTGCTTCCTACGCTGCGTCAATGAATTCTAATGAAAAATAATTTCGAACAAATTTTAGATGAGGGTTTTGCCTTTCCCTAATGGCACATTAAAGAAGGGAAAGGTAAATATAAAGCACCGAGAGAAGGAAATATACAGTGATCACCCACTTTGCGTCCACCGCATTTTTAGTGGAAATCGCAATTCGCTGAGTTGAATGCAGTGCTTCCTACGCTGCGTCAATGAATTCTAATGAAAAATAATTTCGAACAAATTTTAGATGAGGGTTTTGCCTTTCCCTAATGGCACATTAAAGAAGGAAAGGTAAATATAAAGCACCGAGAGAAGGGAAATATACAGTGATCACCCACTTTGCGTCCACCGCATTTTTAGTGGAAATCGCAATTCGCTGAGTTGAATGCAGTGCTTCCTACGCTGCGTCAATGAATTCTAATGAAAAATAATTTCGAACAAATTTTAGATGAGGGTTTTGCCTTTCCCTAATGGCACATTAAAGAAGGAAAGGTAAATATAAAGCACCGAGAGAAGGGAAATATACAGTGATCACCCACTTTGCGTCCACCGCATTTTTAGTGGAAATCGCAATTCGCTGAGTTGAATGCAGTGCTTCCTACGCTGCGTCAATGAATTCTAATGAAAAATAATTTCGAACAAATTTTAGATGAGGGTTTTGCCTTTCCCTAATGGCACATTAAAGAAGGGAAAGGTAAATATAAAGCACCGAGAGAAGGGAAATATACAGTGATCACCCACTTTGCGTCCACCGCATTTTTAGTGGAAATCGCAATTCGCTGAGTTGAATGCAGTGCTTCCTACGCTGCGTCAATGAATTCTAATGAAAAATAATTTCGAACAAATTTTAGATGAGGGTTTTGCCTTTCCCTAATGGCACATTAAAGAAGGGAAAGGTAAATATAAAGCACCGAGAGAAGGGAAATATACAGTGATCACCCACTTTGCGTCCACCGCATTTTTAGTGGAAATCGCAATTCGCTGAGTTGAATGCAGTGCTTCCTACGCTGCGTCAATGAATTCTAATGAAAAATAATTTCGAACAAATTTTAGATGAGGGTTTTGCCTTTCCCTAATGGCACATTAAAGAAGGGAAAGGTAAATATAAAGCACCGAGAGAAGGGAAATATACAGTGATCACCCACTTTGCGTCCACCGCATTTTTAGTGGAAATCGCAATTCGCTGAGTTGAATGCAGTGCTTCCTACGCTGCGTCAATGAATTCTAATGAAAAATAATTTCGAACAAATTTTAGATGAGGGTTTTGCCTTTCCCTAATGGCACATTAAAGAAGGGAAAGGTAAATATAAAGCACCGAGAGAAGGGAAATATACAGTGATCACCCACTTTGCGTCCACCGCATTTTTAGTGGAAATCGCAATTCGCTGAGTTGAATGCAGTGCTTCCTACGCTGCGTCAATGAATTCTAATGAAAAATAATTTCGAACAAATTTTAGATGAGGGTTTTGCCTTTCCCTAATGGCACATTAAAGAAGGGAAAGGTAAATATAAAGCACCGAGAGAAGGGAAATATACAGTGATCACCCACTTTGCGTCCACCGCATTTTTAGTGGAAATCGCAATTCGCTGAGTTGAATGCAGTGCTTCCTACGCTGCGTCAATGAATTCTAATGAAAAATAATTTCGAACAAATTTTAGATGAGGGTTTTGCCTTTCCCTAATGGCACATTAAAGAAGGGAAAGGTAAATATAAAAGCACCGAGAGAAGGGAAATATACAGTGATCACCCACTTTGCGTCCACCGCATTTTTAGTGGAAATCGCAATTCGCTGAGTTGAATGCAGTGCTTCCTACGCTGCGTCAATGAATTCTAATGAAAAATAATTTCGAACAAATTTTAGATGAGGGTTTTGCCTTTCCCTAATGGCACATTAAAGAAGGGAAAGGTAAATATAAAGCACCGAGAGAAGGGAAATATACAGTGATCACCCACTTTGCGTCCACCGCATTTTTAGTGGAAATCGCAATTCGCTGAGTTGAATGCAGTGCTTCCTACGCTGCGTCAATGAATTCTAATGAAAAATAATTTCGAACAAATTTTAGATGAGGGTTTTGCCTTTCCCTAATGGCACATTAAAGAAGGGAAAGGTAAATATAAAGCACCGAGAGAAGGGAAATATACAGTGATCACCCACTTTGCGTCCACCGCATTTTTAGTGGAAATCGCAATTCGCTGAGTTGAATGCAGTGCTTCCTACGCTGCGTCAATGAATTCTAATGAAAAATAATTTCGAACAAATTTTAGATGAGGGTTTTGCCTTTCCCTAATGGCACATTAAAGAAGGGAAAGGTAAATATAAAGCACCGAGAGAAGGGAAATATACAGTGATCACCCACTTTGCGTCCACCGCATTTTTAGTGGAAATCGCAATTCGCTGAGTTGAATGCAGTGCTTCCTACGCTGCGTCAATGAATTCTAATGAAAAATAATTTCGAACAAATTTTAGATGAGGGTTTTGCCTTTCCCTAATGGCACATTAAAGAAGGGAAAGGTAAATATAAAGCACCGAGAGAAGGGAAATATACAGTGATCACCCACTTTGCGTCCACCGCATTTTTAGTGGAAATCGCAATTCGCTGAGTTGAATGCAGTGCTTCCTACGCTGCCTCAATGAATTCTAATGAAAAATAATTTCGAACAAATTTTAGATGAGGGTTTTGCCTTTCCCTAATGGCACATTAAAGAAGGGAAAGGTAAATATAAAGCACCGAGAGAAGGGAAATATACAGTGATCACCCACTTTGCGTCCACCGCATTTTTTAGTGGAAATCGCAATTCGCTGAGTTGAATGCAGTGCTTCCTACGCTGCGTCAATGAATTCTAATGAAAAATAATTTCGAACAAATTTTAGATGAGGGTTTTGCCTTTCCCTAATGGCACATTAAAGAAGGAAAGGTAAATATAAAAAGCACCGAGAGAAGGGAAATATACAGTGATCACCCACTTTGCGTCCACCGCATTTTTAGTGGAAATCGCAATTCGCTGAGTTGAATGCAGTGCTTCCTACGCTGCGTCAATGAATTCTAATGAAAAATAATTTCGAACAAATTTTAGATGAGGGTTTTGCCTTTCCCTAATGGCACATTAAAGAAGGGAAAGGTAAATATAAAGCACCGAGAGAGAAGGGAAATATACAGTGATCTCCCACTTTGCGTCCACCGCATTTTTAGTGGAAATCGCAATTCGCTGAGTTGAATGCAGTGCTTCCTACGCTGCCTCAATGAATTCTAATGAAAAATAATTTCGAACAAATTTTAGATGAGGGTTTTGCCTTTCCCTAATGGCACATTAAAGAAGGGAAAGGTAAATATAAAGCACCGAGAGAAGGGAAATATACAGTGATCACCCACTTTGCGTCCACCGCATTTTTAGTGGAAATCGCAATTCGCTGAGTTGAATGCAGTGCTTCCTACGCTGCGTCAATGAATTCTAATGAAAAATAATTTCGAACAAATTTTAGATGAGGGTTTTGCCTTTCCCTAATGGCACATTAAAGAAGGGAAAGGTAAATATAAAGCACCGAGAGAAGGGAAATATACAGTGATCACCCACTTTGCGTCCACCGCATTTTTAGTGGAAATCGCAATTCGCTGAGTTGAATGCAGTGCTTCCTACGCTGCGTCAATGAATTCTAATGAAAAATAATTTCGAACAAATTTTAGATGAGGGTTTTGCCTTTCCCTAATGGCACATTAAAGAAGGAAAGGTAAATATAAAGCACCGAGAGAAGGGAAATATACAGTGATCACCCACTTTGCGTCCACCGCATTTTTAGTGGAAATCGCAATTCGCTGAGTTGAATGCAGTGCTTCCTACGCTGCGTCAATGAATTCTAATGAAAAATAATTTCGAACAAATTTTAGATGAGGGTTTTGCCTTTCCCTAATGGCACATTAAAGAAGGGAAAGGTAAATATAAAGCACCGAGAGAAGGGAAATATACAGTGATCACCCACTTTGCGTCCACCGCATTTTTAGTGGAAATCGCAATTCGCTGAGTTGAATGCAGTGCTTCCTACGCTGCGTCAATGAATTCTAATGAAAAATAATTTCGAACAAATTTTAGATGAGGGTTTTGCCTTTCCCTAATGGCACATTAAAGAAGGGAAAGGTAAATATAAAGCACCGAGAGAAGGGAAATATACAGTGATCACCCACTTTGCGTCCACCGCATTTTTAGTGGAAATCGCAATTCGCTGAGTTGAATGCAGTGCTTCCTACGCTGCGTCAATGAATTCTAATGAAAAATAATTTCGAACAAATTTTAGATGAGGGTTTTGCCTTTCCCTAATGGCACATTAAAGAAGGAAAGGTAAATATAAAGCACCGAGAGAAGGGAAATATACAGTGATCACCCACTTTGCGTCCACCGCATTTTTTAGTGGAAATCGCAATTCGCTGAGTTGAATGCAGTGCTTCCTACGCTGCGTCAATGAATTCTAATGAAAAATAATTTCGAACAAATTTTAGAT